>JBBMKD010000001.1:78568370-78680797 GCA_037834095.1 Argya squamiceps
GTATTGTTGTTTTATATGTTTGTTTAGGATAGGAGCCACCTCCCCATTAAACCTTATTGGTCCTTGGTTGAAACCCCCCTGTATTACACCCCCAGGTTAAAAGGTCCCCATCAAGGTTCAGTCATTGTCTCTGGAGAGGCTGACACCCGAGGTGAGGACTCCACCCAGGAGTTCCAATAAACTCGTTGTGACCCAGCAGCTCCGGCGTCCCTCCTTTCATCCTCCTGCCATCGCCACGCAGGCACAGCTGAGCAAAATAACCCACTGGAGTGATACTGGTGCCAAGGCTAGCCAGGCTTGAGAAATGGGCACAGTATCAGTTAGCTAGAAGTGCTGCAGAACTCAGGGCTTGTGAGACTACAACATAGATAAGAATTAATAAACATCTGAGTCCGAACAAGAAATACTGTCTTGGGCATTGAATCCCAACTATGGCAAAAATAAGATTAAATGTAACACATGGTATGTAAAATCTGTAGCATTTATCTTTGGTGTAACAGTTTTGATTTTAGAATAGGGTAATTTTGGATTTCAACTCTGCATATTTCTAATTGGTACTCATTCCAAGTGCTCAGTTTCCAAATGATGGCACTGAACTTCTGCTGAAAGTTGATTTTGGAACAACCCTTTCCTATTTTCAAAAGACCACCTCAGTGTATTTTCAAAAGCCATCTAGTTACTGAAAAGTCAAAATCAGCAGTGTTAACAGGAAACTTAGATTCCTAGAGCCTGAATTATTTAAAAAAATGGAACTTAGACTTTTTAGAACTTGCACAAAGTTGTTTAGACTCTCTTAAATATTTAGGCCTTTCTTTGTATGACTGTGACATGAGAACGTGTCCACAAGTAAAAGCTAAAAATATTATCCCTCAAATAAACATTCAATTTGTTCTTCCTGCATTTAAATCAGCTAACCTAAATATATTCTATCCACAAATCATTAAAGATGTGTAGTCAAAATATGTGGGAAGTATCATCACAGCTCGAGTGATGCTTACAATGTCGTAAAGAAATATATTAATTTTGATGATATTTGAAAAATTGGAAAATACCACTGAGTGTTAGAGTGTCATGTGCCTGCCCTCCTCTTACTCTGTGTTAATAATGTACATAGGTACAGCTCACTAAATAATCTTTTTTCTCAAATCTTACAGTGCTTATGTTTGTATAATGTATGACTTCTCAGCAGCATTGAACTAGGAGTGTGGAAGTTGAAGCATCTGTTAAATGTGATTTTTTCTAGTGAACACCTTCAGATGGAGATGATTAGTACTCCTACTACTGTTGCCTTGAGGCTCCATCACTAGAAATATTATTCTTTCTATTAGACAAAATTTATCTATGACAAAACTTAAATATGGTTTCTGGAATTATGCCAGTGTGAATTTGGCAGATTACTCTAAATAGCTCCAGACAAGATGTCTTCCATCTATTTCCAGATGTAAATGTGTTGTGACAAACATTGTGAAGAAAAATGTGCTTGCCTTTGTTCTTGAGTTTTCACCTTTTTTCTGACAAGATCCTCTCTGACTGTATCTTGGGGAAAGATGGCGTGAATGCTCTTATTGCTTTCTTGGTTCATAAGACAGCAAGAAGTACCTTATCCTCTAATGATCAATACCTGAAATTGTTAAATTTCTTGCTCCAATATGCTAAAAAGTCTCACTGCCTTGCTATGAAATGATCTTTCAATTATGGAACACCATAAAGACACAAAAGCCTGCTTCTGATTTATATTATATTTCCTTAAATTCTGTACTATTTCTGATAGTATGACTTTTTTAGAAATCATTTCTTCTTGCCACAGAATTTCATCTTTCTAAATTTTATGTCTGGGCTACAGATGGAGATAATGCATATCTTGATTGTCTGCAAAATAAAGTGGGATCATATTCTTTTATTTGTGTCTCTTGGAAAGGGATACTTTGTACCTTTCATTTTCGAACTGCAATACCTGGATGATTTACCTGCTTTTCAGAAAGAGTGAAGTTTTTCCCCCATAGTCTGCATTATTAGAAGATGTGTCCAGCACTAGAAAAGATCTGGAAATTCTACATGAGCTGAATAAGGTAATACTTGGATTGAAAACTCCAAGAAAAATGGAAATACATCAGTGTTAATTCACAGAAGTTGCTTTTCCTTGTAGAGATCTGAGGCTTTTGGCTGGAATCAGCACAATGCTGTAAATTTGTCTCTAAGATAAAGAACAAAGCTAGATTTGATCACTGGTGATCACTAAACTGATAATCTATTTTAAAAAGATCAATGAAGAACCATTCTTATCAGCTATCCTGACCTTCTGGATTATTTAGGCTATAGAACATAATTCACTTTCTGAATTAACCTTACAATTTCTTTATCTTAGGATAAAGCAAGCCTTTTAGAAAGAGTCTTCTGCAAGAGGTGGGGAAACCCAAGATAAACTCACTACCTTTCCCCTTCATATTTTAATCAAATTCTGCCCAAGACAACATGCTTTCAACATATTCTTTCCATATTTTGAGCAATCCTTTCCTAAAAATATATGTATATAAAAATTGCTATTGGTCATAGCAAATAAAGCAAGGTAAAATGTTGTTTTCCTGAATTATTTGGAAATATATTAATATATTTAATAATCTTAATATACAAGATTTTAATATGAAATCTTTAGATAATATTTTGCTTTCCTTAGAAGATCACATTCTTGTCAAAAGGATGCACACATCAGAACTAGTATTTAAAATACATTATTTGCCTTTGTTTTTAGAATTATGAATCTTGCATTGCAAGTCCCTGATTGACATGTCGGGGAAGTAAGGGCTTGGGAGGGAATGGAAGTATTTAGTTTTATTCAATACTGCTTTTTGGATAACTAATTTACTTGCAGTGTTAAAAAATGAGTACAGTAACATTAATATACAAACAAATCCTTGAGTTCTAACCAATTAGTGTAATTTCTTTTCTTTCTTGTATTTTATTCCATCACAATGGTTTTTCTTTATCATCTGTTTGCTCTGGTTATTACCACTCCTGGATAAAAAGGAGTTAGATGTCCCACACTAAAGCAGTATAGCAAACAGAAGTGATGATTTTCCCAACCAGCCTGCAAAGTGTTTTGTGCTCAGAGTTCCACTGATGTGAAAATATGAATTGTGAATATACCCATTCTGCTGGATGTGCAACAAAACCTCTGAACAGAAATGCTGTATAAAATATCTGAAGAGAAAATTCCTCAGGGAATGGGCGCTGAAGGGCTGAAAAATTGTTTCAGGAAGTACTTTTCCTTTGGAATTACTGTGAGTCATTTAAAGTGTATTTGATGGCAAGGACTCAGAAGGCAGAGACACACATGAATTAAAACCCAGTCTTTAAATCTGCCTGTCGTGCTGGCAATTAATTACATTACCTGTAGGAAACTCTCCTAGTTTGGTGCAGCAGATGAACCCATGCAGTAAACCCTAGATTTTCTTCAACACAGAACTGATGCAGCAAATATCTTGGAAAAATTTTAAGACTGTAAGACTATAATCTTGATTGGACTTGATATCTTAAGTTACAGAGTAGTGATTCATTCCCTGTTAGCTTCAGACACAATATGAAGGTGCCTAATTCAGGGTCAAACACACTTTGTAATGAACAGAGATAATATTATTTCCAGAAGTCAATTTTAGCCAATTATTTCTCATCCCATTGATTGTAATGGGGTCAGGCTAGCCTCAAAAACTATATGCCACAGTGAAGTGCTTCAAGTTAAGTGGGATCAATCTAGTTGTGATCAGTTAATACAGTTAGGATCAGCCAAGATCAGGCTAAGATATCTCAGTATAATGAAATTCAATTTTCTTGCTCCTAAGATGAGTTCAAATAATGCTGTCTTGGGGATTGTTAAATAGCAGTCATGGTTATGGCAGAGACCTGTCCTTCTCAACTGTTTCTGTGTTAAGCCTGTGGTTGCCTAGTGGGACAAGGTAATATTCTCCTTAGGTCACTCTAAGTGCAAGAATTAAATCTGTGGCTCAGCCCGATCAGGGAGTATTTATTGTCTTGTCTCTGCATCTTGTTCTGGTCTGTGTCCTCCTGTGCCTGTGCCATTTTCTGATAACACAATCAGCCACAATCAGGAGAAGATAGCCTCTTCCAGCAGCTCCTCACTGGGCCTGCCTCTCCGGTAGGACTGCCAGTGCAGGGGGGGAGGCTCTGGACTGTGGTTTTATCTCCCTGGGGACTGTGTGCTGGGGACTCAGCAGTGCTGAGGCTGAGCCCATGGGGCTCTGCTGTGTCCCAAAAAACAGCAGAAGGGTTTGGGCACGGAGCTCACTGGCCACAGGTGCGACTTTACCCACCCCGATGCCTGGGGGGTAAGGATTCTGCTGATTTGTTCCACTCTCCAGAGTTTGCCTATGTCTCAAATCAGTTCTAAATCATAATTAGTGAAGGGAGGGCATGAATTTACATGATTTATTACAGACTTCAACTTCCAGGCAAATTTCAAGCTCAAGAGGGTGGCTTCCGAACTGAAAAAGTCTGATTAAGCAACGTGTGGGTCTTTCTCCATACCTTACAGCAATCAATAGTGCAATGGCCAGAAAGAAAACAGTTACCTACGTTAAAAAATACACTTTTTTGGCTTGGATTCTAGAGGTTCCTTCTCTACAAATGACATGGTTCTGCCTGTACTGAACAAGGATATTTATGACTAGGCACAGTCAGTATTGACCATATTGAATACTAAAGAAATAACATGAGTTTGGACATCAGATGCCATCAGAGACACTACCAATACCAAATATGAAACAGCGAGAAAGTTATCAGTGCACCAAAGAAAGAATCCTTAAAAAGAGGCAGAGAAGAGGGGGGAGCAATAAGTCATGTTTGAGCTTGTTTGGAGTTGGTTTGAGTAAAAGGGTTGCTCTGAGTTGGACATCAGATCTCTAATTCAGGAAGCTACAGAACTAGCTGCTGTTAGGCAGCAATGTGTTACCTTAGAGATAACAAGCTGGACATTGTAAAAAGGGTGCAACATTAAGCAATCTGATTATAATGAAGCAAAAATGCTTTAGAAAAGCAGGACTAATTTCCAATAACATTGCTGTTACAGGGGCAGCTGTCCTGCCTCTGGGACAAAAACTAGTATCTTTTCATGACACTACATTACTGAACTGGTGAAGAGCATTTATGGTGATGCTCTTATGGTCTCTTTCTAGCCTCTCTTATATTGCAACACAACCTCATCTGGCTTCTCCTTGAACTGGTCCATGCATTCAGCTGGCAGAGAAGAAGTCACAGTAAGCCATTCTTGTGTAGACCTGCCAGCATTATCAAAGCTGGTTTGTGTAGCTCCACATCATGCTGCAGTGCATGATACAGACTTATCTTCCCTCCCTGAGCAGGCAGCCATTGTAAATGTTTATATAGGCAGAAATATAACTGAGTGCCTAGGGATTGTGTCCCTTGTCTAAAATAACCTCCTTAAGCACACGGTCAGAGAGACTGATCATATGCCTCGACTAGATACATTTTTCAATGCTCCTGGAGGATCAAATAGGAATATGTCTTTGCTATTTTTGTTGTATCCCAAATCAGGTTATCCATATGAAGACGCACATAGCTTTTCAATTATGATTTAAAATAAAACAGTCTTCTGAAATCCTAAATTTTGCATAGACAATGTCTCTCTTTGCTACTGACGGTATTATGAGAAAATAACCCCTTCAACACTGCATTCACTGACCAAAAATCTACAGGCTACTGGTAATGATAAAACAGCTCAAAAGAGCAGAAATTCCTGACAGCCATTAAGATTACAAGACAGCAGTACAAATCAAAGAGGTGTTAGTCTAATAGCGTGTTTGATCACAATTTAGAAAAGAAACAACAATAGAAGACAGATACCTATACATATCATGTTATGCAAACCCGTTTTCCACTGTTACATTTTTTGAGGCAAAAATGTTAAATAATAGTTTCCCAAAATTTGATTCCTAAATAATTTTGTGTTAATATACATCCCAATCTTCAGAGAACACAAACATATGCTTTACTCCTTTAAAATCAAAACATGGTATGTTTTCTTCTCAATTTAGTTTCTCAAATATGCGTCTTTAAAAAAAGCGTATCTGGGGGAGAGGTAATTGCCCAAAATAATAGTTGAAGGAAGAGAATAATAATAATAATACATTTTCTATCTATGAAGTAATTATTGTGCATTTTCTCAAATAATACAGTTAGTGTTAATTTTATGAAAGGTTTTAATGGGTCACTGCATTGAAGAAAAATAAGTTTTGGAATTCCTACTTCTATTGTCAGATATTTGTAAATGTAATGATGGTGTTATGAGCTGCCAGAATAGTAAATACACAGCATCACTGCCATGAAATTTAAACATGCAATAACAGTGTTTTCATAATTACAGAGGAATATGGTGGCCTGTGGAAAAAAAGCTGAAATTGAGGACATGTTTGGATGACCTGTCTATACTTAATTCTGATTCTTATTCTCTTTCTTTCTAAATGCTACCTGGAGATTTGTTCATTTAGCTATGTGTACACCTGGTGCCATGGAGGCCTGCTGATGAGCACATAACTCCTTCTCAGGAGCTGGACTTCCATATGAGGTATCTCTGAGCCGTGTGGTTTAATAGACTGATGAACCTGAAAAAATCTTAATATTGTAATCAAGATAAAAATTATCTTGTTTCATAAGATGTAAGTATTTATACTATACAAGATGACAAATGTCAGTGTGTTAGATTTTAATGGATCAAAGGATTCAACTCTGTTACTTTTTCTGGCTTTGGTTTTTGTGGCTTTCAGGAAAAATGTGTCATGGTCATAACCTCCATACATCTATTACCTAATTAGAGTAGAACCAGAAGCAATGCAGTTATCTCTACAAATTGGATTAGAAATTTTGCCCTTTAATCTTGGTGTTCCAAATAACAAATGTTCCAGATGAAAGAGACCAAAGAAATAGTTACATTTATATCCCAGAAAATATTTCATAGCTGAATTATTTGCTGAATTACACCTTTAGATTCTTTGTATCACTTTAGTATGTTTGGCTTTTTTGTTGTTTTTTACTAGGTACTGTTTAATCCTCTGGAAGATGTTTGCTTAAATTTTTTTTTCTTCTAAATATTTTTTCTTCTGAAAAACAAGGGCAAAAATATTGTAAACACATCTTTTTTCTCTGATGCCTGGTTTTCCCTTTGTCCTAAAATGCATCACAAGCACTGAAAGATTTTTTCCTCCTGTAGTTTGCACACCATACGCCTGACATGTAGGTTCCAGAAATTCTTTGACTTTTTATTATATAAAAAATTAATTAGGAAACAAAAAAAACAAAAAATAAAAAAAACAAACAAACACCCCCCCCCCCAAAAAAAACCCCCAAACCCAAAAAACTCCCACCCTCAAAAATCCCAAACTTAAACTCAGATGACCACTATCCTTCTATATTAATCAATTTTACTTTACATTTACATATAAACATTTCAGGAACTCCATGTGCCTTTTGAGGATCTATAGCTTTAAAACTGTTATCCTATTAAACTAACTGGAATATTTGGTGTTCAGACTTTATTCAAGGATGAAACATAATGTCTTGGTAAGAAACTTTTACTATGTTTCTGTTCCTACTGTTCCTTTAGACTTCTTGACAAGAAACTGTGTCTTTCACTGACTATTTGAAGTCCTGATAAAGGAACAGCCACAGAAAAAATAGTTGAACACAAACCACATCGTGGTATCTTCTAAATCCTTCAGAAAATGTCTGGGCTAATAACAAGAAAAATCTCCTTCATAAATGCTTTCAGGCAAGATAGTCCTTTAAAGTGTGGGAACGGTGTGAAAAATGTGAATACCTATTTTATACAATCATTTAGGTGACCCACAGAGGAACTCTCACTGTCATCTTCCTCTGGATATGGAAGACATTAATAATAAATTATATAAAAAAAATTTGCATTACAGTGACCTTTTTTTTAAAATGAATGGTTAACTTATATTTTATGGTAATATCTGAATACCATGCAAACTAGGATAGCAATATTTTGCTTTTCTGAGGGATTTGTGGTTTGCTTTCCAGAAGAGTTAGGTTAAATACTCACTCATATGAAACTGAAAT
Organism: Argya squamiceps; assembly: GCA_037834095.1. NCBI lineage: Eukaryota > Metazoa > Chordata > Aves > Passeriformes > Leiothrichidae > Argya > Argya squamiceps. The sequence continues at coordinate 78,576,477 of JBBMKD010000001.1, forward strand.
TACTGCAGCTGCTATTTATTACACAAGGTTGTAATCCATGGAAGAAGAAATCAAAAGAGGGTTAGAAGTTTGGAATATATTGAAAATTGTACTGAATAACACCCTGCTGAATTCACTGCTTAGACCACTTGTGGTTCAGAGGTGCAAATGTTGCTTATGCATGTGGATGACTCCATTTGATGACCTGTGGTCAGACTTGTGCTCTGTATCTGTGTGATTCACCAGAAGAAAATCAAGGAATCACAGAATAAGCTGAGTTGGAAGGGACCCATCAGGATCATCAAGTCCAACTGCTGTCCCTGCACAGCACCATTCCCACGAGTAACACCATGTTCCTGAGAGCACTGTCCAAACAGCTCTTGAGCTCTGTCAGGCTGGCGCTGTGACCACTGCCCTGGGGAGCCAGTTCCAGTACCCAACTACCCTCTGGGTGAAAAACCTTTTTCTAATATTCAACCTAAACCTACCCAAAAAACTTTAGACTGTTCCCTCAGGTCCTGTCAGTCACTGCTCACCACAGAGAAGAGATCAGTGTCTGCCCCTCCTCTTCCCCTCATGAGAAAGTTGTGGACTGCAATGAGTTGTAGACTGCAATCTCCTCAGTCTCCTCCAGGCTGAACAGACCAAGTGACCTCAGCTGCTCCTCATACAGCTTTCCTTCAAGGCTCTTCACCCTCTTTGTTGCTCTCCTCTGGACACTCTAATAGTTCAATGTCCTTCTGATATTGCGGCACCCAAAACTGCACACAATATTGAAGGTAAGGCTGCCCCAGTGCAGACCAGAGCAGGGCAATCCCACTGGTGCTGCTGTGCCTGGTGCACCCAGGACTGGGCTGGCCCTCCTGGCTGCCAGGGCACTGCTGACTCAGGTTCAACTGGCAAGAAAAAGAACTGGGAAGGCTGCCTTTGTATCTGCATACAATACCTTCCCTCTTTCAGTCCATCGCAAGACAGCTGCCCTGGCAAACCAAAGTGTAAAGCTCACAAAAACACCAAGGATATTTGTAAAGTTTGGTGTTTTTTCATCAAAATAGAAGTGGTTTTCAATACTAAGGACTTAAAATAATGAAGCCATAGCAATACCCTTCTTGGCTGGCAGCTGAGTTAAAGGAAGTATCAAGATGAAAAAAAAAAGAAACCACAACTTTTATAAGTGTAATTAACCACTAGAACAGACTATCAAGGGAACAATGGAATTCATCATGGCTTGGAGTTTTTGTGAAAACACAACTACTTTAAAAATCCTGTGTGCTGACGTCTGTAATTTTTATGATGTGCCTTGTGGTGCTTAGTGGATTCTGGGTAAAGCCAGCTCCTGTGTTTGTTTGAAATGCTCAGATTTCATTTCATTCTGATCATGCTAAAGAGTTTGTATGGCTCAAGTGAAGCGTAAAGTCTCCAAAGTAAAAAGACAGAGAGATACCCAAATATTTTTAAAAATCACATGTCTTTACAGTCAATCCATAATTTCTATGCTTATTTTATGGTTCTTGAATTTTTGGCGTTGTCAGTAATGTAAAAGGGGTTGTTTGCCTTTCTCTACCATCTGAATGGAATGAGTGAGCTAAGAAACAATGAAGTTGTTGCTGCAGTAACTTCAGTTTCTCTATGAAACAATCCTCCTTGAAATCTTCTGAATTTTTTTCCTTTTCTTGATCTTAAAATTCTTCATTTTTAGAGCCATCTAAAATTTTCCACTTTTACAGTGGAAAATCTATGTCTTTTGCTAGAAACTGAGGTCTGCAGTTAATACACACAAAACTGCCAGTGCCACTATATGCTTGAAAAATATATTTGTCCTTATTTCTGTCTCATTCTCAGATATTATTTAAAGTTTATTAGTCTTGAGATTTAACATTCAAGTATGTATCTCAGTATGTTATTGATTGCTAGATTTCCTCCAGCATCCCCCCAGCCACCACCTGAAGACAGCTGGGAACTCCTGACCCCTCTGTTGCCTACCCTCTACTCTGATTTTGAAGCTCAGATGGGAGGCCTATTTCGTTACCATGTCAATGAAATTTGCTATGTTTGAAACTTCTTGAGAAGTGCATTGGTTTGATTCAGGTTTTCTTTTTTTAAATTATTCTTAATTCATAACAAGTTGAACAAATATGCAATCATTTATTTACAACGTCAGAAGCACATAGCTCAGTCACAGGAGTTATAGAAATAATGGGTGAAAAAATAAAAGAAAAAGAAATAAAAGATCTTAAAAATAAAAGAAATAAAAAAGATAAAAAGAAATAAAAGAAATAAAAAAGATAAAAAGAAATAAAAGAAAAAAAAAAGAAAAGTAATCAAAGGTTACTACCCTAGAATTAGATCAGAAAGGTCTCCTTTTCCTTCTCATTTCAGGATTGTTTCCTTTCTTGTCAAGATTGCATTCAAGTTTCACACTTTACGCTTGTCACTTATATCCTGTAGTAGAGTATTCTAGCTTTCTTATTAGTTTCCTTCAATCAAATCTTCCAGAAGTCCAGACCATGTATTTTTTCCCCTCTACAATGACTTCTGTTTTATCCTTCCAGAAGAGACTGTCTGTCTTCCCACCAAATTTTATGGAGAAAAAAGGGATTATTTCATTTCCATAGTTATGTAAATATGTTATGTCTACAGGAACTCATCCTCTGCTCTAAACTGATTAGTAAAGAGCAATTTCTTTCAATGAGGTCTGTCTCCCTCCAAATGATGACTATTTCTAATGCTCCTTTCACTAAGGAATATATTTTTAGTATGCTTTATTAAAAAAAAAAACACATTAAAAATGCACTTGAAAAGACAACAGTCTTAACTGTATGCAGGTTGTGACTGAAGCTAGATATAATGTCACAGGAGTCCTTTGGAGTGATAGTGGATTACGGGGTGACTAATCTACTACTGCTTCCTTTAAGGCATATAATATTGTATTGTATATACAATATATTTCCCCTGAGAGTAGACATGTGCACGAGGCTGTATTTCCCATCTAGGTAACTGGAAATGAAAATATCCTGATCTGCAGTGCATTTTGTTTTGCCAGAACATACAGATATGATTCAGATCTCTTAAGCAGTGCTGGCCATAACTGGTGGAATATATCCTATAATGTGGTTTTCTTTTAGCCGGTGTTTTAGTTGATTCTAAAATCAATTTTATTTTTTCAAATTACACTTTCATGAATGACTTGTGACCTCTATCAGTGGCATAAAGCCTAAAATAAAATTTTAACATTTGTTAGAACCATTCTACAGGATCCCTTTGAGGAAGTCATATTTTAAGTTTAGAAGAACTAAACATGTCTGAAAAAAATGCTCCATATTCCAATACCATGGAGATCAAGAATCTTGGTTTATAAAAAAAATGTGAATATCTGAAGTAAAGAGCTCTGTTTTGCTCCTTTTCTCTTATGGAGTCATAGTATCATAGAATGGTTTGGGTTGGAAGGGAACCTATAGATCATCTAGTTCCAACCCCACTACCATGGGCAGGCATGTCTTCCACTAAGCCAGGTATCTCAAGAGCACCATCCAGCCTTGCAGTGAACAACTCCAGGAATGAGACATCCACAACTTCTCTGCACTGTTCCAGTGTCTCACCATTGTCATAGCAATGTGTTTCTTCCTAATATCTGATCCAAACCTACTCTGTTTCAGTTAAAACCTTTCCCATTTATCCTATCTATACAGGCCCTTATAAAATCATTCCCCAGCTCTCTTAGTCTCTACAGATTTTGAAGTGTTTAGAAGTGTATTAGGAAGCTCATATGGAGAAAATTCTCATGCATAATACTTGGATTTTTAGAAGTTAGTTTCAGAGAAAGAAATTTCTCTGAAAAGAAATGCATAATCCTATAAATCCCTTCCTGTATTGACACTGAAAACAGCACTTCAGACATGAATACTGCTTTGAGTGATAATTAGGAGAGCTCATCTCTTGCAACATATAGGTATCTCCTCCCTCCCTACATTCAAGGACTCTAAGATCATAGCCAAGGTGACAAACAGACCAGAGAACTTGGATCTAAACTTGAGTGCCTTTGCTCTCCTTTAGTCTTTTTGCCTGCAATTTAGATTGAAAGAATTATGAAAACATTTTCTCTCTGCTTTCCTATACAATTGGAATCATCAGAGCATCATGCATCTCATATACACTAATTTATATTTACAGCAGCTTTCTTAGGTAAGGAAATGTTATTTCTGTTTTGTAGATGGAGAAGCAAGGTACAAGGACATTAATATGGAAAGTCTGGGACTAATCTTATAAATTGGCATGTCTGTAAGGGGTGTGCTTACCGGCCAAGCAGCTCCCCAGACCAATTTATAACCTTCTGTGTGGGTTCCTCCAAATCTGCTGGTTTGAAGCGTGGATGAGGCTTGGAAATGAAGAGCGGGCCTGGCTTGGGTTGGAAAAGGTGTTTATTTCTGTCCTGTCTCCATGTGCTAGGAGAGCATTTGCCAGAGCATGTGCCAGAGAGCCAAAGCAGCCACTCGGGACAAGCCAGAACACGTGCTTGGGCCTCTGCTTCTCCTTAAGTACCCAGGGAACAGCCTGGGCAGGGAAGAAGCCTCAGCCCAATGGGGGAAGGGGAAGGGGGTGTGGTTACATCAGGGTGATACTACAGGGGTTTGGGAATGAGGGGTAAAAGAGTCATACCCAAGTACAGACAAATAACAAAATACAAATTCAAAAGCTAAATCTAGCATTGCAACATAATCTGAAACAGCAAACTAGAAATTAAGCCCATCGATACCAGTGTATCTACATGCACCCATAGAATCTGAAAGCTTGAACAACTTGTTTGGAAACATGGAAAAGAAATAATTTCAGCAGTCTTATTCTACTAATTGTGCTGGAAATATAGGATAGTACAGAAATCTAGAAAATGTGCTATTTACTGCCTTGGGATCATGAATCCCTGCTTTGTTTACTAGTAGCAATTTATAGGGACCTCTCTGGTCATCAAATGCAGCCCTTCTGTATTTCAGGATGATATTTCAAATCAACCCTCTCAGAATCATTTTGGTGCTCATCCAGTATGTTAGAATTATTGGTGATAGTTGGGTTAAAATTCAGGAACTTGTGTTGAAGCCCAACAATTTTTCATTACTTCCAAATGAACTCTTGGTCATTATAAAAGCTGTTACAATAGAAGTTGTTTTTAATGGAACGCTATTCAGGTATGTATTATTTATTCAATTATTTCTTTGTCTTATCATTGAGGCAACTTTTTGCATATTTTCTGTGTGTTATGCCTTAGAAAAGGCTTCTTGATATTCAAAATCCATTGTACTTTCATTTTGGCTAGACAAAATCCTTAGTACAATGACAGTTTGCATTCTCAAACTGAATCTTAAAGAAACCTAAGGAATAAATCCCACCCTATTTTAAACCAGTTTATATTTAACTGTTTTTTTCAGATATAGATCAGCTCCACTTCAAATGTTGCTGTTGATTTTTTTTCTCCCAGGTAATATAAAACTTCAACTTTCATTGATCATTTCATTTTCATTGAGACAGGGGACATTTTTGATGGCACTAAATACCTAAGAAGCCCCTGCACATGTGTGTGCACCTGTACGTGTTGTTCATATGTAACAAATACTGTAGGGTGAGCAAAGGCAAGCCATACCCTCTGAATTGAAACTTTCCTAAATTTCCTGAACCTCTTATGTCTGCAAAATTTCATGGAAAAGCTCCTATGAGGAAGCTGACTTGTGATATTTTGACACTTTCATCTCCAAAGCTCAAAAAGCTGAAACATACCAGAATAATTCAAAGCCAAAGGCTTTGAACCTCAAGGGTATTATATAAGTTTAGTTTAGATTTGGGGCAAATGCTCTTAGCAGATCTTATATTAATTTAACTTTTTTATCCACACTACTTGTTAGTGGTTCATCCTGAAGCTTTTTTAGCAATTAGATTCTGGGGATTCAGCTCTGGAACTAGGCACAGACTGACCCAGCAGCTACGACAGTGGCAGTAACAGAGGTCAGGACTTAATGCATGAACATGTGTACCTCAGATGGGTCAAACTCCAAAAGCTCTACACCTTGGTGGGCTGATTACTGTCCACACTAACCCATAATAGGTACCATGTTCTTAAATAATTAGCCATCTTATAGCAGCATTATCACTCTATTCAGAGATGAATTTAAAGAAGATGATTTCTTGGAGGCTAAATCCATGTTTTATGGCCATTTAAAAGGATAATTACATTTAAATTATTATTTTTTTATTCTTCTAAAATAAGAAATAACTAACCTGGTTGAAGGCACATGGATCATTGTGACTTTGGCTATTATAGAAAATCTATAAATATAGGCATTGATATATCCTTTCTTATACAACAGAATTACTTTGTGGTAGTTTTATTAAAGGTAAACTGTATTTTACTTAGTCAGGCTTTTTATTATTATTTTAAAGAAGACTACAAAAGGGTTTTCATTCAAGATCTAATTGATTTGCTGGAGGTCAGTCTCCTTCTTAAACCTCCTTTGACGGATTTGCTGAATAATTGTTCAAACAGGCCGTAAAGAGGCACTGAAAAAACCTGTCAGACTGGCCTACATTGCTAAAATACAGTGTTCTGGTAAGCATAATTTTGGGCAAGGTCAGTGTTGTGTCAGGTCAGATGCCCTTGTTCTTGCGAACTGGTGTTTTTCCACATGTAGTTCTAGTAGACATGCAGACATTGACAAGGAATGGGAGGCTGGACAGAACCCAGCAATGTGCCCTCATAGCCCAGAAAGGCAATCGTGTCCTGGGCTGAAACAAAAACGCTGTGACCTGTGGGAGTGCATTTTTCAATTTTAAGTTTAATTCATAAGTTAGTGTTCTTTTGTAAAATGGTTTGTTCCCTGTACCCTTTTTGTTACCCACTTTTTGGTTTATCTCTGTTTTTTCCCCAGTGACAGTTCTGTGATTGGTTCTGTACTCTCCCTAAGTTTCCCGCCCCCAGAGACAGTTAACTGTCCATCACCTGATCGGTAGCCTCCTGTTGTTGTCTATCATTTTTGGGGTCTCTCCCCACATCTGGAAGATTCTGAGAGAGGTGTCGAGTGATTGGACAGAGTCCTGATTGTCACCTTCTAATGTTCATTGTATGGTTGTTTTATGTGTTTGTTTATGATATGAGCCAACTCCCCATTAAACCTTAATGGTCCCCTCTCTGTGTTACACCCCCAGTTACAAGGTCTCACCCGAGGGCAGTTGAGGTCTTCGGCACGCTGACTCTCGAGGTGAGGACCCCACGCTGGGGTTCCAATAAACTCGTGTGACCCAGCTGTCCCGGAGTCCCCCCTTTTCCTTCCTCCAGCCATTGCCACGCAGGCATAGCTGAGTGAAAAAGAGCCCACCGGAGTGTTACTGGTGCTGAGGCTAGTCGGGCTTGAGAAACGGGCACAGTAACAGTGACCAGCAAGGGTGGGAGGGAATTTTGCCCCTCTACTCTGCTCTCAAGAAACCCCACCTGCAGGGCTGCATCCAGCTCTGGGGTGCCCAGCACAGAAGGGACATGGATCTGTCAGAGAAAGTCCAGAGGAGTCCAAGATGATTAGAGGGATGGAGCAGCACTGCTATGAGGAAAGGCTGGGAGAATCGGATTGTTCAGCCTGGAGAAGGGAGGCCTTTAGAGTCAACAAATAGTGATCTCCGTGAATCTGAAGGGAAGCTACAAGAGCGAAGAAGAGGAATTATTTACAAGGGCATGTAGTGACAGGAGGATGGCTTCCAACTTAAAAAGAATAGGTTTAAATCAGATATTAGGAAGAAATTCTTTACTGTGAGAATGATGAGGCACTGGAACAGGCTGCCCACATAACAAGTTGCCCCATCTCTGGAATTGTTTAAGGCCAGGTTGGATGGGACTCTGACCCATCTGGTCTAGTGGAAGGTGTCCCTGCCTATGGCAGGGGTGTTGAAACTAGATCTTTAAGGCTCCTTTCAACCCAGGCCATTCTATGATTCTATGACAAATCGCTGGAGAACTTGTTACGCCAAAGTCCTAGTGAGCAACCTGGCAATGCCCAAATGCTATTTGGAGGCAAAGTTTAACTATGTATATGCAATTCTCTCTCCTCCATTTCCTTTGGCAGTAGGGCATCTGGACTGGGAGCAGTAGCAATTCTTCCACTACAGAGAACTAAAGGGCCAGGGACAAGCTCCAGCAAATATGGTGGCACTCACTGGAGTTTGATTGATACTGTACTGCAAACTTGAAACTCAGAGATGGACAGAGATGTAAAAAAAAATCTCTTCCTCCCTTAAACTGTTTTTTACCAAGACTGCCATCTCCTGCAAAGTTAACAGGATACTTTACATTGACTTCAAGAACTTGTGAATGTACCTGTTGTACTGCTTCTGAATTACAGGACTTCTTTTTAAAAGAAATTTTCATCTAAAGTAGAGAATAATTTTCTTCAAAACCACACAAATGGAAATATAATTGATCTGAATTATCTGAAGACAATTTGGCTTATAACTTTAATTTAATGTAATTTAAGACAAATAAAATGTTAGCATAAAATCCAGCAAACAAACTATGTAAAAGTGGATTTTTCTGGCCATGAAGTTTAAAATTTCACATTTTACTTAATTGTTATAAATATAAATATATATGGATCTCAGTACAACCAGGGATCTTGTGGTACTACAGTAGAACTGGCCCAGAAATTTAATGGCTCCTCCAGTTCATCTCCATGCTCCTGCATAGGCAAGACCCTCACCTAAAATTGCTCTTTGTGTGACTTCTGGCTTACTTTCCTCATGCATGGGAAGATTTTGCACATGCAGGATGCATTAATGGGTATGGTGGATACATCATGAGTAGGAAGGTTTGAAAGTGTAATTCCAGACTCTCAGTCATATGAGTTCTAATTGCTGGAGCCAGGTAATTTTGTAAGTCAGTTCTTGACTTTTCAGAAGTTGTTTATGAACTATGTTTCATTTGTGAGCCTCAGATCATTTAGGAGCATTACCATGTGCGGGTAAGTACCTATAACTATACAGAGCACAAGAAGGGAAAAGTGACCCTTAAATGGAACAATAAAAGGAAATGAAGTGTGCTCACCTGGGAGAAAAGCACAGTAAAAGATATATAAACAGAAAGCAGTTTAGACAATCTGACCCACTATTAAGTAGCAGTAAAATGGGCAGAGGAATAATTTCTGGAGGAGGCTGAATTTGTCAGCATTGGAAATCCACTCTGTTCATCCTCAGTTATCACATAACATGATAGGACAACTAGCATGTTATGCTGTATTTGTTTTTCTTTCGTCTGTAGTAGCTACCAAGGAGACAAGAAAGGCAACAGCAGCTGCACCCAGAGCTAGCTGCAAATTGTTTACAGTTTCCATGGTGAGAGTATCTTTAAACAGATGATTTGACAGACTGCAACCCTTTTTACTGCTTGGGTATTGTGTAGAAGATCATTTGGTGTTTTCTCTTGCTTAATAAAATAATTTTTAAATTTTTTTTTCATTTTTAAATAATATTTGTTATATTTCTTGTAGATTTTGTTCAGCTTATGTTTCTCAGTGCCAGGCACTTGCAAACGCAGATCTCTACATGTGATGAGTTCAGTTCTGCCAAAAATACACACAGTAACTCCAACATGCCTTATTGCATTGTTGCTAGTATGATATGTAAAGATTAATATTTATTGTGCTTTTATGTTTCTTCTATAAATATGTAAGGAAAGGAAATCATCCCAGTAAAGGACATGGTCTTTTTGGCTTCCTTTACCTTCAGTCCTTCAAAAAAACATTATTTCTGGGAAGGCATTCTGTAAGGAGAGTGAATGGAAAGTAAAATAATAATTCCCAATTAGGTTAAAATTTTCCTACTTGAATTCTCCTATGCTTTACTTTCAATCATAATAGTTCATGAGCGGGTATTTCTGCCATTTTCCCCTCTGAAAATGCCACCTTCATAGAATAATTTCCAATATTATTTATTAATTATTCTATTAGAAAATTTTGAAATAAAGACATGAAATTGTATGCTCAGATAACCTTTAAATAATTATTTTTCTTTTCTGTTCGTATTTGCCTTCCTGTCAGAAAGCAATGTTACAAATTAGGACTAAAGCTATTAAAATCAATAAAGTGTTTGTGTCTTGTTCAGATTTTACTTCCTCCAGAATTTTGTCTATGTGATATTTACCTTACTAACTCTAAGTTATTCCATCTTCTTCAGACACCTATCCCTCTTGCTGCTAAGAGATCTAAACCTTTATGTAACTAACATTAGCTGAGATTTCTTCCTTCCCCTCTCTCTTTGTGTCTCATAACGATGTTTGGGTGGCATGGTTCCTGTGACACACATTTAGGGGAGGTTCATTTCTAGAAGTTAAGGGATATATCTTTCCCCTCTGATTTTTGAGTTCCACTTCTCCATTTCTGAATGGCCAGTCAAGGCAAAAAACCACAGAGCTCTTCAGCCACAAGGTCCTTTGTTGCTAGACATAACCTGAACTCATTTATTCTTCATGAACAGCACAAAACAAGGCAGAGAAATTAAATTATTAGCAACCTCTTTTAAGACCACCAGAATACCTTCATATTTTCCACAGAATTACCCAGGCTGTATCAGAGAACTCACCCATTTTTCTTTTTTTTTGTCATCTAGTGCTGAAGGTGGATCCCCTTCAGCATTGCTACTGCCTCAGTTCTGGTGTTGATATCCGTGAGGATTTTTATTTTGAATTTCCACAGCTCTACAGGTTTCTAATAAATCCAAGAGGCATTCCTGCTCTTCGCTCTTTGAATACATTGTGTTCAGCTAACATTTGTGAACTGTAGAAATCCACTTGAAACTATTCTTAAGACAATTTTAATTCACTTTCAGAACAAAGATGTAACAGGCTTGTAATACTTCATAACAAAAATGGTGCCCAAACAGGACCCTATAAACAACTGAGAGGCTTTTCTGTAATCTGTTCTCCTAACTTTACATCTGGATTTCCCCAGGTAAAAAATTGTCTGTTCTTGGAAGTTTGCCTGGTTAGAATTTGAGGATGAAGTGATTTTTCTAACTCACACCTGGAAATCCAGCTGCTTCTACTCTGGATATATTGCTGGATATATAACTGAAAATCTCAGGTACATCAGTTGAACTGTACTCTCATAAAATTTTTTGGTGTTTCTGAGATATCTTGGGCCCACTTTTGAAGTTCCATATAGTGAATCCCCTGCCTCCAGGAGGTTGTGGCCACACCATGCAAAATCCAGGTAAGGATGCTCTCCCACAGGCCTGAGCTGGAGAAAAATCCCAGGGAAATACTGCCCCAGGAAAAGGCTTTGGCTGGCAGCTGAACAGGCTCCTGCCTCAGGCGTTGCTTGACATTGAGCAGGGGCGTGTGTGGCTTGCAATCTTGTACATTTCTTGCAACAATATGACTACCTATTTAAACATTTTCTCTCAGACCATCACAAGTTCGTTGATGCTACCACTAGCATCTTATTATTAAAACCTTTCTTTAACGTGTTTCTCTCGCACCAACACAGTTAATTCTGTTTTCCCCAATTTCCCCTGGAACACATAATGTAAAATGATATGCTAAGCTATTATAAGGCTGAATATTCTCATATCTACTAAACAATATTTTTTTAAATTTGTGGTAATCTGCATACACTTTAGAGTGCTGACAGCATATTATGTTCTCCCATGTGAGTCCAACCTTTGTGTGGAGGCTGGTGACCCCCTTGTGTAATGGTTGTCTCTCTCAGGCTTGCGTAGCCCAAGGAATCTGGCATTTTTGAGAACTCTCAAAACAAAACTGCTTACTCTTACTGACAAAGGACCAGCTTGGGTCTTCTGGAGCCTGTTTTCTATGGAAGAACAATAGATATACTTCTGTGAAAATCCTGGGCAATGCTATCTCTTTAAACACTGCTTGTGAGAAGCTGGAAGTCTGTTTCAAGGTAGTGATGGTTCTTGCCCTGTCATGTGCACCTTATTTTCTGATTCACATTACTGGTCTGTAGACTAACCTTGGGTCTTGCATGGTATGCTGCTCTTTTAGGCTACTGAGCTTTGGCAACCTTTAAATGCTTTGCTCACCTCTGTCCTGAAAGTGGGTGTTACTGCCTCTAGAAAAGTTAATGTAAAGAACTCAGTTAATCCTTGCACCTGGGTGATAATGTCCTAACAACCTTGTCCCTGCCTGAGAAAGCAGCTTAGCTCAAATCCAAATAATAATATTTTACTTTATTCTGTGGTTGTAGATAATTCTGTAATTCTATGCAAATGGCAATCAAGCCATTTTAGAGCAGCACCACTAAAAGCTGACACTTTATAGCACACTATATATTTGCTGTCCTTTTTTTTTTTTTTTTTTTTTACTTTTCTCAGAATTTATTTTTGCTGTGTGTCTGAATGCTTTGGTAGGTTATTTTAAATACAGCTTTCTAAAATTCTTATCTAATACTTCTGGTTAGCATTCAGCACTTTTATGGAGGCTGTGAATTACACACTATGTGAGCCAATAAAAATTTCATTCAAAACCTTAAGAAGAGCATTTTTAGAAGCACTGAGGGATAAGACAATAAAATCCAGAATAAATACAAAATAGTGTTATGGTGAGAATTGCTTATCACCAGCTGGAACATTTTGCTAACTCATGGGGGAAAATGGCTGACAAACTTTTCTTGAAATCTGTCAGTCCTGTCATTTTCTGCATGGCTGCAGAGTAAATCATAGCCAGTAAGCAGAGCACCTTGTTCAGTAAATCACTACAGCACTTCGCAAGCACTGCAGTAAATGGACAAGAGACAAGTTTGTGGCATGTTGCTTTATGTCTAGTGTTTGGACAACAGTCAATTAGATTTTATGGCATGGAGTTACATTGAAGGTTTACTGCTCTGTTGGTAATAGGGTACCAGGAAGAGAAGATGGTTATTTTAACTGCTGGGCAATAAAAGCAAAATACTATTATTATAGACTTTTCTCCTCATTTCTTTCAAAGCTTGGCTGCATTATTATTTCATGCCAGTTTTGAGATAATATGTGTCAACATTGTCAGACAAGATACACACCACCTGCCAGGCAGACCTGTTGGAAGGGCTAGCCTGCTCATTTTCATGATGGTCTGTGTCTAGTCTTGTCTGCTTCTGACTCAGTCACGTTGTTTGACATTTTCATATCTATTTATTTCCAGAAGTATTTCAAATGTATAATCCTTCTGTGGGCTCTGCAAACTGGAAAGCAATTTTAGCCCATAGAATATATTTTGGCATTTTGGGTAATGAAATAGGATGATATTACTTAGAGGTTTACGTCTGCAAGAGAGATGCAAAATGGTTGCAATATTTCTTAAGAGGCCAAATCCCAGGTTTGCTGAATAGGGCATAGGCTTAACCTGGCAGCTCTGTCACTGTGTGAATGGTAGTGTTTGCAAAACAGTGTTTGGGATAGCAATGACTCATCTTGAGAGAAAGAATGTGAGCTTCTGCCCTAGAAATAAGGAGAAAGGCATGATCACTGATAAAGGAGAGGCAGAAAGAGCAGGGGAGCAGATTCCATCAGATACTGGTTTAAAGAAAGAAAGATTCCCATGAGTTTCCCAGAGGTAACAGGACAATAAAAGTACTACAGGACAACACACACTAGTGGAAAAAAGCAGTCTATCCAGGCAGATTATGTCCCTCTGTTTTTGAGCATGGCCTTATCTGGGTTTTGCTAATCTTTCATGAAGCTTTTCGTGTGTGAACATAATTTATATGCTTTTCCTTAGTCCTGGGTGGATAGATCCTTTCAGGCTGTTGGGTGGAAAGGAGCCTATTATTTTATGGAAACTTCAGAAAATCAGGGCAATTCTATCTTCACTTTTCTTGGGAAGACACATTAAAGGAGCTCTTGAGCCAGAACACAGATATCACTCTGGGCCATGACTGAAGGTAAACCTAACTGTGGCATCTCTGCTTTCTTCAGTTTGTGGTCTTGTCACTGCTGCTCAAGGAAAGTGACTCTGCACATGCTTTGGAGGGAGTAGCATGACCATGGCTTCTGCCTTCCCCCACTACCACAAAGTGAAGTACACACTGAACTGTCTAAACCATGAGACCCATCTCACCCTCTCCCACTACACCCCTGGTGACAGGTCTGCCAGTGGGAGAAAGCCCAGAATCACTGGCACAGAACATGTCTAGATCATGGGCTCCACCAAATTCCATGATCTAGAAGCACTGGTGATCAGGACTTGCCCTGGATGGTCTTAACTGGGCTACTAACAGGCTGGAAATCTCAAGAACTGCTGTTTTTCTGCCCTAAATGGAAAGAATTTAGTAAGAGCTAAATTGCAGGGTCTTATAAAAATAAAACATGGACCTGTACACCTTATCCCATGAAGGTATACATAAATAGCTAAAGTTTATTAAAAAGAAGTCTTGTACACAGCACACTTTAATTTTTCTCCCTGAAATGGCAGAAGCTTGATACCGGTGTAGTAATTATTAGTTGGAACAAAATTATGATAAAATTGACTGAAAAGCTTTTAATTTTCTTTAATGTATTCACATTTTATTGTAAAGGATTGTTAAATTTAATGGGCTGCTTTAAAAGAATACCTGCAATAAAAAGAATAAAAAAAATCTGTTACCAGGGATATTACCACTGATTTATTACCACTGTCCATAATACTACCACCTTTTATTTTAATACTGGCTATTTAGTGACCTGCTTTGGTCTCTATGTTGTACACTGAAGTCACCTGGTTGTGACAGAAACCAAAGGCACACTTATATGGTTTGAAAAGGATTAGGTATTGTACTAGTAAAAAAAGCAATTATGCTTACCAAACCAGCTATAAAAACCCACTAATTTGAACTTGTTTAGAAATGACTGTAGTAGTGTTTATAAATAATGCATTTTTATATGTAATTTATTCTGCCATAATATGCATTTGCAGCAAGCTGCCAGCAAGTTTTCACTGTTTTTAAGTCAATGGTGCTTAGAAGAAACAGTTCAGGTGCTGCTCAGTTTTATGGGGTTCTAAAAGCCCTATTTAACCCTGCTGTTACTCTGTCAAATGTTTACTCTGATGTGGAAGGGAAAGATTTTAACCTCTGAACAGTGCGAGACTTTGCAAGCTGATCAGCACCCAGAGCCCTTGGATAAAATCAGTGAGGAACACCATTTCCAGCTGGGATTAGAACTGTCCTGTGTGCTCTGCCTTTTGCTGCTAAGGCATTCCTCTCTGGCTGATGTAAACTAGGGTGCTTTTCTCCTTTTCTCCAACTGGTTTGGTAGCTTCTTTTCTGACCTGAGGAATAAGAGCTTATTTTTGCATTTTGTGATTTTTGGAGTCCTTTTTCTTCTTCACAGAGATTTCTTTCTTTCACTCAGACATCTTCCTGACTGAAAAGTCAATGTCAACTTTGACCCTCCTTGATACCCTTCTGTAGTGGAATGTAAACCTACAGTTCTCAAAGAAGGTAAAAATCTTAGGTATATGGATGCAAATGTTTGTATAAATGCACTGCTGTTTACAGAGAGAGTCCTGCACTCTTCTTTTTATTCCAGTTCTTAATTCTTTTGATTTCATTAACAACTAAGGTGTTATGGTCTTGAGTATATTAGTGTCAAGCCAGAATTACTCCAAGAGAGTTCCTTTAACAGAATTAACCTGGACTTGCACAATGTAATAGAGTTCAGGATTTCTATTCCATGCCTTTACAGATGAAAGCAATAAGAAATCAAAAATTTTAAGGGAAATACTCTTAAAAAGTAAGGCATTCTTATCTGCTCTTTATAGTTATGTTTTCTTTAGACATTAAACTCTAATAGAAATAATGAAAAGGAACGAAAAATATTTACATGTTAAATTTTGGTTGAAGAAATAGCTACCAGAAATCAGTACATATTTCAGCTTGAGCCTTTGATATATCTAGAGAGTGTTGGGATCAAATAGTTTCTGTAATTAGACTTCATAATTCTGGTATAATATTAGGTAAGTCTCATAATATTTTGCAACACTACAGAAAGACAATAGGAAAGTTACTTTTAAAATTGCCATTCTTATCTTGCTCAAAACAGAGCAGTTTATTAAAAAACAGGGTAGTTAGTTGCATTAACTTAAGGCTTATTGAAATTAAGCACTTTACACAAAACTATTTGCCAATGCATCATCACAAAGAGACAGAAATAAATGCAGACATCTGTAGTACCTTTATTTTTTGCCTCCTAAAAGAGAGGTCAAGCTGCAGCAGTGCTTTGAATGTAGAGTCCTGGCTGGCAGACTGCAGCTACTCTAGCACCCAGGTTTGGGCCCAATATGCCCTGCTGAAGTGAACCCCTATGTTGTGCTCATTTAACAAATTTTGGTTGGGTTTGTAGGGAGGTTTGAGTGACTGTTAGCAACATCTTTTCTGGAGAGGCTACCCTGGAAGTTGCCATGTTATTGTGTGCCACATGCACTCGAAGCCTTCACGAGGAGAGAGTGTCTGGCCTAACCCTGGTCTCCCAGTGACTTCATGTTGTGAGTGTGCAGAGCTGCTCATCCCAAGGAACTGGGGTACATCTGCTGTAAACTTACACTCCTGAGCTCTTACCCAGTGAAGATGCAGGGTCCACAACACCATTTCCTTCTATGCTGTAGTGTTCTGCTTCTGTTCTATTGTACCATACTAGTTGCTTAATATAGACATAGCCCTCATTTCATAATGTTACTTTGGCAGTACATTTTGAAAGCATCTAAATTAAGCCCAAAATGGAAACTTCAGCCTTGTTGACTTTCAGTAGGATCTAGTGCTCTTTCTACACCTAGCATTCTTCTCAAACCATTTAAAAATTACATACCTTTATTAAGATTCTGAAGAGGGAAACTGTGTCAGAAGTAAGGAATATCTAAATAGACTTCTATTTGCATTGATATGCAGCTCCATAAAATGAATCTCAGTAGCTGCTTAGTGGTGTGAAGCTACTTGCCCAGCAATATGCAACATGAAGTGAGTAAGAGGAGATTCTAAAAAACATTTTGCTTCATTGGGAAATTTGTCAGGTCATAAGAATTGATGGTGAAGCTAGCAATACTAATCCTAAGAGAATGCTACAGAAACTTCAGTAAGAATCAGGAGTATTCTGGGTTTCTATCTCATTGTGGAGAGACATCAGTCCTGCAACAAAACCCACCTGACCTTGAGTGGATCCAGCTGAGGGATGCCATTGACCTTGCCTAAATCCAGCTCACTTTAACTGTAGAAGCTCAGAGGCACCAGGGCAGGTGGCTTCAGTACAGAGATGGGTGTATTTACATGCACTTTGTGTGTATTCTTCCAGAGAAGATGGAAAGTTACATGATGCATCAAGCATTTCAGATATTTTCAGGGAAGAACAAAAACCAGACTATGTCTGCAACCTGAACTTACTGGGGGAAAAAAGACAAAAATTCTTTTGACTTAACTGAAACCAGGATTTAAATAAACTCCTTACTGTTTTCCACCCATGTTTTGAAACCCCTCATTTGCCCAACTGTAAATGCACTGGCTTTTTAAACAAGCTTCCTCTTTGAATCATAATTTGGCCATACAGTTTTGCTAATTTGGGTGATTCCCATTTTAACTTTCTGAATTATTCCTTTGAACTTCACCTGTCTGTCTTTATTAGACATAATTGGCAAGTGTACAATAAACAGAATGCATAAAAGCTGATACATGAATTCAGCAGTCAGTAATTAGATTAAGCTACATCCTACTCTGAGAAAAAAAATATTAGGTAGCACACTACATAATTTTCCTGAAATTTCTGTGTGGGTTATACTATTATATAAAATGCAGGAGCATCTGAGCATGTAAAATCTGCCACCTGTAGCTGATTGGGATGTGGTGTCCCTTTTCCCCTTTTTCTTTCCCTTCTTTGCTGCCTTCTTCTCCTTACTTTTTAAATTTCCACTTTTTTCCTTCTTTCACCTTATATTTCATCCTCAAGCTGTATTATTATAATGACGGATTGACAAGAAGCAGACATAATTTCATACTGCAGTTATGAAATTTAAACTATTTGATGGTATGTTGTGATGCTATTCTAATATGTTAAAGCATACCACTTATATTAGAAAAAATAAAGAAGATAGGCTGTGTACATTTTAAAACCTAGTATTTATGATTGAGACTCTAAAGAAACATAATTGAAACCACAATGTTAAGCAGATTTTTATATCTAGAATAAATAATGAGCATATTTCTCATTTTGATCTTGATTCTTGCCCAGAATGTAGAATGTAGAAGCAGAAGGTAAATTGAGGTGAGGGAGTTGAAAAGGTGGGAAAAGGTGGAGGAAACTTTGAGCCTTTATCTTCACATCACTCTGTGGACTTGCAGTATTTTCATTGTTCCTGTTAAATTTTTAGTCATATGTGGCAAGCGCACAACACTTAATCCCCCTTTTTTTTGGTCTTTACATCAACACTCCCTACATTTTGCTGATCCTTCCTAAACATGTTTCTCAGCTTTGGGTTTTCTTATTCGTTTCCAGCATTAAACCACATCACAAGGTTCTGATCACCCCCTATCTCCTTGCTGCAGCCACCGCTTCCCTCGACACAAGCTGTCTTGCCACAGCACTACATTAAAGATCTCCCTCCGGGTCTGTTGACCATGCAGCCCCTGTCTTTGATTCCCTCCACATGCTTTCTCCTCTGTACATCAAATGTGAGTTGCTTGTCTTCACTTCCAAGGATTTTTATGGTCTATTCCTACTGTCATCTAATTGTGACAGACTGAACTACCACATAGGTGGAAAACCTGCCAAGCAGCTGGCTCCAATTAGCCACCTATCTTTTTAAGAGCTGGTGGCAGCAAGGGGAGATCTAAGTGCTATATAATCAGACCCAGCTCTTTCTGAGAAACTCTCCTATGGTGAAGAAAGGTGGATGTCAAAGGCATATCAAAGGGAAAACAGCTGAGGGAAAGGAGGAAGGATGAAAGGCAATGCCTCAGTGGAGAAATAAAAAAAAAAAAGAAAGAAGAAACTGGAACTGAAAGTGATTGGGGACCCAGCAATCTTGCAACAGAGTGCATTGCAATGCAGCAATGAGACCCAGATGGAAGTCCCTGAGAACAGTCTGCTACAGCCCTCCTCTGATGACATGGCTGAGCCTGTGTTCCAAAGGAGCTGGCAGCGTTTGTCTGTCCTAAGCAATGGGTGTGACACTGCTGGGACGGTTGTGCACACACCTGACTGGCAGTCTGAAAACCTACTGCCTATGTAGAGACAATTTCAATGACAGGCTATGTATAGTGGATGGGTACCTCTGTGGGACACAACACACAAACAAATCCTTGCCCTGGGATCACAAAGACTGGACACCTGCTGTGAGTGCACACTTTCATCTTCCAGAGCAACCCGTGCAGGCTGAGATGGGCTCCTGATTGACTGTGCTTGGGAGCACCTTCTTTTATAGAGAGAGAAAATTCCTTTTCTCTCATCATGACAACCTTCATAAGGAAATTGAAAATGTGCTTACAGACAATCCTTGGTTGGGATGTTTATCCTTAAAAAGGCCACAAAGCCTTAGTTTAGTCAAACTATGTTATCAAGGTTTTTTTACTAGAATATAATAGTTATTTGGGATTTATGGCTCAACATCCTGCCCTTTCACTCTTGCAAGGGTTCTCAAGGATGCCTGTAATCAAAGTTCTCTCTCTCTGTAAGTACTTGTAATAAATCTTTCATCTCACTTGGTTGAGGTTTCATTCTCTTGCACCTTGTTTTCAGTATTTAATTATCTTTTGTTGTTAAAGGACATGAGTAAAGACAAACGCAGAAAGCAGATCTCACTGCATCTTTCCATGGGAGAATCTGTTCCTACCAGTTTGGTTAAAGTCATTCAAACTCTTCTACCATTTCTTGAATGTTTTTAGCACATTAACTACTGCTATTTTGCTTTTGGAGAAGGGGAAAAAAGAGCACTCACATAAAGGCTCCTTTCTAGGCTGGATTTAAAATTTTAGCAAGTTAATCATCATTGCTACAAGGGTGAATTTTCCCACTGATCTTGGCACTTGCACTTTTTTCAGCCAACAGTGTTGAAGCCTTCTAACACTGCCAGGTTCCTGAGTCTCTCAGTCTCTTGCCTGTACTCAAAAATATGAAATAAATATTGATAATGTTAATTTGATAGACTGGAGGACATCTTTTGCTTTACAAAGAAGATGAAAACTCCCTTTTTATGAGGAGTGACATGTAAATGATGAGGGGTAACAAGTACAAGTTATACCTGGGGAGATTCCAAATAGACACATGAAGATTTTTCACAATGAGAACAAATCAGTTTCTGGAAAAATCTCCTCAGAAATAGGTGGATTTCCCAACACTGGACACATTTAAGTTTCACCCAGACAGTCTGCTTGACCACCTTGTCTAGACTGTTTTGACAAGAAAAGTTGGACCAGATGCCCATTGAGTTCCCTTCCAACCTGGTATTCCATGATTCTTTTTTTAAATGATTTTCATATTTAGGTAGGAGTTTAAGACCACATAACTTGTCCTTCCTTCCTGGCCATGGAATTGCCTGAAATTCCAGATTTTACCCAGATGCCCAATTGTGTCTTTAACCTTACACAGATGTCCTAAAGTCACTATTCAGTTGAGGATAGCACAGAACACATGGGCTTTTGTGTGAAGTCTTAACTGCCCAGACTCCTTCAATCACCCTTCCTAGAGATGGTTTCCAAAGTCCTTGCCCACAGTTACACAAATGTGCATGAACGCATCAAGCTAACTTTGATATACATGGTTTTGAGTACTGAGCCAAGTAGAGAAGTTCAGATAAACAAAGGCTTTCCAAAACAATTTTCTTCAACCAGTATTTAAAATGTTCTTAGAAAAACTCGCCTTTTCTAAGTGAAGGACTTTAACTTTCAGTCTCATTTTTAAAATGTCATGTGCATTTTATATAGGAAGTTAACAATAACCAGTATTATAAAAGTCAAGTGGCTTAATTTTAAAACATTGCTTAAATTTCTAGAACTCTCTTACTATGAAAAGAAATGCCATGTGTAAAAAATATAAGGCTGTTCATCTATCACTACCCTGATATACTATCAAGAATGTCTCTTTAACCTTAATTGTTCTTCACTGAAGCATTCAATTTCCTGCTCTCTGTTCTTGCAATGCCTCTGTCTTTGCTCAAAAATGGAGTTCTTTTTAACATTGAAATTGCCTGAAATGCAGTTGAGAAACAGATGATTATAAAATTTTCAAACGTCGATAGAAAGTCAATATATTTTGCCTGAGAGCAGAGTTCTCTGGTTTTAATTTTTCCAAATAGAAATTCTCAGCAGCTTTATCAAATATTGACAAAGTGCTATATTTATTATTTATATAATGGATTTAATAAATGAAACATAGATCATACTTAATCATGATGTCGAAAAATGACAAGAACTAAAAAACTTATAAATGGTGAATTATTTGACCTTTGTAATTAGAGAAGGAAGCACAACACAGGTGTCTTCCTGTAGTCAGAAATAATATTCCTGAGAAAGTATCTACATTGCAAGTTAAAATGTGTTTCCACTCAAAAGCAGTTCAAGTAAAGTGGAAACACCACTTCATAGCACAATCCTTATTCAGAATGTAGTTTGGTGTTTATAATCACTAGAATAATAAATGATAGGTCCAGTTGTGTTTGATGCTGGTATAGACAATATAATTGGCCTCTGCAGGATTTGGCTAACAGGGGAGAGAAAAACTAAATGCCCAGCTTAACACATTACCTGTCAGGTTATGGTACTGATGATTATCTTTGTTAGGATCAAAGTGAAAACCATCAGAAAATGCAAGAGCAGAAATGTCACTGACTGCTTAAAAATGAGCAGCTATCAGCAATTAGCAGGGCTGTTTTTCTTTTGCCCTTTATTAGCTAATTTCTTAGTATTTTTTCACAACCACCAAGAAGCTATGAACTTCCTACCAGCCTCTGATGATCTTTATTTTGGATGGTGCTTACTTCCTGATATATGCCTTATGTCTCAGTCATCAAAACACAACATTCCTTTTGGTAAGCAAGATACCTATATACTTCCACTCGTTTTTAAAGTAAAAATAGTATTTAGGATATCTGACTGCATTTTGAATAGTTTTTTCAGAGATTCTAAGTAGCTCTGATCTCACGTTTTCTCTCTGAGAGCATCAGCTTTCAGACCTGAGCTATTTGGGTAAGGAGCCTTGCATCTCTACGTGGCCATTTATAGAAGTACTCTATTTATCAACACTTGGGGAAGAACAGATCTTTACCTACCTTGTCTGCCCTCTTCAGGATTTTGTAAATTTTTCCCTTCTCTGTCCTCAGACATCCCTCTTCCAACTCTAACCCATTTTACCCTTCTGCACAAAACATCTGGCCCCTCCCCTCAGCCATTCCTCTGTGCCCTTTCTAACATCTGTCCTCTCAGAGATGTGGAAACTGAACCTGTCCAAAGTAAAAGTTAACAAGTGATTTAATCCTCAGTTCTTAACTATTGATGTAGTTTTCCATGCAGAATCCTGTTAGTTTAAATTACAGATTTGTTTGTGTGTGACTCGTGAAATATGTTATGTTAGTGGTTAAGCCACTTAAATTTGTGCTTTAAAAAATAATTTTTGAAAAGCTGCATTATTCTTCGATGAGGAAGGTGCCCTAGAGGCTGAACACAAGGAAATTCAACATTGCTACACCTAACCCTGGCCTGGGAACTTGGGTCCTGAGCTGAAGACTTGACACACATGTCTATGAACCTCTGTAATGCCTAAGAAGATGTGGATGCCTCAAAATGGGATTTACAATATTTAGCATGCTGACACTTCAACAGAAGCAGGTACAAGTAAAGAAAGGTGCAATCGCACCTGGATTTAGGTCAACATGTTGGTGCAACAAATGGGAGAGTTTCAGGGAATTTGGTTTTTAGTCTCTATACCCTGGTCTCAGTGGTGGAAAACAGAGCAAAGCAGTTGAGACTTGCAAAAACAGGGCACCAGATGTTGAGTCTGTCCCTGCTGCCGCTGTTCACAAGGCTTCTGTATGAACGCTGCTGGATGCAGAGTAGTGTGACAGAAAGGAGTTTATTTCTCCTGTTTACTTGGTATAAAAAGTTCAAGTAGCATGCCAAACATCCCCCTGCTCCTTCTGGAGTTGCAGAGCCTTTAATCATGCACAAAATCTCACAGATCACTTTTCTCCCCCTCCTCTCTCTTAAATGTCTTGAAAGCCTTGTCATGAGCAGTATAGAAAATGAGGCATAGATTAGATTAAATGTTTCCATCTGGAGCAAACATAGCTGTAAATTAGTGGACTCAAAGAAAGTAGTTAAATGCACATAAAAATAAAATCCTCCTGAAACACACAGCTGCTAATGACATGACATTTAGTTATGTGTTCATAGACAGACTCTAACCAGTGTCAGTAGCGTAGCGTTTGGTTTTGCTGGAAAGTGTGAAGTACCTGCTTACAGAAGGTGTAAGTCACCAAAGGGCAGCAGCTCTTTTGAATGTGTGTATAATTGCTGTTATTGATTTCAAAGCTTTGGGGTATTAAGTATCTGATGTTTTATAGTGGACTTGCATGTAACATATGAACCATTGCGTGTTTACATAACCTGCATGCTTTAAAAAATTATATTTAACTGTTAGACTCATAGCACTGCCCTAAAAACTAGTCTGTTTTTTAAATTATTATTATTAATTTATATTTTTTAGTTTACAAAAAAACCCTTCACATACACAAAATGACACAGAAAAGGTTTGCTTGTGCTGGGGATGAGGACAAATCCCTGAAGAATATCTAACAATTCTTAGGTTATGAATGTGGCTTGCCAGATACTCTTTATTATTTCCAGGCTTATACAGTATGCAAGGTGTTATGACTCATTGTCTCACAGCTAAGGGAACATTAATTTTCAACTACTTGATAATAATGCTGTATAATTCTACAGAGATTTTATGCCTTATTCATTGCTTGAAAATTATTTCACAGCTTGTGAAGTGGGAGTCAAGTACTGATGGGGCTGAGAAATTCTAGGACAACAGCAGAGAACAAAAGAAAATCCAGAAGCAGCCTGCATCAGCCTGAGAATGAGACTGTGTTAAACCAACTGGTGTATTCAGATACATTTCTATGATATTTATCTCTAGGATAGGAGAGGATTTGCTATGCTGGATTTGAAGGAGTGTGTATGGGATAAAGAAGTTCAGGGCTTGGTTTTCCTCCAAGGAAATGCGGGGATTTGGGGTAGTCAGAGGCAGTGGAAATGTAGCTTGTTACCAGGTCTCAGTGCAATGCAGAAATCAGATACAGGTACCATGCACATTCAGAAAACATATATTCATGGTGTTATTTATAATTCTGTGTGGCTTTCCTATTAATCCTAAAATCCCCTGTTTTCCGATATTAGTTTAAACTTTAGGGTGAAGTAGTAGCTGCAATTCTGAGTTCCAGCCAGAGTGATGAGAGCAGAGGGATATGTGCTGTGACTGTAGAGATTCTTTTGTCATTGTTCACTCTCAGCTATTAACTGATCAGCTCAGAACCATTCCCTGCCACAAAGCACTGGCACTGACAGCAAGCTATTACCTCTCAGCACCTTGGGCATAAAGGGAAGGAGAGAAAAATATAGAAAAGCATTTTCAACAGACTAGGAGATAAAAGGCAATCAGGTTGGTTATGTGCATACAGGTTTTCACCGGAAATCCTCAGTGTTTCACTTGAGATGTGTAGGGCATGCACAAACATGGAGCAAATCTCCTGGTAAAAAGATTGAAAATGGTATATAAGACATTTTTGTGGTAAATAATTGAAAGATAACACTTGAAAAAAGTTTAATTGAGGCTTCATATAATGATTTTTTTGATGACAAGTCTGGTTTTGGAAGGTAATAGTCCTTTCTGTTTTCAGCTGCTTTCATCTCTTCTGCCCCTCATAAATCACCGTCTCCTTTGTTGTGCCATTGTAATTGTTTTTACAGTTTTTTCTTGGAAAAGTATATTATCTCGAGCTCATACCCTCTTCTGGTTTTAATCCTGATTTTTTTTCACTGATCTGGTTTACAACAAACCCTTGCAATGAATTGAATCCCACGATGGAGGATCAGGTTGCTTGTTGCGGTTCAGCCTGACTAAACCTACTGCTGAACTAAATGAATTCGTTGCTTTTTCTCTGCCTTAGCACTTGTGAAATCCAAATCACTGGTTCTAGGAGCTAAACCATCAATGTAAACAACATTCCAAACAAAGAGCTCAAAACATATCCTTCCCTGTTGTTTGGGATCCTCAGCTGGCTCATGGCAGTGTCAGCACCGGTGTGAGGGCACAGGTGGGGGCCAGCAGGTGGGCTGAGAGGAGAGGTGAGTCCCCTGTCCTTAGCTCTGCTGTAAAGTGAAGCAGCTCCCACAGGGAGCAGGCAAGTGTGGCAGGCTGGTGAAACTACCCTCAGGATGAGTGAGTCAAGGAGTCGATGGGCAAAGTTTGCTCCTGGAAAACTGTACTTTGAGGTACACCTTTGGCGTAAGCCCCAAATGGAATACTGCCATGGGAATCACTGTCTGTTCATGTTTTGTCTTGGGTTGCAATATGTAACCTAAAGCATGTATTCTATTCCCAATCTGTTGAAACCAGTTGAAGAGGTGTTTTTTCTTTTAACTCCAGGGGGGAGAGAGTGGGTGTCTCCTGGTAATGAGGCAGCTGTTAAAACCAGATGGAGCAATGTTCCTTGTGTCTTCCAGGACCCATCCTCCCTCCAGGGGGATATCTGCTGTTAATGGGCCATTAAGGCTCACCACATGACTGATAAAATTACATCATCCCATTGTGAGATGCCCCACCCAGTGGGAGGAGCTAAGCATTCTGCCTAGATAAAAGCTGAGATTCAGAGCAGCCTGTTTTCCACTGGATTTTAGAGGAAGGTTGGACCCATCTTGCCAGCACTGGACCCTTGTACAGGCTCAACTCTACTGCAACAGAACCACATTTGTTACTCTGGGAGGATTTATTTGGATTGTGTCCAACACCCTGGCCAACAGGGTGTCAGGTTATTTTCTGACACCATCAAAGTTTCTAGGATTTTTGCTTGGTTTTTTTTTGTAATGCTACATTTGTATTTTTTAATATTCCTAGTAAAGAGCTGTTATTCATACTCTCATATCTTTGCCTGAAAGCCCCTAATTGCAAAATTATAATGATTTGGAGGGAGAGGGTTTACATTCTCCATTCCAAGGGGATCTCCAGCTTTCCCTGGCAGATACCTGTCTTTCCGAGCCAAGACATGTTTCTATCAGGTTAAGGTGGCTCCTGGCTGCTTCCTTTATGTGCAGCAGTGGAGGGTCCTGGATTCAGGAATATATGCCACTTTTAGGTATTTATTTGTGTCTTTATTTGGTAGGGAGCATTTTTTTTCCCTTTCATCATCTCAAAAGCTGTATTAACAGCAATCCATATTGTATTGCTCCCTAAGAGCCTGACTTTGCTACCATAATTTACACTAATAATTTTAACCTGTTTAACAAGTCCCAGCGGGAATATCTTCTTAGGAACTACATGGACAGATAAGTAACACATTCAGGGATTAAATTCTAAACTTCCTGCTAAACTATCCATTTTTCGGCACTTTCCTTCTTGTAAGGTCATGGTGCGTGTTTTTCTGTCATGTATTTGTTAGTACTAATCGCTGATTGACTTGTCTTTTCTGATTTAGTTTAATGGTGTTTTTTGTTAAAAATATGACAAGTTGTTGTGAGTGTCGCCAAGTTGCTTTTTTCCCATCCTGTAAAGAAGAAAAAAAGCAATTATTTATAAGGACACAGTTAATAATATTCATAGGGCCTTCTTTGTTATCTATGAGGTAGATATACATATGAGGTAGATATACAATAGCCAATATCTATTCCTAAAGACACAGAAGAGATAGAAAAATATGTAATTATTTAGATGCTCATAAATTTTATCTGTTGTAAACAGCTAAGGATAGTTGGAACTTAGCAATTTTACTTGCAGTGGTTTTACCCTGGAAGAGTTTTGGTTGCTTGGATTAGCACTGCAAAACTGATTGACTCATTCTGTCATGTTACTGTTGAGTATTTGTGCTTATTTTTGTAAGATAAAGATATTTGTTTGGTTTTTATGATTTTGAAATGCCCTATGCCAGATAGAGCCTTGTTCTGAAGGTTACTGCATGAACTAAAGTGTCCTTGCCAGGGAAATAGGGAATCTGGTGTTATTGTTCCAGTATTTCCACTAATTAAAAGTGGGCTCAGTTCGTCTTCCTGCATGTGTGATCAGCTGAGCTCTGTCTCCCAGGTCTTCCTAAAAAATCTTAGACAAACAGCATTAATAATATGCATACATCAATTAATTTTCTTTGTTTTTCAGAGTATGTTGATGGGCATGGAGTAGACAATCCGTCATGCTGCCTTCTAGCTCTTCTTCCTGTGGTACTAGCATTTGTGAATAAACAGAGTTCTGTTGCCTAGTGGTCCGGCTGTGGTTAACTCTCTCATTCCTTCTAAACAATGTCTGGCACGAACTGTGGAAGGTATTTTTTCTAAAAATCTGCATAATTTTTGCGGCTTTGATTGAAATGACATCAAAACAGAGTCTAGTTCTGAAAACAAGTCAGGTGTCCTTTGCGCGTTTGTCATGACCTGTGTCATTTTGAAAACACCTTAGATTTGTTAACTGTCAGTGAATCACCTCTCTTCCCTCGAGCTGGAACTTAGAATGGGTGTCTGTTGGATTTATTCTTTCAACATAGAAACAAATGCACAAGGTGAATTTCTTCTATCCTGTATAAAATCCACTGTTAAAACAGAGATGTGATCCAAATTGGACTCTTAGAGTTTTGCATGCAAAAGAGCCCAACTTATTACACTCCATCACAAATTATATTCTCTAGTATTTGATTTTGCTGTGGTATGGATCCCCATTTTGTAATCATTTCCATGTTGTAAAGGAAAGATGGCTTTCTTACAAGGAGAATTATCTCATGTCAAAGCCCAAATCAAATAGTTTAAATTTTCTAATTTTGTGACTGGGTATTTTTAGTATCCTGAGTTTTTCTAAACATCCATTTTACTTTCTTTATGATTATAAATCAAATCAGGATTTCAGTATAAGCCGTATATACTGTAGTTTTTCTTCCCACTCTATCAGAGGTATTACTTTTATTTATTTTTAGAATGCATAAAAACATTTTGCCAATCTCTTAAAAATCCTTTAAGATGTAGCTAATCTAGGTAAACTGACATTTAATCAATTTCTTTATTTACATTCTGACCTTAACTGTAGTGCTTGAAATTACCTTACAAAGAAAAAGATTGTAGATATATTTTACTATAAAGAAATAGAGTAAATATATAAAGCCTCATCAAAGAGATTAAGAAAATATTTATTCTGATAAATAACAAATTACTCAAGAGATTCCAACTGCAGAGGAACTGAATGAGAACAGAGAAGAGGAATGTGTAAAAAGACTAAATACTTAAGAAGTCTCCCTAGAGAGGGTTCACATCCTATCTGACTGAGGATGCAAACATATGTTGTGCATAAAATGACTCAGTATGACTGTACTAGTGTTAAAATCCTAAAAGCCTTATTATCTTTTTTTTTTTCCTTGAAAAGTGTGCTTTTTTTTTTTTTTTTTTAAGGAATTTTTAGAAATAGTGATAACAGAAGAGATTTATGCTTTCCTGGAAATGAACTTTGTAAAAATTGTGTACATGGGTGGCTTATGTATCAGAGCTGATGTTGAATGCCCACGTTTCTTTTCTCTAGGTAGAAATAGGCCTCTTTTTTGTTGTTTTTAATAGATGGTTTAAAAGTTGACCAATGCAGATGTTTCTACTAGTTTTTTGTGGGGACACTTTTTTGCAGGACTAGGGTACTGGTATTCCTAAACAACTCCTGGTAAAAGTTTTACATAACCTCTCTGTAGACCTTTGCAAGGGCACTTTCTTTGCATGAGTCGTATCTTGGTACTTGAAAATAAATCTTAAGATATGGAATAATTAAAGAATGTAAGACCATCATCATGCAATACACTAAAATGTGATTTTTTTTCTTCACTGGGTCATTTATAGATGGCCAGTAGCAGATGCTTTTTTATTAACATTTTAAAATATGTGTCAGATCATATCCTTATTGTATCCTCTATTTTTGTTAGTGCCTACCTCTTAAAAGTTTTTCACAACACTCCTCTTTATTGATGGTCTGAAGAGTGGATAGGCAGATTCTTCCTGACTAGAGCATTATATGCTAAACACCACGGAAAAGGTTTTATAATAAACAAATAACTTAGATGAACAAACTGGCATGATCCCTAATGTATCTGTTGCTCCATGTACTATGAACATGCCTGCAATAATGTGTACGGATGTATGTAATGCCTATTTATTCTCCAAGATGTCCAGGCTAAAAACCCTCTGCATGCACTGCATATTTTCATCTGCTGTCCCAAGTGCCTGCATGTACAGGAATGCTTTGCTGCTTCTGCTGGCGCAAGTGACCTCCTGCAGCGTCTCTGCAGCCTTACCAGCCTACAGACATTGCTGCAGTGGGACCATTTCAGGCAGACACCATTTCAGGTAGACACTGTTGTGAGAAGGTTTTATTTGACCAGGTACCCAGTCATGGTGTGGACCTCACCTCCTAGGATTCAGGAAAGACCCTTTGATAAGCAAGTGGCTGCAAGAACCTTGTGGGACATGAAGCATTTGATGGGCCTAACCACACTCCTTTCACCATTTGGAAAACAAGCGTCCATTTGAGATTTATCATGCGGCTCATTATCAAGCAATAGAAATGCTCAGCTGCCTGTAGCATTCCCATAGCTTCAAAATCTACAGATGGTTGACTTTTGAAATGGTTTCTGAATGTGTTCACATGCTTCGGGTAACAATGTAGTTTTACTGAGGTTTAAAACCTCTTTTACAGTGCAATGCCAACTAAAATATTCCCAGCTTGCCAAGTTTTTCCTGGCTTGTATGTGCTGGATGGATTATTGCTCCTCAACCTGTAAAAGCTATACATTAAAACAGGAATTCTATCAATTTGATTTATTGTATAACTTAATGCGTTTTTAGTGATTTTAATTTTTTTCTGACTGAAAAGCAAAATCTCTGAAGCGAGTTCTGTTGGCCTTGCTGGAAGGGTTATCATTGCTCTTCATCCTGTGGATGTTTGGTCTCAGGACGAGAGCTCTGTTAGAATGTTTCCCAGAGTGAATCAGTGAGATTTCTGGGGCTGAGTTGCATCATTTGTACAAAATTACCAGGGAAATGTCAAAGATTTTGGGTAGCAAATCACTTAGTTTTTTGGAGCTGGTGAATTGAAAGACTGTCAAGACCACACATACTGCTTCCTTATGGTTCTGGTTGCTTGGCTCTTATAGGAAGTTTACCCTTGGGCCAATAGGACAGATTTGCCCAGACAACATTCTGTCACTAGCAACAAAACCCTCTGCATAAACATCAGAAATAATTGATGAGGAAGTTTGACTTTCATCACCTGCTCAGTGTGTGAGCTGGCTCTATTTGTGTTTTGCAGCTTCACAAACCAGATTGGTTTGTCTTTGGGTGTAAGATGGAGTGTGATGAAAAAGAGCAAGTGGTTTTGGTTTTTTCTAAATGATCATGCAAATATAAATAAATAAAAAAATCCCAGTATCTCCAATCTGTGAAACGCCATGTAACCTATGCAAACACCTTAAGCATATAAGCCTTTTTGTTACTGTATGCAATACACATGAAAATAAGATATTATTCTGAGTTGCAAGATTGGCAGCTTTTACTTTCATTGGTCAAACTGTCCTGTAATTTGAAGGGACTGGCTTCAGTTGTGCTGTGGGCATTTTTTTGCTTTCATCGATTATTGTCTACCAACTGATTTTTTTAAATGATCTGTCAGGATACCTTTAGGCATTAGATGGTTGCTGTTGCTTGTTAGACAAATAAAAAAAAAATCTGATGACCTTTTGTCATTTCAAGTATATGAGACAATTTGGGATGTCGATGATGTTATTAGGAGTAGAAAACCCTGTGAAAGAATCCTCTCAAATTGTGGTTGTTGCCTGTCAGCAATTTACAACTGGCACTGTCTGCTGACAGATGTAGTGATTCATTAGTGAAATCATTGGGAGAAAAAGAATCCACAAACTCTGCAACTGTCATCTGAACAGAAATTTAAGCTATATTTTGCTTCTTTTTGTAAAATTTGGAAGAAAAATCTGTTAGTGATCCCACCATACTTTTCTACTTTTTGTCTCATAATCTGACTTTCATAAAAGTTAAAAATTTCAAACAGTGTATTTTCTGAAGTTTTTAGAAAAAGTATATGTATTATTACAGAAATAAGGCAGCAGGTATTACTTCTTGGAAATAATTAAGGTTGAAAAAATATACAATTCTGTAAGTGCCTCTGAGGGAGATATTTAATTTCTTCCTTATTTGTCTATAACTATAACATTGTCCTAACTATGAAAAATGTTAGGGAAAAAATTGCATTGATATGTAAATAAGGAGCTGCATTCTAATCCTGCAGAAATTCTTAGGTAAAGGTAAAAGGAGAATTTTGATAATAAAGGCACAGCAATTTTTGCTCCTTAGCTTGAGCAATTTGAAACCACTCTAGGTCTCATCTGGTTCAGAGAAACACTCTTGTTGACTGAACAGCAGAGAACGAAGCTTGTAGTTTTGCATTATTCTGCAGCTTCTTCCAGTTATTGACAAGATTTGTTGAAAGTAAAAATATGGCTTGTTGTCTCGGAAAGGATCCAGTTGTTTCAACAGTGTCTGCCTTCTCTGAACATAGCAATGAACACAGCTCCATCTTCAAAAGTCATTTGATATTTTTGAGAGGTTCATATAATTGCCTTCACCTTTTATACATGTTTTTGATACTGCATATAAAAGTTTGCTTGTGAATTAAGCAGAAGTGAATTAGGAAGGAACATTTATAATTTTAGTCCCTTTCCAAGAACTTAAAAAGTCCCTGGGAATACAAAAACCATGACAGATTGCCTGAAGGTTTGCAGTAAACACTGGTTTGAAAAGCTTGTAACAACCTCCATCTGTTCACTGCACACTTGAAAAGGCTCACAGAGCCTATGCAGTAATACAAAGATTCCTGTGAGGGCAGATCTTTTCTTGGGAGGATTGATTAATTTCACTGGTGCTGTTTGGGGACAAGAAACTTCCTAAATACTTGTTGTTTTGTTTTTCAGTGAAGACAGTCATTCAAGTGATTTTCATTCCAGCATCTTTTTTATCCTGATACGCATTGTAACTTGCTTCTTCTCAAAAGTTCAGCAACAGGTAAATGAGGAATCCTCAAGCATTTAGTGCATCAGATTTTTGAATTAGTTTCTGACAGAAGTGATTCTCATGAGGCTGTGATGCTGTGAAAACACGCATACCAGACTTCAGTCACAGTGCTGCATTCAGGGCAGTGCTTGCAAATCTAAACTCCCGTGAGAATCAGGACCTGATGCACTAAATTGAAATAATAGTTAACACACAAAAAAAGGTTTTTCAAACAATTAACTGTGATATAATTTATACTTAACAAGAATTTTTATTTTTCTATTGATCGAATTAGTTAGTTAACCTGGATGAGGTTCGTCTTGCAAAGTTTTTCCCATCTTGTGTTTAATAGTAGGCTTTTAGAGGGATTGACCTTATAAAATGTGGTTTTTTATCTCATCTATTTAATATACTGATAAACAACAAAACATGAGAATGATATCATGCTTCTTTATAATTTTTTTTCTGTCATAATTATTTTGTAAAGTTTTCTGTGGAGAATACTCATACTTAGATTCTCATAAATCAAACTACTTAAGAAAATTTAATACATATACATAATTTAATTACAATTCTTTGTACAATGAAGGAAATATTAGAGACACTAGGAATTACTTCAATGTTAGCATTACAGTTCCATATTAAAACATGCAGATAGAATATACTCTAAGAACACAATAGGTAATTTTCTGATATTTAGCTTTTCTGGTAGCCAAATGACTTTGTCTTACATTAGGAAAAAAATGTCCTTTTTTCTATTATGCTTCGCATGCTGTTGTGCAATAAAAATGCCTGTATTTCAGCAGGAGGAGCTTCAATGCGTGTTAAACTCTAATAGGCTACTCGCTACAGAAATAATAAACTGTGGAACATGTCAACAGCAATTTGATTTTAGTGTGACAGTAACTATATCATTTCACAGAAGGCAAAATCCTACCAAAAATAATCTTCAAAATCTACACCAGGATATTTCTCATTCTTCTTCACAGTACGTGCACCCACCTAAAAAGCTGAGGGGTTTGTATGTAGGGGGATTATGAGGTAAGGCACAGACTGAATTGAGTCAGTGCTGATGGACTTGTTTGCTTTGTGATGTGTTACAGGATATATCCATCAACTTCTGATGATTAAGCCCCTACAATGAGTTTTGTGGCCTGCCTGACTCAAAAAATGAGTCCTGGAACTACACTCAATTGTTCTACTGAGATGTTGGCTAGCTGCAGAGACAGTTTCTAAGTTACCTATTCAGACACTTACATGGCCTCTGCTATCACTTTAGACATCTGGATCTATGTTTAAATGTAAATAAATCATGGTGGGCTCTCTATACCTTGCTTGGAGGGAAGCAGAGCAAATGAACCACTATGAGGAGGGATCTTAGCTGACTTATTCAGAATGAGATGGATTTCCTTGGTTACCAAGTGAGGTATCTCTTGATTCACTGTCTTTAAGAAGAGCCCAGGTGACTGGGCTGGATTTAGCTTTGTAATGAATCTCACCTGAAGTTACTCCGATTGAATAGGTTGTTGAAGTAATGTGTACTACAGAAAAAATACTGCCATTTCAGGAAAATTAATTTGTGAGTTTTAGCTATTCAGGAGTTAAATATATGGAAACGCCTATTTTATAATTTCTTTGTATATATCATTAGCACATTTTAATGAACAATGGATTGAATAATGGTTTTCTGATATAGATGCTAAGGATTCATTTTAAGAATTACTCTCTCTCATGTAGCTCCTGCCATATCACACCTTAAAAACCTAACTTTTTAGAAGAGAAATCTTGCTTTTTCAATCAAGAAACAGGTATCATCTTCTTGGAGAGGTAGTTAAAATAGTGCTTGAGTGGTGCATCATTCCATCAAAAATCTACTGCTTCAAAACCTTTTGCTCACCTCACCCGATCTTGTCTTTGAGCCTTCATCTGCATCCAAGGGATATTTCCTTAAGCTGATCCAAAAATTTCTGCAAAGTGGCTTTGTGTGGCAGTGTTTTGACAGCAAGGAGAAAGATTTCCTTTCCTGTAGAGTGAATAAGGCTTTGTTTTCTCAGAAATTAGGACCAAGTTTTCATTCTAAATGGTAATAGTAAGATTATCATCTCCTGATTTTTGATTTTTATAGTTAAAAAAGATAAAAAGAAATTAGTGTAGCAATTTAAGAAATTTCTTTGAGATGGCATATGCAAAGATTTTACTTTAATGAGACATACATAACTAATTCTACATTTTTGTATCAGAAAGCATTAGTTTATTTTTTTGAGATGCTGTTTAGTCTTATGAGTCTATGACAAGTCATTTCCTATTTGCATTAATTTAGGCCACTGTTAAAATAGCCATAACCCAGACTTTTTCCTCTGAGATATCTGAATTTAATTGATTATTTTTATATAAAACTCTTGAACTTCCAGCTGTGTTATTTTGACTCCTTAAAGTCTTCTGAGCTAGCCCAATAGCCTATGTGATTGGCTGCTTTGGCTGGGTTTAATTAAACATTTGCCAGGTAAGAAATATCACAGGAAGAGGCAGAGGGTTCATGTGTGGTCTTCAGGTAGAAGCCATGCTTATCCCATTTCTGTTTTATTCTCTAATGACCCTGCCTGAAGTAGCTGTAAAAAAAATATATGAGTGACTCTGAGCAATGGGCTTAGATACATTAAATGGAGCTAAAGTCTTCATTCTTTGCACATTGAGAAATGCAATGGGATTTTAAAAATGACATGAGTACATTGATCTCAGAAGCCAGGAAGGAAGGTGGAAAAGTATTGTTTTGCTAAAATAGCTAGGTGTATATAATATACACACAGTATCCTTTAACCCAACTTTTCTTAGAAGTATTTTCTCTTTAATTGTGATGTCATAATTCCCTTTCAAAACTCAAAATTCTTGTACTTTAGTATGCCTGTTAAGAAATGTCTGAAATCATTAAAAGTACATATAGGAAAAAGTTAAAATTAATTCACCATATTTGGAGTTCCTTAGGTGTGGTCAGATATGCAGCTAGAATCCAGTCATATACAGGAACTACACCACAAATGCAGCATAGGAAACATTAGTCCCTTGCTACAGTCCACATCTTTACAGATGATCCATAACTTTTATGGCAGAACAGCATACAACGTAAGACAAATATTTGTCAGTGAGAGTGAAATATTGCAGAAGTCAATGAAGTATTTTAGCTCAGCTATGATCTTTTTTTCCATTAGTGAGGGAGGAAAAACTATTCCAGACAAGCAGTTCTTGAAAGATATTTGATATTGCTGCAACATCAGCCAGATACGCTAATGCTCTGTAACAACTCAAGCCTTCTTTTCCTACAGATGGTTGCGTAGAGTGGTTTATTTAAACTTGAAACTTGAAGAGAATTCTGGCTCCATAGACATTATTGGTATCTTTGTGCCCTACATGCACATGTAGTCAGAGATTGCTAAGATTATTAAGCACCTAATTCATCCCTTGGAGTAGAGTGATTAATTTGCCTTCTAAAATGTGCTAACCCAGAATCTTAAAATATACACTCACCTCTTTATGCATTCCTAGTGGCCACATGTGTTGAATTCTTGGCTCTGCCTAAAATTAAGTTCCTCTGACTTCATTGTTTTGAGTTACTAAAACTAATCTTAGCTTTTTTTCTCTATGCCTTACATGCGTATTTCTTCTTGCCCATCGTTCTGATAAAATAACAAAAGGAAAGGAAAAAAAAAGGAAAACAAAAAATACCACTGTTGTCTTCTCAGAAGAAATAGTAATTTTTTTCCTGCCTAGATCGAGATTGCTGTAAGCAGTCTGCTTTGATTGTTGGAAATATCAAATTGGTCGATAAAAATACAAAATTTGCAGCCCTTGGTAATCCATATTTAAATTACACGTGTGTTCTACCTCCCATATTTTATAGACATTCAACATTTTGCCAACAGTGTAATGGAGTCATATTTTCATCTATAGAATTGATGCCAGTTTACTTTTTATTACAGGAGATGTTTATTTTGGACCTGTGCTTCTAAAATTCTATAAGCTCCACCCCCAAATTGCTTAAGCCTTTTCCCATGAGATTCTTTCCCTGTTGCATTTTTCATTTTTTAAAATTTCTATAGACATTTCTACATCATTTAAAATCCCAATAAGTGTTGACTCAGTTGAATAAATACAGCTGCATTTCCTTTATTCTTCCCTGGCCCCAAAGAAATGTTTGTAGTTTTTCATTGCTATCAAAGCACCTCTTAAGCTGCTTAAGTTTATGTTGAGCTGCTATGGTGTGGTTTTTTTGTTTGTTTGGGTTTTTTTGTTTGCTTTGGTTTTTTTTCTTTCTCAGTAGATTTTTATTATTTTTTAACATCTGAATTGATGAAGATGGACAAAAATAAAATAGTATGGTGTAAAATTTAAGTGAAGGTCAGACTTAGAAATCTGTTCCTAAGAACAGTTGACCAAAACCAGTAATTACTTACATCAAGCATCCATTAGAAAGAAAGCAAAAGGAGACTCCTGCCTAAGATTTCCAGCTATTTACAATTAGAAAAGTCCAGAGAGTTCCCATAAACCTGAATGCCATAACACTACAATAGAGGTAGCAGACGGGACTTTTAAATTTACTTCTTTGCTAGAACCGAGTTTCCAAATAGCCAGTAATGCTTCCTACCACAGTAGTGTCACTGTGAAAAACAAGAACTGATCACGATCTAACACAGCCGTGTTAGATCAAGTCAGAAAAGAGAGTGAACAGCTGTTGTGTTCAGTGAGTTTATTACAAAAGCATTTTTTATTTTCCTAGGAGTTTGACAGAGGGAATAAACTAGGTGAAACAAATGTAATGTTTGATCTTAGGCTTAACCTTATATACTGCTGAAAAATCCTAGAAGACAGAAGTATCTAGTTGTAAGCAGAAGCCACTTAAGCACCAGTAGTTCAACTTTTAGTTTATGTCAGAGCTTTTAGCAGAACAAAACTGCAGTTCCCAAGCCCTTGCACTATGTTCAGGTTTCTAATTCTCTCAGGTGTGTTAAATCCTTGCTCAGGGAGTCTCTGCCCAAAGCATTATCTTTAGTAGCTCATCTAATTGTAACCTTCCTGTCTTTCCCACTCTGTGCAGTCAGCAACTGGCAAACTGCTTAATAACTTGCAGTCTTAGGCAATAGGGCTGTGAAGAGTAATCTGAATTTTTTATTTTCCATTAATGAGCAGAAAGAATTGTAGATCTCTTGACATTCAAGTAGCCGTACCACTTCAGCTCCAACCTTTCTACCCTGCTATAGAATGAGGATATGAATGAAAATGTGATTTTTTGAATGATTCCAATCCGATAATTACCTGATCTTCCTAAGAGTAATGAAAGTGTTGTATAATTTAGCATATATTTATCATGGTATATATGCTCACAGGTGTTGTATAGCTACTTCAATTAAAGGACCAACTACACCTAACTATTTGGGGTGTGGTTTGGAAAGGAATTTGAAGAGTTTTATGAGATTTCAGAGAGCACATGTCTCTGCTCATGTGTTTACTGTTGGAGTAAGTAGTCCAGACCTCTTTGGATTATTTGAAAATGCAGAGTTAGCAAGGATGTTCATGCTTTGCCAGTATCAATATCTGGGAAGTTTGAGTTAGCATTAACATGTGGCTTTACTTAAAATATAGTCAGCCATGGTGAATGCAATGAAGATACTAAATACTCTTATACAGAATAACAGTCTAAGTACTGTTATACAGAATATTTGCTATGATGTGGTTCTTGTAATAGAATTGAGTCTAGAAGATCATGTGCAATTTTCATGGTAAGTTTTAATTTTCCATACTATTTATTTCAAGAAAAATGGACATACAAGCAAAATGGAACAAGAACAGGGACAAAAAAAAATAAAGGAAGTGAATACGTTGTAAGACTCTTCTGGGACCCCATCATTCATATTAATCTCGACCCAAAAGACACTTTTGAACAGCTATTTCCAGTAGTTCCATGGCATTTTTTTCTGATGTTTACAGTGCATTGGGCAATCTCATTTTGGACCTTAGGCAAGACTTAGAAGAGAAAGAGAGAAAGACTTCAATGTGTCAGCTGAAACAAGGACATCAGTAACCAAATCACTCTGTAATAAAATTTGCCTCATTGCTTTTAAGAACTAGCAGATGGTTTTAACTTTATCTCCCATTGGAGACAAGCTGATTGAATTCAGTCTTTGCTTAATGGCTGCTATTTGTGCAAATGAAGATAAAGGAACTTAGCTAAAGATTGGCTATTCCTGTACAGCCAAGTAGCAGAAAAGGCTTTGCATGTCTGACCAACAGTCCCATCTGTAAATGCTCCTTTTTTTATACCTTTAGTGACTGGAGGTAAGTGATGTCTTTTCACGATTTGAAATTAAGAGAGTAGAATGGTCTCCTACCTCACCCATTAGAGTCACATTCAGCCATATATATAGAGAGAAAGATTTTTATATGATAAAAAGGAAATATTTAACAACAGATTTACCAGTCCCTCTTGGTTCCTAGCTCTGATAGGGACCTAAGGGACTGCTGAAATAAATCATTAAACAGAAATTATACTCTGACACAATCTTATGGATGTGAACCTCACTGCAGAACCCGAATTTATACTGGGGCTATGGTGTACATCAGGGTTGTTTAAACTGACTCTGTGCCAATAGGAAAACACAGGGAAAATATCCATTTTAGACTGCAGTCAGTAACTTGAAATACAAAGAGACAAGACTTGAAAAGTTTGAAAATGGAGTATTTATGCTGGGAAATGGTTGCCGCAGGCTTCTTCTCCCTCATTTTTGCCAACAGCCTATTCATAGCATGCAGACTTAGTTGTTGAACTTACACACAGCCTAATCAAGGAGAAGATTGATGTTTGAGGCTATTTCAAGACCTTTTGGTGGTTTAAAAGTGTAAAATAGTCTCTGAAAACACTGCTGGGAGATTGAAGCTTGCCTGGACAGCAGCAGTCCTGCTCTGCCCTGCTTGACCAGCACAGTGGTATTTGTGAGACTGAGATTTGCAGATTCCTCCTAGCTGCTGTACAGTCCTCCCAGCTAGCGAGACTGGATTTAGTCCTGAACACTCCTTTCATGAGAATTTTGTAACTTTTTATTTTTGTTTTGAATTAGAATGAAATGTTAGAGTGCCTGTAACTGGATTCGGGCCATAGCTGAGGAGGTCACTGACAGTTTGAGGGTGCCTCAGCTCTTTTTGCAGAGAGTATTTCCAGCAATGTGGCAACAAGGAACTATCTCCAGAAAGGTCCTAGACTTCTTTACTCTTGGACTAACCCACATTTCCCTACTGACAAGGCACAAGGTCACAGCTGCATTATGATTCAGATACAATAGCAGAGAGTTGACACACAGAGAAACACTTTCATTTATTCCATTGATCAAACAGGAGCACACAGGCAGCATGTTGGTAGAAAGGACAAAGAGAGAGAAGACTGTTTTAATTACTTACATTTAATAAATGTGTATGTATATGATCCCATGCACAAGAGCAATTAGCTCCCCTAAGTAAACCTAATTAAGATAGACAACAGCATGGCCAAATGAAATAAAGCATATTTTTAGTTGATATTTGTATAGTACCCTCCCTGTGTAAAGTACTGCATGGCACAGAACCTTTCATCCCATTATATGTGAGACCTGTAGAAAATCTGGGTGAGGTAAATGCCCAAAATGGATGGAAATAGGAGGATGAGCCTTACATAAATACTGGCAAGGTGACACAGTTTTGTCAGAGGTCTGGTTTTGATCCAGACATTTTGGAATTTAGATCAGACATCCACAGAAGAGTACAGACTGGAGCAGTGGAGGTTCTGGTTTGCCGAGATTGCAGGACATATAGTATAAGACATGGTGAGGGCTATGTATTGGAAGTAATCAAGAGTAAAAGTTGCCTGCATCCAGATAGGATTGTCAAGTCTACAATAGTAGACTTGACAATCATAGTACAAGTATAGTACACCTCTGGTTAAACCTGGAGTCTGTGCATCCTTATTTTTCTGCAATTATGTCTTTGAGTGTCTGTTTCAGGTGAGAAGTTAGGGCCATTCAATGTGTGGCTGTGTACCAGGGTGTTAGCTCTGTTTCCAGAAAAAGAGAATATTAGTCAAGCTATGAGTTTGTGCTCACACAGCTGTGAGACTGATGGGTAGGAGCTCGGTCCCATATCTTCAGTCTCCAGGAGCACAGTCTAGAGAAATATGTGCCTGTCCCGTGCATTTGGTATTCTTAATGGGGAAGTCTCGTTGAATCAATGAAGTTGTTGTGTCCTTTGTAAGTGAAAGTGGTTTTACATTTTCTCTTTAATTGCTGGTGCCCTAGCACCCCATTATGAAAATGAGATCTTACAAGTACACATGCCTTAAGTGAGAAACAGAAAATATGTAGGATGAGGTCAGGAAAATACAAAAATAGCATATTTGCAGGGGAACTCTTTCAAATATGTTCTTTTTACAGAAACGGAGTTGTCACTTGGGTGGTGATTTAATCTTTTGCACTTAAACAGAAACAAATATGAGACATACTCCATTCAGAATGTCCTCAGGTGTTTTCAAAACTTTATCATCCTTTAAAGGGGTATAGAAAGGAGAGGGACGCTGGGAGACATAAAGCTGATCAAAGGGGGAATAATGAAGGGAAAAATATTTGAAAGAGAGTAAAATGTTCACAAGTTGCAAAGAGCTTGAACAACTGCAACACTGATCCAAGGAAAGGCATCTAATCCTCTTAATCTTTGGCTTCATCAGAGGAAAATGCTGGACAAGAGGAAATATTTTCTGTGTAGCAGAACATGGTAAGCACTTCAGTAAGAGATCTGCTCCAGGCCACATGCTGAATGGTGACCTAAAATTATTTAGAATAAGAACCATAGCAAGAATTTCACACTTTGTCTGTCTAGGAAATCAGCTTTATCACACATATGATCTAAAATGTGCTGTTTATTTTTTTACAAGGTGTTACATTTTTTTTCAAGATTTTTGTGTTTTTCTCCACTGCATGTTACTTTTGGAAATGTTTATACTCTTGACAGAAACTATCCTTATTCTTCTTTGTCTTCTTTCTTGTTGGAAGCAGTTGTGTGACAAAATAATTTACATTATGTTTTTCTAATGTTGGGAGATATGGCTGTAGATTTTAACTATAATTCCTCTTTATTTTTCATACTATCACAAAGATATTAGGCTAATGAATCTGAGCAGA
Organism: Argya squamiceps; assembly: GCA_037834095.1. NCBI lineage: Eukaryota > Metazoa > Chordata > Aves > Passeriformes > Leiothrichidae > Argya > Argya squamiceps. Next base: position 78,617,908 of record JBBMKD010000001.1, read on the forward strand.
TGTTCAGCACTGTCATGCTGTATGTTATATCAATCTCGATAGAATAATGTTGCATCTGTTAAGGGGGAAGGAGTTTAGAATTTATGGTTTTGCATTGCTATGCTTTAAAGATTCTGTAGGGTCTCTAACACATCCGACAGGCTTGTTTCTAAGTGCATTGAAGATTAAATGTTAAAAATTTTGAGTATGCCTTAAAAACACAACACCTTACTGGAAGAGGATGCCAAAGCAGCGACAGCTTAGCCACTGGCAAAAGCCCGTGACAGGCAATGACTGGGCAAACCTGATCAGTCCTGCAAAGGCTGTGAAACAGAAGATGGTGGAGGACTAGGAAATTTATGCCTGTCAGGTATTTTTTTTCAGCACACAATACTTTAGCAGTCCTTTGGGACTTTCTTCCCTGTGGGACGAAAGGTGTAGAAGCCACTATAAAGATTTCTTTAAGTAGTTCTGTTTCTCTCAAGCCAATAAACACAAAACTTACACATGCTATGCATTATGCTTTATTGCCTATAACAAAGGGCCATAGTGGAATTTCATAATAAAGATTTAGCCTATAAAATTAATTAGAAATATAATAGGTATCTGTAGAAATTACTTCAAAATTATTTATACTTCAATAGTGAATTATCTCTTCTGTAGGCATTTTTAATAGGTCTGTAGCATCCTATAGCAAGCAAGGCATTTTCATTAAATTGAACAATTCCAAAATCTGTTAGAAATGGTGTACTTCTATTATTTTTTTTCCCTGAAGAACTTCATATATGAAAATGGAGAGTTACTATAGCAGTCTGCTATGATGCTCTTGATCTCAGTTTTGGAAAACAGCCACTCAGGTTAGTGCAGTTTGCAGAAATAGTGAATTTTTAACACCCATTGAGGAAAGGACTTTCTCTTAAGAAAGCAGGGAAGTCGTCATCTGAAATGGAATGGACTATGAGGAACATACCATGAAGGAGTGGAGGAATTATGGGGAAGAGCATTGTATACTATAGTGAGATTAATATCATGAAACGGGGAGTTAATCTAGAATTTTAAGAGAGGAAACTTGATCAGAAAGTACATTGGAATAGATGTTTATAGGGTACATCTGAAAATTTTGGTTTGGATCAGACTAGTCTGCTTCAGGAGAAGATTTCCCAGTCATAACCCCAGTCTGTGTTTAACCTTGAAATTAAATCAAAAGGTGGTCTCCAGAATCTCTCTTTAATGCACTCCAAACACTACTGGTTGTTAGTCAACAGGTCTGGAGGGCCCCAAAACACACAAGATGTGACTACTTATTCTCAGAACTAATATTTTGTTCTGCAGATCAATTCATACTATGATGTTTTTGCTAATGAAGATGTAACCTTCATTAAAGAATAATTTAAAGGGAGAAAAAAGAACTGTGGAGCTCCTTCTTCTCAGTAAAGAAGGTATTTTTTATTTTGCTATAAGAATATATAGTGCAAACTGAAGTTCCTCAATAAGAATGAGAAAATGAACCTGTGAAAAATGTTTCCTAAGTACTAAAGAAAAGCATGTGGATCTTCTTAGATGAAGATATTAATACAAGTATATTAATTACCTATATAACATCGGCACGCACTACCACTGCATGTAAAAATAAAAGGTGGGGCCAATTTACAATTTTCAGACTCTCATTTAATAATCAGTTTAAAATAAGTCTTACTGGCCTTGCAGACTGCAATTTAGGATTGTGGTTTTGTGTGTATTTTTCCTCCATCCAGAATGACCTGTTTACTAAAGTTTGTAAACAGATCCTATTGTAACATTTATTTTGAGAAATCTGCATCTTGAAAGGTGTGAGTGTTAAACATGGATTAATCTGGTAATCTTTTACTGTGAAAATGTATCCCACTGGGCATTGAAGTGTTGTAGTAAAAAGTTATCTGATAAAATAAGCAGTGAAATTGGAATTTCAGTTTAAACTGCTTTTTCAAGAAATAGGTTATCCTAAGGCTCATGTTTGAACTAGCTGCTATTATTTGTTGTGTGTAGCAGTCATTTCCTTACTGAGAGTCTAAATTTATTTAAGCTACAGCTGGGTGTAGAATTTCTTGGTACCGTTACAGGTACCATTAAAAAAAGATTCATGGTTATTACTTAAATTTTACAATTTGGTTCTTCACAGAGAGCAAATAAAAGAGAATATTACATGTCATTTCATTTTGAGTAATATTGAATGTCTTAGCTCTGTGTAGGTCTGACTAGAAAGAAGATGAAAATGGTTTATTTTATAGGCTAATCCTGTCCTAGACATCCATTTTAGTTAAAAAAAAAGATTTGAAATATCTCCCTTTGATAATTAGATTTCCTTTCACACTGCTGAATGCTTCAATTCTGCATTTCTTTATTATTTCTCTTGAAAAATTTCCAGCCAAGCTGATATGGATACAAGGGGCAGATACAAGTGTCTGAGATAAGAAATACCCACTGGTGGTGCAACAATTAGAAGCTTCTTTGATAGCATTCTTCCAGTACTTTAATATTTCAGTATTCTTCATAATTCAGTATGTGGTTAAATTAGTTCTACTTGCTAAAGTAAAGGGAAGCAGAACAAGAGAAGAATCTTGAACACAATGATTCAGAAATTTAGAGCAACATGTCCAATGACGTGTGCTTTATGCCACTGTACTAGGAAAGGCTGTGTTCTTTGCCAAAAGACGTATGCTTGAGGAAATCAAACTGGGTATTTGTGGAAAGTAGAGCTTCTTACTAGTGATCAGTTCATGGCTGTATTATTCTTTTTAATGATCAATTCATGGCTGGATTTTGAAGATTCTTAAAGTGCTTCTTGAACAGTCCAGTTAAAGTATTAGATATGTGTTACAAAACCCTCATGCAGTGCTCCAGGCTGGGGAAAGACTGACTGGAAAGGTGCCCAATGGAAAAGAATCCAGGGGTGCTGGTTGACAGCCACTGAACATGAGTTATCAGTGTGCCCAGAAGGCCAGTGGGATCCTGGCCTGTACCAGCAGTAGTGTGGCCAGCAGGACCTGGGCAGTGACTGTGCCCCTGTACTTGGCACTGATGGGGTTACACCTCAAGCACTGTGCTCAGTTCTGGACCCATCAATTCAGGAAGAACAGTGAGGTGCTGGAGTGTTCCCAGGGATGGCAACAGAGCTAGTGAAGAGTCTGGAGCACAAGTTCTGTGAGAGCAGCTGAGGGAGCTGGGGATGTTTAGCCTGGGGAAAAGGAGGCTCAGGGGAGACCTCATTGCTCTTTACAACCACCTGAAAGGAGTTAGATGAGGGTTGACCTCATCTCCCAGGCAACCAGTAGCAGTATGAGAACACACAGCCCTAATCTGCACATGAGGAGGTTCAAATTGGACATCAAGAGAAATTTCTTCCTGAAAATGGTTTGCTGAACATTGGAATGAACTGCCCAGGGAGATGGTGGAGCCACATCCCTGAAGATGTTCACAAAACATCAAGACATGGCAATTAGAGCCATGGTCTAGCTGACAAGATGCTGATCAAGTTAGGCTTGATGATCTCAGAGGTCTTTTCCAACACAAATGATTCTGGGATTCTGTGATATGGACATTAGCTTTTGGATTTAAATTTAATTTAATAGAGGAAGGTTTATTATGCCATAGCTGTAATACGGAGACAGACATTATATATAGGTTGTATGATAATACTAATTTTTAGAGACTTTGGCCACTTTCAAAAAAGGCATTATTTTCCTTGCTTGCTGCAGTCTAGACCTAATACCCTAGGTACTATCTGTGACCACAGATCTGGAGGAATTTCATTCATTGGATATGGGAATTTATGCAGTAAGAGGGAAATCTGTAATTCTACTGTGGTCTATCTTTAACTGCATATATATTTTTAAAAATAGATATGAAAATATCACTTTAACTTTTGCATATACGCATCCTAAATTGGAAGCATGTGTGCTTACACTCTGATGTAAAATTTTATTTGCATGGTATTCAAAGGAATTAGAAGCAGACAAACTAGAGGAAGGAACACAGGAAACAGTGACCGAAAGGAGTTAATAGGGTAGACTGTTCCCTTATATGTTCTTGAAATCTCATCTTTGCAGGAGAGATACAAAAAAGAGAAAGTATGTTTTCCATAATTAATGTCTCTTTCAGTTTCTTCTTCATGTATTATCTAAAACATGTCTTTATATGGTGTTACTGCTGCCTTTATTGTAGATTCCCCATATCTGGCAGAAGAAAGAATGGCTCAAGTACAGCTAAAGAAAACATAAGGAGAGAGATTTTACTTTTAAACTAGTGACTAAGTGTTAGAGATGCAAGAAACCAATAAGGCCTTATTGTTTTTCCTATATGCCACTTATTGTCACTTTTGTGACAATAGATTTCATAGATTGCCAGTGAAGATGAAATGTGTATCTATTTTGATAATGATGAGATATATATTTATTTTTCATATAAACATTTCCTATATAGTACTACATGTGGTTTCTGATGTTTTAATTTGAAGGTAGAAATGGTTTTAATAATTCTGATGGTTGTTCCTAATTTATATTCTTTTTCTGACTGGAGTTGTTATTGCACACTTTGGAAAAAGATGCAACATTTTTATTAATTGCTCAGTGCTGATTTCCTTTGTGCTGTTACTGCATAGCATGTAGGAAAACACACCCTGTCTTTAAGCCACCTGTAATACTGAAGCTTCGCACTGTGACAGTCCCACTAGGCCAGCACATTGTCTCAGTCAGTGTCCAGCTCCAGACATTCTAGAAGAAGGTGTAAGAAAAGCAGAAGTGAATGAATTTATTATTATTCATTCATTAATTTTTTATTATTCATTCATTATCATGACCTCAGAGAAGTTGCTCATCTCATAGGCATCTAGGTAGTAGCTGATTTACTGTGGAAACATGACGATTTAGGCCCCCTATACATTTTCATTCTTTTTAATATACAGACACATTTTTATTCCAGACAAACTGGAAATGGAAACACTGAATTCCAGTTTTATTCTGGAAGATAAATTTATGTTACCATTTAAAATGCATTCATGAAGAATTACAGCAAACAGGTAGTTATAATATATACATTGCCTCTCATTAGTTGGAGAGAGTAGCTGAGCTTTTAAAAAATTACCTTTGCTACCATATGAGCTTCTAAGAACTGTCATTCTGTAAAATGGAACAGGAGATAGGTGATTACAGGTAGTATGTAGGTGGTAGTCCACAGACTAGGAAGAGAATTTTGAAGGAAGATTCTACTGGTTTGCAGGCAAAACCCAGAAAAACTAATAAAGCTTACATTGGTGTTACAACTCATTTTCTCATTGGTTTGTTATTTTTCAATCAGATCTACTTCAGGGAACAGTAATTTGTTTTATGCAACATTGTTTTATGCAGCAAAATGTTTACAAACTGTTTGCAGAATCACATTTCTTGTTAGAGTTCACATTTGCTATCTAACTCAGGTCTATGAATCATAAGCTTAGGGTTACCTGCTTTCCTGGGCTCTGTTCTTCATTGCATCTTTTCATTCTACTTCTCTGAATCTCTTTCTATGCACCATTTTAAAACATTTGCAAAGGCAGAACCCAACTAGCAAGCTGTTGAAATGGACATCGTACAGAACCACTCCGGGATGAAGTCAAAGCCTATAAATTCAGTAGATATGCTTTGCCATTTTCTTTTTTTTAACCCTCTGGTAAGATGCTGATCTTCATCATTGCCCAGACACACACATTTTCATACCACATAAACTTTCTAGGTTCAGAACTTATTCTCCAACCAAGAAAATAGCCAATAAATAATCTCTGTAATATATTACTTGTGTCTGTAACATCTACTAACCCTTTCACTCTCTGTTGCACAATTGTCCTGTTGTACATAGGGTTTTTATCTTGCAAACACTGAAGAATGATTAGTTTCAAAGATAGGATTAATGCCATTGAAAGATAACTTAGTATATTCCTTATGAGTTGAAGTATCAAAGACCTAAGCTCTTTGCTGGCTAATCTTGTGATTTAGTCCAGAGGATCTTAGAATCTCATATGAAAGTCTGTAGGTTTATGGCTTGAGAGTGATGTGGTGGAAACTGATGATCTGTTGGTTCTGGTGAAAATGATGAGTGAAGAGCTACCCAGCCATTTCCATGCAGAAAATCTGGATGTTTTAACTGATTAAAGTTTATCTCTGTGTCTAACTTTTCATCAGTAAATAAGGGTCAGCCATCTGGCAGTGATAAATTTGGCTGGAACAGATTCCATCTGCTAAAATATGATGTAAAAATATTCTGTTCTTCCATGGCACTGGAAAGATATGACATCTGGGATTAGACAAAATAAAGAAGCTTGAAATTGGAAGGAATAGACAAAATTATTTCCCTTCTGAGGAACTGTAGTGGTGCCATTGAAGGGTGGGACTAATGACAGGCCTGTAGCTGGGGTTTATCTGATCACAGGAAATTTTTTTCTAGAAGTTAATATTAACTCAGAGGTTAAAATGCTGAGCTCACTCTTCCTCTCCATCCTCAATTTACCATCAAGTGAAATTATTAAGTAGTTCTATGGCCAAATGATCCACCTATCTGAGTACATAAAGATGTAGGTTTCTCATGTGGACATGGAATTTTGTGTTAGCTGGCATCCAGCTGTTCACAGCTGTGCATCTTGCGATTTACAAGAAGAGCTGGAAAAATAGGAAAGACTTTGCACTGCCTTATCTACAAGCTAAAGCGCTGATGGATCATTGTAAATTTGTCACAATAGAGCCTCCAGAGATCCTATTATTCAAGACACTGAATTTGCCTGAAGAATGAAGAAGTATATTGTAGAGCTGATGATAAATTTTTTTTCTTTGCCTCCTCAGCATACTGTGACATGACACTTCATAAACAAAATTTAGGATCTTCTGCATGGATAAGGTCTGTTCATGTTGGTTAATTTGTGTGTTCTAGTCCATGATTGGCCGTTTCATTCTAGTCCATTACTCTATTAAGTGTTTTAGCATATTTGCCTCTGCATTGTACCTGTTTTGTAAGCTCAAAGTGTTGCATGCATTCGGGTGGCAGCAATTCTAAATGATTTGGACAAAACTGTAGGTCTTTCATGTGGGAGCAGTTTCTTCAGAGAGCCCACACCTTGTAGACGTTGTTTCTAAAATCCATCTTTCAGTTTAATTTGAGGACTTCATTTTAAATTAAAAAAACATTGTAAGGAGTGACATATGGAAAACTCTGATCATGATTTTTTTTTTCCTGGGGCAAAGCAAGCTGCTTTCTAAATTATCATGTCCCAGGGAGAAAAGATGTGAAAATAAGGTTCTGCATTTGACCCTGTCCTGAAGACTGGAACAGTAATGCTTCCTACAGAATAACTCAACAGACACCATGTTAATGTGAAGTTCTTTTATAAATCTAGGCAGCAGCAGGTCAACATATATTCCCCAATGGCTGCTGAAATGTGAACCAGTAGGCATTTACTTTTAGAGTACTCTGTACAAGTTAATTTTCAAAAATCAATCCTCAGTAATTGGTTTAATAGTTAATAACAACTGACTACTATGGTAGGCAGTAGAGAAGCTATTATGTCCATTAGAATGTCTGCTAAGTGTGAAAATTGCTCATTTGTGACCACAAGAGGAAAAAAAAAACAACAACAAGAAAAGGTTTTAAGAATTTTTCCTTGCTTTGCTTCAGAAGGCAATTAAGCCAGAGTCTATACAGGTTGGAATTTTTTATTAGATACACCTTCCCCACTCTTCTTTTTTGTTGTTGTAGGCAGTGATGTAGTCACTTTGTGTAGTGAAATATTGCATAAATTTCTTAATTGCAGTTCCACAAGAAATGCTGAGTTTAAGACGCACTGGGAAATAATGTAGGATTAGACTAAATACAAGGAAACTTTGTCATGGCATACACTTATGTGTGTGTAATGATATTTTACAAAAAATCTAAGCAATTTTAAAATAATCAAAAGCAAATAGAATGAGTAGAATTTTAAGGCTGAGTGTTCCTGAGAGAAGGATTAAGCTATAATATTATTACATTTAAATAAGGAATACATGGACTTAAATTACGCAATTGCTTATTATTTAGCTGACTTGGGGCCTAAGTAAAAATATAACTGTGCTAAATTTTCAAAAACACTTTGATCAGGGATATAGCTATTTGGTTTTCTAGACTTTTTGTCCTTTAGTGTTTAAATTTATGTTTTCACCAATGCCAAAGAGAGTCCTACTTCCCCGGCTCCCTTTCCCCCCTTTTTAAAACATTATTTTATATTAATATACCCAAATATTGTGCTTGATATCTTCTTCTAATTTATGAGTAACTTCTCTTACTATTTCCAAGGCTTCCTTTGAATTTATAACGTCTTAATGTTGAAATTGTGACATGTAAAAAATTACCTCAGCTTATATTTAATCACTTGTAAAATACTGATTCCTTGCCTATCTCCCCAAATTACTTGTACTCCCTCGAAGAACAATTATTTTAATCAAGTAGACTCACAAAAATAATAGTAAAATATTTTAGTTTTCTTAGTGTTAAAATAAACATCTAATAACTTTTTTTTCCTCTTATTTTGTTTTAAAGAAAGTTCTAAGAATGAGCTTCAAATACTGAATTGGACTGAATGTACTTAGCTGTGTAGAACCTTTTCCTAATTTTGGTCTGAAAAACCAAATATGATTAATACTGAGGACATCAACTCTAGTGAAAGATGCTGATGCTCAGAAAGTAATGTGCATTTCAGAATTTATCAACACATCTTGTTATAACTAATTTCCTTTATTTACTTTTGATTTTCTTTGATGCCAACTTTCCAGTCTGTGGGATTCAATCTGATATAAATATCTGACTAATATAAAGGCATTACTAGATGTAGAGTTTTCTGTAAGAGCAAGTAAATTGAAAACAAACCTAGTACCTCCATTCTCTTCACAAATAGTTGCAATACTAGTAGAATAAAACCACATCAAATATTACTTCATCTTTGCCTGCCAGCAGCTTAAATTCCATTTAATTTCTTTGGTGTGTGTGTTAGCAGATTGCTTTTATAGAGAACTTTTGGGTTTATTTATCTCAATTTGCTGAAGTAGCTGAGTATGGTCCAAAAGGAAAAATAAATCACAGAGAAAGCTTATTAGGAAATGTTTATATTGTTGAATTAGAAAGCAGTAGACAGTATTTCTTAGGCCAGATAAACTACGTGTTGCTGTCTTTGAGGGAAAAAATCAAATAAAATCTTTACCTTGCACACTCAAATTTTAATCCAAAGGCTAAGCTAATACAGCAGTTACTTCTTTAATTATTTATGGATGAGACATGTGAAATGCCTGCCAAAGTTAGCAGAGAGAAAATAATGGCTAGTATTAAACATTTGACCTTGAAAGCAGCTCTGATTGAAAATAATTACCCAAGTTTTAAAACCTTTATTTCCTGTTCTGGTGGCAGTGTCCTTCTTAAGCTGTAATAAATTGCCCAATCATTTTAGCATCAGATTAACTTGACTCAAGTGTTTATTTCACATTAAGCTTCAACATTGCTGATGCTCTATGTGAAAGTTCTATTAATTATCTTTAGGGTTCTTTGCTTTTTTTTTTTTAATCCAGGCTTCTTTGGTGGTATAAATTTTCATTGAGTTTGCCCTCAATGTTCCTCCGAGGCCAGATGTCATTTCAACTTATCAAAATCTTAAAATTAACTCTGAATTTTCTGCTGACCTCTGTGATGTTTAGGTATTGAGCAGGTGCAAATGAATTCTCTTAGACTCCTTTGTTATGTCTATCTATGTTGTCAATCTAGTTTACATTAACATCTGGAAAATGGATATGGGAAAATTATTGGTCTTTTTAATTATAATTAGCTGTCAGTCTTCACAATGAGAAGTATTGTGGTCATTAAGTGAAAAATATTGGCTCACAATTTATACTTCATATAATAGATACTTAAAAAAGAATAATAAAATTTTTGCTTTCAAGCATAACAATGCCACCATAACCACCGTGCATTGATTTGTGTGGATTTTGTGTTTTGGCAAACATTTTGCCTCAAGGATACCAGGTGTAGCTTTGTAGGGTCCTTTGATTAATGTCTGTCTAGTAACGTCACTGGTTGCTTTGGGCAAACTGTTCTATAAAAGGAAACCTTGCTGACATGGAAAAGAAAATTGCAAGTCTGGTGTGCATGAGAATTTAATTACAATAAACAACAATTAAGCAGATTATTATACCAGTGTAATTATTACTCTAAAGTTGACATTATGTCAGCACTTTATTTTCATTGCTTTTGTAATCAATCTGTAGAATTTGCCTTGAGCTAAAAGAGAAACTATTTTTAAAATCAACAACATCAAGATTTAAAACAAATTCTTTTTTAAATTTTTTTTAATCGCTGGAAAGATTTTCAGAGTTTTCTTTCTTCTTCTTACCTTTTCAGTCACAAAGCCAACAAAAAATGTTTTGCCTGTATCTTCATACAAGCCAATTTCTGTTGTCGTTATGCAGTAAGTTTCTCCCTGACTGAAATAATTGTGCAATAAGGGTCCACTGTAATGTATGCTCAAATGCATCAATGCCTGGTAAGAAAACTAGCGGAAAATATTTTTTAAAGGTTTTTAAGTGTTTCAGTATATATCTCCATCCTGTCTTTGAGGGTCAGAGAAAACTAATGGAGACAGAATCTCTCATTTTGAAGAAAATGCATCTCCTCCACAACCCATATTTATTTTTGAATAGCAATGACAATAGCAAGAGGATTTTCTGAGTATTGAAGCTGGAGATATTGTTCCTAAATGTGACCAACAAATCGGGGTTTCTTTGTAGTTTCTTTCCTCTGCCTGTCCACTTCGTTTTTTAAAAAGGTAGAACTATCAATATAATTGATGGAGAGGTGATAGCCTTTCTAAATGAAAATTAGAACTCTGGTAGGCTTCAAACTAAATGCCTGTGAATACAGAGACATTTTCCTCTCTCCTACATGACATTTCATGGTAATTGAGCAAATTTTATAGGGCTGAAATTACTCAAAAGAGAACTCTGTATATTACTCTTTGAAAGCAATGGAAGTACAATGAGAGTTTTCAGAAAAGAGAAAAAAAAGTTAATTAGGGAAAGAAAACATCTCGGTAGTTTAGCTTTGATATGCTTCAGCTTTTGGGCTTACCTGCATGACGGCTGCAGTGAGACTTAACCTGCAGTCTGGCTACAAATGCCAGCAGCCCAGCTGGGGTCAGCCTTTGGCAAAAGGTGAGGAAAAAAAAATGGGTCTGCAAAGCTCCAACTGCAAAGTGTGTCAGCTGGTGTCAGAGAAAGTACCCAAGAGAGGAGGCGAGTGTGCAGATTTCCACAGCTTTTGAAGAAAATTGAATGTTTTGAAAGAAAATGCTGTTTGAAGAATTCAGGACATGCTCATCTGAAGACATTCCTTCTCACCACCTATGGAGGTAAACCAAGCTGAAGACTGCTCCTGTGTCATGCTTAGGAGAGGGTCCACAGAGCTTGCCAAAACTGAGTTTCTTTCATTTTGCCATCCTCAGTGAATGGACCCAGAAATATTCAGAATAACAATGCCTAAGTCTGGCCCACTTAGTGTGCCAGCTGCCTAACAACCAAGAAAAAGAAGAGCAAAAGGATTTTTCAGGGCTTTGGCTATGTTTTTCATCTGAAAGAAGACTAAGAAGACTATTTAAACTGGTGAAATAGCATGATGGAACATCAGCTGCTGTAACTGCAGACAAGAAACAAATGTGCAAATATATATTTGTATTTCTAGTGGTGTTTTAATTCTCTGTGAAACATCTGGGTCCACGGCATCATTTGCCATGGTGCTTTGCTTTCTTTTCTGGTATTCTGATAGTACACTGCTGGATTGAAACAGTCTATTAATTGGAATGTGCATAAATGTGTAGTTGTCAAAAGAGAAAAAGCTACTTAGAGTAACAGGAGTTCTCTCAGGTATGCTGGCTTTATTTGCATTGTAGAGTTAAGCCAGTGTTCATCCCTTTCTTCTAGTCTTGCACAGCAATTTTTCTGGGGTCAGTGGGCAACTAGGGTGTGGCTACTGAGAACACCTGTAAACTTTTCCCTTCAAGTATGAAGATTTGGCACAGGTGTGCACAGAAAGGCTGCTGCTGCTAACCTCAAACTTGTAAACTGTCTTCCACAAGGCATACCTGCATTAACAGTAGAATGGGTGCATGAACTATTAATCTTAAAAAGCAGTGATTAGTGCAAGCTAAGAGACTTTTTATACACAGTGATGTAGTCAGGTTGGGTATTACACAGGTATAAACATGCTGGCTTTTAATTTTTCCTTCTGTAGATATAGCTGCAGACACATAAAGCACCAAAATCTCTATGTGTATTATGAATTTACTTGAGCTGTAATAGATACTCACAAAGCTTAATATTTTTTCCTTTTGTCAACTTCATGGAACCTAGTTAAAACCATGGTCAAAAACCTATCTCTGAGTTTCATGGGTTTTGAGTATTTTATATATAAGTAAAGGGTCGTTGTAATGAAGTTTGGTGTGAAAAATTTTTTAAACCCAGAAATGTTAATAATAAGTAAGTTTTATTAGATTACTGGATAACTAAGGGATCATTATCATTCTGGTTTTTGCTGTAGAAACATAGCTGATTAAAATTTTTGCTTGGAAGTGGTTAATTTGTTGTTTCCTGCCTACGTTATGGACTTTCTAAAAAATACAGCTGAACACCTCTTTACAATTCACTTCTGTACACACAATTTGTCTGCATGTACTGTCATCATTCTTTCATATCTTTTATTTTTTGCTTATGATGGAGAAAGTGATGTTGTAATTTTCACATAATTTTATTGTAGAACTATTAAAGCTACTGAAGGATTCTCAACAACCCATTTAATTTAATCAAAAGTGAGAAAAAAAACCAATTAAAGTTGTGTAATAAGCCATAATTTTCTCTTCTGAGATGTTATTTAATGTGCAGAGGATAGGTTTCTATTTCTCTATGCATTAACCAGCACTACCATGCTGATGTTTGGTACCCAATTTCAGAATTTTTATACTGGTGCTGGAAGAAGTTACAACTACAAATCCTTCCAGACTGTGGATGCTTTTTGTTTCTTTCTTAGCCAGCACACTACACATTTCCTGCTCATTAAATACTTCTGAATTATTTAATCTATTTCATTTTACCTGTGGCAGGAATACTAATTATAACAGTGATTTCAGTCACCATTTTCTGAGAGACTTTAATCTGAATGCTCTTACTGTTCGAATTTGTCTGTAATATAATTTTCTAGACTTCATTCCTGACACTTGAAGACATACATACTTAATGACAATGTTGCTTCTTTTCAGCATCATGGTTGTGGGTAGAAGTTTTAAGCCTGTGGGATGGGTGATTGATTTTTCATTGTTAACTTTTAGTTCAAAGCATTTTAACCTCGGGGGGTGAGAAGAAAAAATGGTTTTGCCCATGATAAAAAAGTTTTAAAAAAGAGTTTTGTTTTCTAATCTCCAGTGTACTCGGTGTTTCAGATATGATTTGATGAATACAGTCTGCATTCTAGGGTATTTTTTTTAAAATAAATTCAGAAAATATGACAGTGAATAGTGTTATTTCTAGAAAACACGATAGAAGTCTTTACCAAATATTAGTGCCTAATTACACTGGGGAACAATAGGATTGATTTGTTATTGTTTGGTTCCCAATTGCTGATGTGTCTGAAAGGAAACAAAATGAGCAAACTGCCCAACATCAATCATGTAATGATGTTCTCAGATTTACTTATGAGGGATATTCTCTCTTTTCCCCATTCATTTTCTGTAATGATCATTGCTTCATGTTTCACTCTGTCTTGATTGCTTGCTACCTGTCCAAGGGCTGATCCAAGCAGCTGGGCTGGGCTGGCTAACAAGCCAGCAGTGATTAACTGCAAAGGCCATACAAGTCAGTGGCCAAAACCATCTACATTTCCTCTAATCCAGCTTCTATTGAAAGTCAGGGAGCAATAAGCAACCTCTCAGCTTGTGACCCTTCTGTGAGTTCACCCATGTTTTGTCCTAGAGGAATGAAGTATTTTGTTTCTAGAATATCTCCTGAAGGGTTTCTGTCTCTTGAAATGTGTGTAATGAGCTCATTTGTTCAGGGCAGGGTACAGGTGGAGACAGGACTGGGATATTGTGTTATTTCATGTAGGAAAGCAGTAGCTGTTTTGCTAATACATATATTAATATAATATAATACAAATGCTAATACATTATAGTAAAAGAAAAAGATCCATTTCAAATAGCCTTTTTTTCCAATGCTGATTGAGCCCCATTTCTGAGTACATCATGTGTTTGAGGTTATTTTCTGATTAAGCTTTTAAACATAACATTGTCCAGAAATAAATAAATAAATTGACGTGTATGTAAGATGTAAACATATTGGATGAGGAAAAACGAGGCTAATTAATGAAAGTCCTCCCAAGAACAATAGTCCACATAAATAAATAGATCTCTACATGACAACTTTCAACTGTATTTTGCCTTCAATCATTTAAGCTAATCAAGCTTGTGAACTCTCGTCAGTTAGTGGCAGTGTAACAAAAGTTAACTTCAGTTACTAAAGACTTCTAGACAAGACACAGACAGAAGAAATAAAAACATATATATTAATGTATGGGTAAATGTGGTGTTTGTCCAATAATTTTTCAATGTTTGGGTTTTCAGTGCTTATCTTTGTTCAAATGGTACAATGTTGTATCATGATTGTATTCTGCTGTCTCTCCACTCATTGCCACCCTATGGAAAAAGAAGAGGAAGAGGATACATTGTCATGTAAACATTGCTTAAGATACACAGGAAACTAAACATTAATTGATGTCCAGGTTATATGAATTGTCTCACAGCTTAAATGCACCAGCTTTGAGGCAGCCTACATTTCTGAAGCAAGAAGGGAACTGTGAGCTTAAGCTCAGAGTAAAAAGGCTTTGCATATTGTCACTACAGTCTAAAGTTAGGATACTGAAACACAACTGATTTTATAAGCAATAGAAAACTTCAGTATACATATGTACACTCTTTCAAGCAAACTCTCTAAATGCAGTAACAGCAACAAATCAACAGCCAAATCCATTAATCAGGTGTTAATTGCATGAATTTTCCTCAGGGTTTTTTATCACCATTATGTTAAAAATAAAGTTATAGAAAGTTAATCTAAATGGATATTAACATTTTCAGTTTGTTGCTTCTGGGTCACTGTATAAACACAGAAGCTTTTTGCTGCCATCCCCTCATGACATTGCATCTTGCTAAAATCAACATTTATGAAGCAGATTGATACGACTTCTGACCTTTAGACTTGGAGCTGTATCTGACTCCTGGCTGCACCAGGCAAGTGAATTAATGAGTGTACCACTCTACCTTGCTGTAAGGTCTGGTCATATAACAATAATTATCATGGCTCTGTTATGCTATAAATGTTGAGGTGCTGTCACCAATCCCATTACTGAAAAAGGGATTTTAAGGGGTTGATAATTCAGCTATAGAAACAATATTTATGTTGCAGTGGTGCTATCAGGGATGAATACAAGAAAGTGAATACCAACTGGTACTACTGAACACTGTTGTGGTATGATCCAGTCTGCCTAAATTAGCAATCTGTTTTTTCAGGCTTGTTATGAAGCCCTCCATGAGGAGAAATATATTCCCATAAACGGTGCTGCGATGGGTGTCTGCAGGCCTTTGGAGGGTCATCATGTATGGGGATACATTTTCCTGTCTAGAATGCACCTCTGAGACCTTCCCTGGCACCTACGTTTTCCTTCTGACTGCAAGGGGTGGTGTCCAAAGCATGCTCAGGGACACAGCTACCTGTAGTACCTCAGAATATTTTTGTTAATTAGATATTATCTGTTTGCAACTTAGAGCATTTTGATCTGGAAAAATGCAACTGTCTATTTAGGCTTCTGTCAGTGGGTCTTCTCTCTCTTTTGGGAGATGGTGTTTACCTTCTCCGGTTTCAGCTGTCTGAAAGTTAGTCATTAAGTCTAAGGCACTCACTTCAACTCCTTGTATAGCCAGTGGAAGTCTACTGGTTTTGCTTATCTTAGATACCTGTTTTCATGTAGGAATAAATGTTCTCCAGAGGTGTCTTTTTCCCTCCAGTAATGATAACTAAAAAAAAGTGTATGCAATTACATGGAATTTAGATATTTAACCCATAGACCCATTAATTAAGGCAAATGATTCATCTCTTATGCTATGATGACAGAGTCGTAAGTTTGGAGGTTGTAGCTTGCACTGCTAAAGAACATTAAAACACTTTTATAAATATCTGAATAAGTTAAAACATTCTTATGCCAGACAAGAACCAGGAGGGTGCCAGCCCATGTATAACAATATCTCTGTACAAAGAGATAGAGATTTCTCTTAAATGAATGAGTTAGACCTGTATTCATGCACCAACACAGGCATTTGGCTACCTGAATATGCATGGAAAAGCTTGGATAAATATTTTCATGCTTTGGATTGTGTTTTCTCTCTCAGGATGATAAAGCTTTACCTCATCTTTATATGTATCAGCACTCTAACATTCCATAACATCTGAAGATTATTATAAAATTATTCTGGTCACATCTGAATATGTGATAGTCCATAACATATTATTATTCCTCTTCATTAATATTTATTTTGATATTATTAGTTAATTATTTACTTTGTTCCTTATTTACTCTTATGGGTGGTTTTTGCTTGTTATTTTTTTGATTATTTGATTACAATTGTTAAAGTAGCTCAATTAAATGTAAAGGCTAAGTGATGCATATTTGCGTATTGTGCAAATGGTGAACAGAACATGAAAAAGCATTAGCCAAGGGCTCTGCATTCTTTCTTTTATTTCAATCTCAGAGACTGATTTAATGGGCAGAGGTGGTATTTTAACTTATTTTCCTTGATAAATGAAGTGCCGCTGCCTAGTAGTTTTAGAATAGTTCTGACATAAAATACTTTTATTTCTTATGATCTCTCTTTCTCCATGCCAAACTTAAGCTTGAAAATTTATTGAACACCAAAGATGAAAAAGACATTCTCCTTTGTGATTACTAACCCTGTGAAAATTCACTTCTAGCTAAAATTCTTTACCCCAACTTCCTCATTGAGTGTCTGCATTCTGCCTAAATATGATAAAGTACATGTAAAGCAAGAGGCCATGTATTCCCCCTATCTTTGTCCAAACTAAGCAGTACTTTATTTTTGGTCTAGTGAATTCTGTCGAGTGGACTAATGTATTCATGGTCAGCTGTGTTGGAATCTATCAAAATAATGGTTTCTATTAGTGACATATATCTTGAATCTCTGCTGTCTCGCATATCCATGAAATAATGTAAAGTATTTCTTTACCAAATGTAAGTAGTATTTTACTTGAATAAAAGTTTAAAATTTAGCAAATCAACTCAAGGAAAGTGTTGCAAAAACACAATTATAAATTCTATGCTTTTAGCCAAATTGCCAAGATGAAAGTGGGCATAAACTGCCTTTTTTTCTATTTGTTCTGATTATCTGTTAATACAGCAAAGTGCAAATCAATTTGCAAGAGTACATTTAAACTCAGTGAGCTTTTTTGTTGTTGTACGAAGACTTCTAAAGAGATACAATATTTTAAAATACTTTTAATATAAGAAAGAGAATTGCTGATTTACAGCTGATGCAAATTTAATATATTTTTCAGAATGAAAAATAATATTCTGGACAGACTATTTGGAGATTTAAATACAATTTTGAAGTATTTTAGTGAGCATACTGAATTTATGCTTTCATTAGCCCTTGATTGCTAGCTCTTGGTGACAATTCTTTATCAAAGCACTTTTGTAGAGTAAGTTATTATTTTGTACAAGCTAATGGTGCCATAAATGTTTTCAGCTCCATACTAATTTGTTTCAGTTGTTAAAAAATCCAACCTGCACACAGAGTTATTCTTCTCTCACATCTGATGTCTCTTGTTTAATAGATGTAGAACTTATTTTGGTCTTGCTAATATTTCCCTTATTTCTCAGGAGAAAACACTATAACATCCTCTATGGATAGCAATAACTTATTCTTAACTTATTAAGGATTAATTTCATAATCAAAACATTTATTTCAAAACTGATCTTACATGACTATCTTCAGACACTTAACCTTGGTCTTTCTTTAGGAAGGTGGTTGTCCTACTTTCCCACTGTGGTGAGAGGAGAGAAATAAGTTTCGAAGGGTGATTTAGCCTATAAGTGGGCCAATTCACCCCTTGAGATGACTATATTTGTACAACCCACATAGTTCTCTGACTTCTAATGTGTTTACCACTGATAATTTTGTGAAACTTTTGCTGCTGGACCATAGAAATTTTGATGATGCCTGGGAAGTAAATTACCTTCCTCTTTCCAGATGGAAAATTGCATTTAAAGACAATTACATATGTTATATAGGTAGTCTTCTACCTAATCTAATCTTAGAAAGTCTCTTGAGCTAATAAAGCAAAAGATCACGTTTAAAGACCCAACTTTTCAGGTGATGCAGAATTCATATTTAGGAATGTTTGGAAACCACTGATCCTAATAATCCTCTATAGACAAAGAATGAAAGTTGGCTGCTTTGGCAACGCTCCAGATGAAGTTGTAAACAAGTGAAATTGTTAACCGTCAAAATGGAGTTAAAATCTTCAGCCCATGGATTACATCTGGGAGTTTCAGGTACTTTGAAATATCCTTCAAAATAAAGTTTTTGAAAATTAGGCCTGTACAGAGGGAGTCAGTTTCTAACAAAGTCAGTTCTTTTGTACACACAGTTCCCAAAATTTGATTATTCCCAAATGAAACCGATTTTATCCTCTCATCAGGCATGTAATTTCACTTTGTGTTAGATGCATTTTGATCAGTTTTAGTCATGTAAGACTCAGATGTTTAAGTGTAAGCTTGACATTTGAATTATTTCGTATTGTCTATTTTTGGATGAATTACTCCTTTCCTTTATCTGCTGCTTCCATTATAGAAAAGTCCAGATTAGATATGAATATCTAATTTTTGAGAGATTGAATTAGGACAAATGAACTCCTTATATATTGTATTTATAACACTGAAATCCAAAGAAGTTAAATTTCAGAACTGCAATTTCTGGGACATGCTGAGTTTAATTTTGAAATTTAAAGTTCAGTTACATGTGTATGAAAGAAACATGTATGAAATAAAAAGATTGAGGTATCTACATCTTAATCTCATACCTCAAACAGGCTTTTTATAATAATAATAACAATAATAATAAAAAAACTGAGGTGCAATAATAATTGCTGAGAGTTATTTTATTTCATTTTCTTTTTTCAAAAAGTAACCAGTCGTTCCTCCCACTTATTTTGGTTGGCCTACCATCAGAGTAAATGATTAGCAAAATAAACTACAGAACTAATAATTTATATGGTGCTGAAGTCCTTGCAAATGTTTTCCATGGTATGATCTTTAATATGGAAGTATTTTCAAAGCAGTAAACACAGTCAGCATAGTGGAAATAGATAGGAAGGGGTATAGTATGGGATAGCTCATTAAGGATGACAACTCTTTTTATTCTTCAGATAAATGTTGCACATGCTGAAGGGCAGATTATTTGTAATTTATGGTCAATAGAAATTTTGTGAAAGTTAGGTCTGTATATTAATTTGAAGTACCTCTTCTCTCCTTTAACCTTGTTCTCTCATTGATCTTGATTGCTGGAGATTATTCAGTACTCCAGTCTCACAGAGATCTGGGTCTGCTGTGAATCTGTTCTCTTATGGCTGGTTTTGAACTTCATGATCATGGAAAAAGAAACAATATCTAAATGAAGGATCTGGTGCTTATTTGAATTATGGCAAGTATTAATTTTAGGTATTCATTTTTTCCCCCAATAATTGTTGCTGTTATTGTGGTTTTAATTTGTGATGAGCATGTTACAACATCGGAAAAAACTGAAGAAAAACTTGATGACTTAAGAGCTTTTACAGTGGCGAATGATTTAGGCTATAAAAAACAGTTCCAGCTTTTTCATTTTAAGCTTTTTTACCTGATTCTGTGGTTTTTTTTGTTTTGGTTTTTTTTTTTTTCCTGCATGACAAGCCCAGCATAAATATGCAAATTTCTCTCTTATTCTTCAAAGAGTGATCAAAAGATGACTTGCTTTACATTTTGTGACAAAGTCTTTTGGATGCAACTTTTGGGAACCTATTTCTGATAACCTTAATCAAAGTAACTTTTTTTTTTCCAAATTGCACTGACTTCTGTGAGGCAGACAATAGATAACTGCCAGGAAATAAGTTATCAGAATACATCTGTCAGTGTATGTAAATTTGCCAACTCTTTCTACTTGGAGTAAACAAATAAACTTACCAGGTAGGATAAATTGCTGACAGGGCCCTGGACGCCTAAAACAAACCCTTTTCCAAAATTTATACATGACTGTCCTAGATATGTCTGGGTGAGGTTGTGATCAGTTTGACAAACTGGATAGTTTATACACACTTTATGTAAAAAAAGAATTAAATTGTAATAACACTGTTCCCTTTTGCTCTGGTTTATCTCTTTCTTTAAAAAATTGAACAAATCTAGAGTTTATTTGTGAGAACATATTTATTTCTTGACATTTGTTTTTGTAGATTTGTTTTAAACCTTAGTAACCATTTCACAGGTTCTTCTAATTTTCTGTTTATTTTTTTAAAGATCATGTGGGTTTTTTTAAAATTATTATTTTTAAAGATAATTTGGTTTAGGATCAAAACAAACACTGGTGACATTGGGACTATTTGACTGTCTTTTTGAAATTATTGCTCTGAATGATGATTTATAGAGAACAGTTTACACTTCTTTATGGGCTTTTTTATTTTTTACACCAGGCTTAGTGTTTTTAATGTGGAAAAGTATTTCATAGATGAAATAATTGAGAGTTGGACTGCTTTGATCTTTGCACTGCTGCATTATTTGGCTCCAGCTATTTAAAACTGTTTACAGACCACAGCCTGTTTGTAGAACAGTAGGTGGAGACAGGGCATTCAATAAAGAGTTTTAAGGTCAAAAATCCCTATTACTTCTTATTTAAAAAAACCTTTTCCTTCTTTTTTAACACATATTTATTTTTAATATTTTATTTATCAATTTTAAGATTAATATGGTCTTGTTAATATTCATTCATTTAATGATTACTTAATTGAATTTATTTTAAATATGAAAAATGGAAAAAAATGTAGACATTAAGACCCAGCAATTATCTTACATCTCTATGGTATATGTAAAATTTAATATGTAAAATATCAATATATTTATGTATAATTGCAATAATAGTTGTCTTATTAATAATCAATGTTTTGGTTATAATAATTTTGTTTTACATCCTTTATGCATAATTATTTTCATAATTATGTGCATAATTATGAAAATAATTATAATCATATGATATGCATGCACACCAAAAAGAGCCAGAATATGCAGAACAAAATGGCAGTCAAAGTTGCACATCTGAAAGTTTTTTCTGCACATATGGGAAAATCAAACAGAAATTTCCACAGCCTGTTCTCTTGTGAAAAATTTGCCTAGCTAACCAGTTGATTGCATATATGTTATGGACAAGGTTTCTGGTGCTGTTTTCCTGAGGTTATGCTATTACCTCTGAATCTCTGTGCCCTGAAATGTCAGTGTTTTATCTATAAACACCAAAATGAATTTTATTTAGACAGGTTGTGATGGGTATTTTGGGGAGGTAAGAGCCTGATATTTTATGTACAAATTCAAAATATTCTTTAGAAGGAGAAATGCTCTATGTCCCTATTGGAATTCATCAAGGTGATTAGCCCCTACTTTGTTCTGGTACACTCCAATTTTTAAAGAAATTTTTTGTAGGTAAAACTCAAAACTAAACTGTAGTTTAAAGTCCATCTTGAGCTGGCATTCTTGCAATGTCTGGCACTTCACCCCTCTCCAGTGTTCCTGTCTTTTACGGTACATGCTTGAGAAAAGATAACCTTTAGCTCTTGCAGCCTAATTTTGGTTGATGTTTCTTCAGGAGATACCAGATTGTTTATATGAGAGAAACTCCTTCAGAGATATGTCTAACCTGCTTAGGTCAGGATGCCCTTGGACTAGGCAGGCTGAGCTTCTGAAACACACTTATGCATTTGTAATAAATTCCAAGCAGATCATTTTTCTTATAGAATATGTTTTTTTCTTCTCAGCTTGTCAGCCTTCTGCATTTAACAAGAGCAGACTGAGCATACAATACAGACTTAAATTGGTTACCAGATCTAGAAGCTTCCTTCATCCACATAGCTAATATTTTGGGCATATGCCCAATCAGATCATGGTGTGTGAGAAAGATAAAAAATCTCATTCTGTGTAGTTTTCCCAGATGTTTTGTTTGCCAAAGGGAACAGCTGTCATTGTCACAGTTGTAAGCCTTGTGTTTGACAGCACCTTATGTCAGACCCTGCAATGAAATTTTGTGGGGTTTGTTATTTTTCCTTCATGGCAAAATGATGATCTGACTTTAGGACACAGAGCATTGCAATAGAATTTGGCTGGCATATGAAATTCCTATGAAAATTATGGCAATACACCAATTCTTGGATGCACAATTTTAGATTTTTCTTTAGGTGCTAATTTCAGACGTATAAGTGTGCTCATATGAATCATCCCTTTTTTGCATTTTGGGGACATAGGCAGGTTATAGGTTTTCCCAGTCCTCCTAAGCAGACAGATATTGTGCAATGCTTTTTGAACTACAACATGGATAGCTGGGCTTCAAAACTAATGCAATTTGAGAATAGAAGTTGAATTCATATCTGGGGCTTGTCTTTTCCTACTTAAATAGTTCATGTTGAAAGAGACAAAGCACTCTGAGCATGCTATTGATATACCCTTATGAAATGCTATCCTACAATCTCTCTCTAGATATCATTCATTATGAATTATGATGTGAAAAGTACTGTCTGACTTGATGTCACATAAAATATTTCTGGTCTACCAATGGTTTATTTAAGCTGCATTTGTGAAGTTTAGATTACAAAGTATTTTAAATTTTACAACATGCATAACAGAGATTGAGGATAAAATGACAGATTTGCAAATCTTCCTATAACAGTGAAAGAAGTCAATGTATATGTTACGAGTCTGTATTCTTTGTGAATGTCATAAAATATATATTTTTTTAATGGCATGTAGCTGGGAGAACTGGAGATGGGA
Source organism: Argya squamiceps (assembly GCA_037834095.1). NCBI lineage: Eukaryota > Metazoa > Chordata > Aves > Passeriformes > Leiothrichidae > Argya > Argya squamiceps. Next base: position 78,641,065 of record JBBMKD010000001.1, read on the forward strand.
GACCAAATTACACTATATGTGACAAATGTTAGTCACATTACTTACCCTGTGACTGGAATGACAGTACATATTACTATGATGCTCATGATGGTAGCTACAGGGCTAGCACAGGATAGAAGAGCAACAGAGAAGAATAAACTAAACTGGTGAAAGTGAAAGTGTTTTGAGAGTGTCCCAAATAGTGTGTCTACTGCAACTGTGATATATATGTACACAATATTCAGTACCTTCTGTGGCATCATGGGGTGGAGTAGAGAAAGGGAGGTACCAAAGCCAGAAAATACCACCTGCAAGTCAAAGATGAGAAAAAATGACTTGTTCATATAAGAAGTTATGTTGCGTCAAGGATTTTTCTCTGTGAGTTGTGATGAGGGATGGACAGAGGGCAAAACCACCTGGGGAGAGGCACCTGGGAAGAGGAAGAACCCAACAACACCAGAGTGCATGGACAGATTTGGTAGTTGTTTTTTTCCCCCCAAACTATCTTCCCCCTCTTCTCTGTCAGTATCTTCTACCTGTGGCTTGAATAAAAGTCAGATTTTACTTTGGTTGGTTAATGCAGTTGATGCTATTTTCAAGTCTAGGAAAAGCTTTTCTTTTTACTTCTAGGCTGAGAGAGCTAGGGGGAGGGGAAGAAAGACAAGAAAAATTAATTGAGAGCTAAACAGCAAGGTCACACTTTTGGTTTTGTAAGTAATTTTTTTTCAAATGCATTCATTGTCTGTGATGCAGACAGATACATGGTTAGAAAAAGGTGCCTATGAAAGTGATGCAAAACACCTTTTGGTGTTGGGCTCATACCTCCACAAAATGACTTTAACTGAGGTGCTTATGTTTGTCATCCTCTGTGCCATAGATGATAGAAAGAAAATTACACTTTCAGTTCTTCTACAAAGTAGCTTAGCTGGGAGTTTCTTTCTGATAATGAGAGTGGAGTCCAGGATGGAGCCCAGACATATGAATTAAGTATCTCTGATAAGATCTGGCCAATATTCTTCTAGGACTGGAGGGCTGGCATGGTAAGGAGGGCAAAAGCATTCATAGTAGAGGGCAAGGGACTAGCTGTAAAGCAGAGCTGGAGAGAGAGGAATGTGAGGATTAACAGCAGTCATTCCCAGAGAGGTGGGTAAAAAGGAAATTATAGCCTCTTATATGAAGGAAGGGACAACTAATTGCTAGATGAGTTATAAGTCATAGAGCTGTGACTGTGCTAGGCCATCTCTCCATATCTCATTACCCTTCATGTCTGTCTGGGACAAAAGGCCAATAATATTTTTCTAGTTTGGTCCCTGATGCAATATAGATCAAAAGACCTTACCTTGATTTGTGCATTGTACCTATAATTTTGGTTTGAACTACAACACATCTTGGTTATAGGTAGAATAGTTGCTTAATGGACCATCAGAAAGTAATGAAAAATCACAACCTATGACTTCCAGTCATCTAGGCAAGAAAAACTCTCTGATTTATAGCTCTGAAGCTTCTTCACTGTAAATTGAATATATCCAGATAATATAGTGGAAATACTAACACCACACTCTTAATGAACTCTCTCTTAAGATTGTATTTCAATAACAATGAAAAGTCTGAAATCAGACTAAGTAATCTTGTATTGCTAGATGTTCAGTGTGTATATTACTGTATTTTTCACTTGAATGTGGACTAAAATACACTTTTTATTGAGTCAGCCTAGAGCACACAGTTAGAAGCAAACCAGAACATTATTTTATTATAACTTTATAACTTTAACTTTACCTGTACATGATGATTTTACAATAGCTGAACTGTGCCAAACATTCAGAGCAGTGCTTCAGAGGACTTGTACCCTAAAGGCAAAACAGGCTCAATACAGCACCACAAATCAACCTCTGACAATAGTACAGTGCAGTGCATAACACACCTTCCAAAGTGCCTTATAAATATAAAAAGTGAAGTGCAAAGTAAGGAAGAATGTTTGCCTTTAAGCTACTTCTCTACAGCTTGTAAATATAAGCTCACAGGTTTCTTAATAGAACAGTTTCTGGTGTTCTGCTCATTTTCCATTAGTTATGCAAAGGACTCATCTTTCTGCCCCATACTGAGAGTCCTCTTTTTATTTTCAGAAAAGCAAAACAGTGAGGCCACTAATCAGTAATGAAATCTTCAGTTCTTTGTTCCTGTTTGAGACTCTCACTTCATTTCATCCTCTCCTTCTAAGCAAAGGAAGGCACCATTGTTATCCTCAAATTACACGTACATAAACCAGCTATAGAGGCAAATGCTACTAATTCACAGTTCGATTGTAAGAATCCATTCTCAGTCCTTTCCTCTCTGCTCATTATAGCTGGTTGTTGAGTCAGTTCAAATGAAGACACAGTGAAGCTGGATTGTTTGTTTGACTACATACAATCATTTAATAAAACAATATATGCTATATTCTCATAAATCCTTACCCTTCCTGTGGTTCTTTTACTCAGAATATATAAATGATATAATATATGAAGCAGATCACTGTTTGACATTGCTGAGTGGATTTAAACACTGAGTTTGTATGTAAACTGTGGAATCTGAGATGTGGGATGACTGATCTCATAGTTAAACAAGGAAAAATAAAACATATTTTCCCCATTTATTCAGTGTGGAAGCAATCTAGAGTGCAAACATAACCTTTCAAACATAAAATTCTTAGCTAAATAAAAGGTCTTTCAAGTCTTTAAAATACTGAAGCCAATAAAATGGTTATTATCCACCATGTATACACATTTAGAAAACTGAAAACTAACACGGTAGATTTAGAAGAAAAAGTTGTCTTTCATTTCATAACATGCATCTCAATAAATGTTATTAATAACTTCTGGAACACCTCTCCAGAATCATGTCTATCATGTGCTGGATGAGGAATTACCTATTGTCTGCAGTCTGTCAAGGCTTGGTTATTTTATGTAGGTATTGTACTTTGGAGAAAGTGAAGCAGAAGCAAAAACGGAACGAGACCACAAAAAAGAAAATAATTTGTGTGTGTGTCAATTTAGAGGTAAAGAAAATAAATCTGGGAACTCTATAAATTATAGATGGGCCCTTGTTGTTTTTTTTTTTCCCACTGAACTTATATCCTCCAGTTTTGCCCTGCAATGAATAAAGTTCATAGTGGGAAAGAAATGTTAAAATCTACTGAATTACAGAAAAAGTAATTTAAAACCTGTTACAAGAACCCAGTTCAGTAAGCTTCCAACAGGAAATGCTCATCAGTAACTATCATGCTGGAAACAGCATTTATATTAATTGAAGGAACCACAAAAAGCAGTTAATTATGAGCTATGACTTTCTCCTCATGGAAATTCCTGTGCCTGTGACCAGTATGCCTATTCAAATTGCTGCTGAAGAGCTTAACACTATCTAAACATCCAGTTTCCATCGCAGCAGCATCTAACAAGCCAGTTTGCTCCATAGCAACTACTCTGTCTGAAGTGTCACAGTAGCTTTCACCAGGACCAGTCACCAGGACTAAACACAATGTCCTGATATTTATGATATTTTCCTAGTTAAGACGCCAGTAAAGTAAGATGAAGAGACTGGGTATACATCACTTTCATTCACCTACTCTTCCCTTGATTCACACACTGCTGTTTTTGCTGTGTGCAAATCCCAGAAGGAAATATTTATGTGGTTTGGAAGAAGGGGCTGCTGGTGCTGTTTCAGCTGATTTTCTGTATTAGAATAATGAGCAGGAATGATTAATATTGTTAAAAATTTAGTAGTCTGTTTTTCCATATTTAAATCTCTAAATATGCATTTGGTTTACCATAAAGAGACAGTCTAGTTAGAATAAATGCTTTACTAAAATTAAATAACATGTCTGATTTATATGAATCTATATCATCAACATTCATAAGTAATTATATTACTCCACACAGTTTCAACTCATTTTCCTAGACCAACAGATCAGCACAATGCAAATAAAGAAAAATATGTAGCAAATTAATCCTCCCCTAACATCCCTTTATTTTTGAACTTAAATATTTCAATAAATAAACCAAGAAACTTTGCAGGGAAAGTGGTCCTTCTTGTCACATAATTATACTGTGTATCCAGATGGATGGATTGATGGCTTTTCACTCATCATAAACACGTCTTAAATCACGAGATGCCACACTAGCCACTAGTCAAAATGTGGCAAAAGTATGACCATACCTTCAGAATATTTTTCATATGTGGGCACAAAACATTCCTGGTTTTCAGCTCCAATTCAATAGCAGGTTTTAACATTTATCTACATATGATGACCTACAGGTCCTTGGATTTGATTACAGCTATAGAAGATCTTAGGGAGATCATAATTTTAAAATTGCCTACCCATTGAATATTGGAGTGGAAGAAGGACTGGCCTCACAAAGCAAGAGAACTGACATTCTGTTCATGCTAATGATCCTGCTGTTACCACTTCTGCTCTTCTCAAAAAAAGCTGCATCAAGACCAATTTGTGTTGATGCCAGCACAGACTTGGAGGTCAAACCCTAAGTTCTGAGCATTTGTTTATATTTATCAAGAACATTTTTTCAATTAGGTCTCCCAGGTTTTGGCAACTACTGACAGATATAAAAAAAAATAAATAAAATACACCATGTAAAAGAATAAATATTGCAATCCTTCCTCCACTATGAAAACTACATACAAATCAGATATTGGTGTCCACCAAACCCACCATCATATATAAAAAGTCATTAATGATCATGATGAGGAAAAAGCAAAAGCTGATCCTAAAAAAGGGACAGTTAATCTAAGGACATTAATCTAAGCCTAGAATACATAGGTCACTACCTACTATATGGAGAAGCTGTTTTAAATTTTCAGGCAGTATTAATTAATGGTAAAGTTGCTCACTTCTATAGAAATAGACTTTGGAATACCCAAAGAACAAGTCTGAAATAAATAATATTTTTTAAAGCAGGAATGAATTCCTGGGTTGAATGTTAGCTTTTATTTCCACAGTCTGAAATTTTTGAAAATTAATATTATAGTATGCAGAGATTTGTGGTAATGATAAACTAAATATTATTTACCATAAGTTACATGAGTGAAAAGCTATCCTTTTGGTTGTGATATGAATCTTTAGAAGTTACATTTTCTGACAAAGACATTCGGTAGTCAGTTGGGTCCCAGTTGTCTCAGTCCAGCACTGAACTTACTTGAAGTTTTAAGTTGAGAGCAGTGCCATGCAGAACTTTCCAAAGTAAAATTGCATTAGATTTTCAATGTATTTATTTCTATTGCAGACTGACTAGTTTCATATGTGCATTTTATAATTAGGGCTATTATCTATTAAAGTTGTGTATTTTTCTTTATAGACAGATTTGTGCTAGGTATTTCCAGATGTGATTAAGTACTGAAAGTCCAAAGGTCTTTCTATTAAGATCTTCCTGCTCTTTCTCCCCAGAACTGAAGAAAATGTCCTCTTTGGGTCTTGTTAGTTCTGTAAGTAGAAATTTCTCCCTATTTATCTTTAATTTTAGCAACTTAATGCAATTAACATATTGCATGTTTTTCTCAAGTAAATCTCTATTCAGAAAATTTAAATGCAAAAGAATTTACTTGGATTCTTTTTAGATCCTTTCAGTATGTAAGAATAAATCTATAAAGTATTCAGGTTATTCATCTATTATTGAAATTTTTTGATACTACTTATGACTACTACCCCAATCATTTCATTATCATTGTTTTTCTGACTACCTAAAAGTGAAACTGATTGTTACTAGTTTGAAAAATGTGGGATGGAAAGACAATCTACCATGTTGTAATAAATTTATTTGTGTGACCTTTCAATAGGAAAAAAGACCAATTTTTTCTTGTTTTGTTTGTTTCCTTTTTAAAGCTGATTTTCACTTGAAAGTTCTGGGATAATGGTCTTAGAAATTTACAGGACTGGATCAGGCCTTTTCCCACAAAAAGAGCATTACTGGTGGCTTACTTACTAATGACCGTGTCCGTGGAAAATAAATTAATAAATTAATAATATTGTTGAGCTGAAAACTCTTTGTTGTTTCATAACTATTTAGAAAAATCTTTGGATCAAGACATCATATAGTAAAAATGAGGACACCCTTTATTTATAGGATAATTGTGCTACATTAATTGTGCTACATTATCCCCAAGTACAACATCATATTCGCAGTGGGGAAGTATTTCCAATCTGTAATAAATATTGTTTTGAATGGAACCCTACTAAGATAATGTCTGTCAATTACAATATATCTTAGTGATTAATAAAGCATCTAAACACAAAATTAAGCAGTCATAGTGGTTAATAATAGATTTTTACAAACTTGTTCTCAGCCTTGCTTTTTCAATTAAGCTGAAATGTTTAACTATTGAAAGATTATGATGGAGGCATGAATTTTCAATGTCAGCAAAATGTTAAACAACTCTCAGTGTTTAGAGGGAGGAAATTCTATTTTTTCTGCAATTAATCTTGAAGGATCTGAAGGTGTTTTCAGTTCTACCAGGTATATGTTTACATGGATGCTGATCATGAAGAAGTGAAATGTTGCTGTAAGTATGGAGAATCCTTGCTCTATGGAAATTTTCACTTTACATTTGTGGCTATGTATTTTTTTATGGCACCAAACCTGGCTATGATACAAATTGACATGATTTAAAGGTAAGGAAGGTACTCAAAGGTACTCGAAGGTACTCAAAAGCACTCAAAAGCACTCAAAGGTAAGGAAGTTCTTTGCCTATCGATTGAAAATATTTGCTGTGAAACCATTTTTCTTCTTTTTACACAAGGCGATTTTTATTTCAATGCATCCTTTGACCACTAACAAAAAAAAATTAGTAGAAAATAAACACAGAAAATGTAGAAATGCTTGACTAGTATAATTTCTGCAATTTTAGAAATGGCTAATGCATAATTGCATAATGTATAATGTCAGCCACTGCTAATAAGGGTTACCTTTACCTTCCAAGAAAATACATCCATCTTATGATATATAAATTATATATTTTCTCTGCTCAGTCTCCTTATATTTATAAAGTATGTAAGTATTAAAGAGAAATCTGTGTAGATTTTAAGAGTACAAAAGCCAATAGATAACCTGCGTAATACGAAAAATCACTTTTTAAGTCCCTAGGACTATTGATACTTAGTTATGTCAGCTCTAATTTTGGATGGAGTTAATTAATTATGCATAAGTGTTCAGTAATATAGAACATTTTTGCCTTACTCTGAAAAAAACAATGAAAAAAGATACTGAATTTCTGGTTCCATATTTCCTTAAGAATTTTGTATTTTCTATCTGGAAATTCAAAGTGAAAGGCAGATGAAAGAGGAACCACATTCTCTTACCCCCTTTCATAAGTTCAGTATTCATCTTCAGGGTATTCACTTTCTATTCTTAAGTTTTACAGAGAGTACACTGCACCTTGGTCACTCATAAAGAAAGAAACATTATTTTTTGAATTCAGAAGTATTCCCCCTTCTTTGAAAGAAGCATTGGTGGCAGCAATAAACACTCATTTTATTACACCATGAGAATGAAATATCTACCTCTAGTTAGGTTATGAAAGAGATATGTACTCCTACTTCCTTATTCACCACTGTGCAGTTATTTTCAGGCTGAATCAAAACTCACAAACCTGTATTTATGAAGAGAACCTATAAGAAATTATAAATTCATTAGAGAGTTTGTGGCCAACTACACAGGTAAATATGTAAACTATTCGTCAGAATTTTTGAGATCTGGACATATCTGTTAAAATCTAATCATGTGCAAAGGGCAGAGTCAGTAAAGTGTATTTTATGCTGTTTTTTGTCTAGCTTCAAAAGAGAGGAAAAATCAGATTAAGTCATACCTGGAATCACTTTTTACAGGTATAAGATAAGCGTACACCTAGAAAAAGGAATGCATTCCTTGTTTGGGTCCCAGCATGTTGGCATTCACATGGAAATGCTAAACATATCTTGGTAAGGGCATAATAGGCATGATCATATCTGGCAGACAGAGTCTGTTTTCACAGTAAGTTTGTGTGTGTTTACTCCACCCTTATGAGACCCTCACCTGAAGTACTGCATCCAAGTCTGGGATCAGGAGTACAGGAGAGACATGGACTTACAGGGGGTCCAGTGGAGGAAATGACAGCTGAGAGAGTTGGGGTTGTTCAGCCTGGAGAAGAGGAGGCTCCAGGGAGACTTTATTGTGGCATTTCAATATACAAAGACATCTTACAAGGAAGTTGAATAGGGAGTTTTTTACCAAGGCTTTTGGTGACAGGACTCAGGAGAGTAGTTTTAAACTGAATTAGGGTATATTTAGATTGGAAATAAGGAAGAAAATTTTTGTGATAGAGGCATTGAGATAGAGATTGCCCAGGGAAATTTGGATATCCCATAACTGGAGGTGTTCAAGTCCAGGTTGGATGGGGCTTTGACCCCTTTGATTTAGTGGATAGTGTCTATGTGCATTGCGGGGGGGTTGGGGTAGATGACTCTTAAAAGAGATTCCAAATTCCCAAACAGTTCCATGATTCTATGATTCTTTGTTGAGTAGCTGTAGCTAGTTTTTATGCCACAGTCTATACTACAAGGAAGACTATTTATACTGCAAAAATTACTAGTAGCTTTCTTGTGAGAAACATCGGGAAAAATGCAATTTCACTGAGCAAGGGGTTCTGAAGATAAGCATCTAGGGATATTATTGTAAAAATAATAAGTAGCTAAAACACGTCAGCAAAAAAACAAAGAAAACAAAGACACAGACTAGAAGTGCTCAGCACCACTGCAAATCTTATTTAGAAGTCTAGTTTTAGTCTGCCCTTTTATAACCATCCATTTTTCTTCATAATTTTCAAGACTGAGGGGAAAAGAGGTGATATAATGAGGAAGTTGCCCAGACTAAAGAAAAAAATCTGGCTATAATTTGCTGTAATCAGATAATTGCAATATACTGTGGAGAAACTCCAGTCATGGTCTGGGACTATTTTTGTTAATTTCCATACTAAGAACAACATTAAAATGGGCTTTGAGGATCTCACTTCCTTCAACCGGTTGTCAGAGCAAGACAGAGATGGAATAGAGAGGAAGCCTCTTTAGAAGGAATTTCTGTTCCTGGCATCCTCCATAGGAACAGATAGGTCAAATGTAATTTCTGGTGTTTTCAAAGGAAAACAAGGAATGTCTGAATCAAAATTTTGTGACTGGTCTGATACATCCTGGGGGAAGGCACAGTGCCAGAGATAAGCTGACATTAGTATTTCAGAAAGATGAGGATGGCATTTTCCAATGTAGTTCCTGAGTGCTTGTTGAAGTTGCAGAATCACAGTACAGATCAGGTCACTGAGTGGAGATGGAGGGCAGAAGTCTGCTTGTAATGGGCAGTTGTTCAGAAAGGGACAAATCATTCTTTAGAAAAATGACAAAGTGTCTTCTGTGAGACTGGGTGTCCTTTATTTCTTTGTATGTAAACTGTGAGGAAAGGCAGACACAGTTTCTGAAACTAGGAAATAAAGCCTGCATCATATGATACCTTTGGCTACTACAATATCAGGAAAATGCACGAATTTGCTAGCTAAGGTGTTCTTGGGGAAAGGAAAGCCACAAGATGACTCCAGTGGGACAAAGGAGAGCTCTTAGCTTTAATCAAAGTCATGGAAGTAGGAAAAAACAAACCTCAAGGTTATCAAATCTAATCAGGAAATCTGGAAATAATACATAGGATTAAGGAGCTGAAAGGAAAATCCTTTCTCCTCTCCTTTAAGGTAGAGTGCTTTGAGCACCTCATTTGCTGACAGAGTAAAATTGTCATGAACATTAAATCTTTTGGAGGCTGAGCAGTAGTTAGCTAGCTTGGTGTCATTCCTACTTTGCAACTTATTGTACCTTTTAGTCACTGACGCATGTTGTTGCAGCAACTTGCCCTACAGGCAGACAGAAGGCTGAATCTTTAGCCAGACTGAGCAGCACACAGAATCTCCATTTTCTGTTTTTCTGTGAGAAGGACAGGATGATGGCTGTGCTATGTTGTCATCGCTGTGCACTCAGTTATTTGCTATTATGTAGTTTGCTTTATGGGTGTAAGGGGCTAAATCTGAGAAGTGAAAACATCAAGCAACCTGGGAAGTGGGCAGGAAGTTCAGATTGCTCTGCATACATAGTCACTATAAACCCAGTCACTTGTAAATTTTGCTTTTGTGAAGCAAGGTTTCCAGTCTTGCTGTCAGACTTTTGGGACATTGTGGACATAAAATATTTAGCAAGTTAAAAAGGCAGAGGACAGGCTTATGAACTTAGAAGTATGAAAAAAATATTCTTGGGAAACAGGGAGACAGGGAGAAAGAGGGAAGTATTTCCCACACCGAGTGGCTATCAAATTGTACAGGAGGACATCAATCTCAGTCTCAGGAGAGACAGACGCACTCACAGATTGTTTGTTGCATTATCAACCTTGCCTACATTATGTTTTGTTTTGTTTTTTCTGATGAGATTTATGGTTGCTTTATTTCAGCTAAGATGCAGTCAAATATGGTTGAATCACTGAATGCTCTTGCTGGTCTGAATTCCAAAAGGGAAGTACTTCAAGGCCTGAGCCAGCCTGTGCTTATGGCAGCCATGGCAAACACCTGGGATGTTGCACTCTGTTTGGTCCAAGGCTGAAGACGTGCACTGTTGGGGGATGACTTTTAATGTCACTGACATCATAGTGTGCGTTGTAGTTGCTGCTGAGCCTTGAAGACGGGAAATAAAGCAGCAATGAAATATGGAATGACAGAAGAATATGATATAGCCTTTATCAAACAGTATGATTGCACTGTCTCCTCAGCAGCCTTCTATCAGAGGCAATGATAAATGGTTGCAGAACCACTGCAGAGGCAAATCACCAGTAAAGAGTCTCCACCCTTCAGGTTTTTGAAGTGGTGAGACACAAGGAGTGTCACTGAAGTCTTTCACTAGCCTGCCATTTGACACAACAAATTTAAAATGTTATTGTCTTCTTTTAGCTACTATGAGAATGGAATCATTAGTCTGAAAACATCTCAACTTTCTTGAGGACATTTCCAAAATAGCTTTCCATATTCAGGCTTTATGCTTTTCTTCTTAGGACAGGGAAGAATACCAAACTGTGCTTGTTAGTCCCTGCTTCCCTGTTCCTGCTAAGTTTATTGGTGTTTCTTCTGTGTTAGTACTGGAGTTACAGATAGAATGAAACAACAGAAAAGCAACACTTTTTATTTCTTTCAATTCTTTTCTAAAAATATCTTTTACAGTTTGAATCCTATGAGAGTTTGTGATGGATCTTTGTGTCTAAGTGAGTAATATTGTGATGAGTGCCAGGTGATAGGTACACTGCTTACAACTGAAAACTTATTATTTCCAGCAGCTGTTAAACGGTATTACTTATATCACCAAAAAATTGCTGAAAACTCCATACTTAGTACAGATGTGGGTAGGAGTAACACATGGTTATTACCAGTATGAGAAGTTATCCATGGATGTCTTTGCTCTTTGCAAAAAATGATTGTTCAGGTGTTAGAAGAAGTTTTTTTCAAGTTAGATGGATTTAAGTTTCAGTCATTGATACTGTCATCTCCTGCTGTAGGATGCCCTAAATGTCTATCAATTTCAAGGGATGAAAGAATGTTAAGTCTGCTGCAGACAAGATGCTTTTTCTTTCTGACATTTATTATAGATAGGCTAAAGAGAAAGATCTTTGAAAGTGCAGATGAAGCTGGATGATAATTCTAAATATCTCTTTGAATGACTTTCAGACAATGTTACAAGGTATTTTTGTCTCCATTATGACATAAATATAAGGCAAAGTTGCTTCTCAGGTGGTTACAATGATTTCTAGCATATTAGATGAATATAGTTCTGGACTCCTTAAATTTTTTCAGCTGTATAGTTGTCATAAGATGCCCCTCATGTTCTATTTAAAATGGAAAGGTTTGTTTGGGCTGGTGTTTCTTTTTTGTTTGTTTGTTTTGTTTTTGTTTGTTTTTCGGTTTTGGTTGTCTTTGTTTGTTTCTTTGTTTCTTTGTTTTTTAGGGTTTTTTTTAAGTTAGGGGAGAATTGCTCTGTCTGTGTTGAGTTCTCTTTATCAAAATAGTCTGGTCTTCAGCAGTAGGACAAATAGAAGAAATAATAGAAGAAAAGTTTAAAAGCCCCTCTAAAGTTTGCACAACAGTGCTTGCTTTCATCTCTGATATTCATAGGTATTTCATCAAAACAAGAAAAAAGTGTTGACATAACTTACTGAAACATTTTGTTTTCTATCAGCTTTTTCTTTTGTACTTCCTGCTGCAAGCGAGTTACTTCTCTTAAAACTTCTTGTAAGAAATCTTTCTCAGGATTAAGTAGTTCCTACAAGGCTGTCTACTTTCATTCAGACCGAAGAGTTTGCCTGCTTCCACAAAAACTAACTCTGATTCTGTGTTTTTCATGTACTTGCCCAAATCTCCCACTCACAGATACATAGAAGCCACATTCTGAAAAATAGGCCTCTGAGGTAATTTTTCATAATAATCTGGTTTAAAGTGTCTGTTGCTTATCTTGTGTCCCTAGGCCATCCTCATACAAAGTGATAGGCAGGCCTTCTCAAGCTGTTTTTGGATTGAGGGGGTGGCAGAGTAGTCCTGTGACAAGGAAATGGATAATCAGCTATGGGCAGAGCATATTGGCAAGAAGCATACCACTGCCTCTGGGAGCTTAGCTATTATTTCTACGTGTCCCCAAGTAGCTCCATGAAGTGCCAGGTCTACATGATATACCCCATTACTTGGACCAAACTTGGGCATCACTAACATGGTTCTACACTGAATCATGGAGTCTCCTCCTCCTACCCTGTTGGCAGCATCTTCACCTCTTCACAAGGAAGCTGTGTCAAATGTTTTGCTAAATTGAACCATATTAAATAAATAGGAATTTTGCTTACTGATATTTATACCCTTAAAAACACCTTTAACCTCAGGTATGCAACCTGTCCAAGTCTGTCTGAATTCATGTTTACTATCTACAGTTGATGTCCTAATTCAGGTGTTCCCTCATCAGCTGTCTCAGAATAATTTTCCTTCTTTGCAGTTCTGTGGCTTGCCTTATTTTGAGAATGAACAAACACAAAAAAAGTTAAAATTAAATTTTCACTCTTCAGTCACCAGGAAACTTCTGAAAACTTTATAAACTTTAAATGGACCTTTTTTTTTTCTGCTATAAGGAAGATTCACTGATTTACTAAGTACTTTTCTTAAAATTCCTGGATGCAGGAGAAAAAAAATATCAAATCTTGGCTCTTTTGTCAAATGCCACTGACTTTTTCATGTTTCAGTTATTGTTGAAATTGTCACTTCTGAGAAAGAGGTCATTTCTGGATTGTGTTACAGCTGGCACTTTTTTGTTTTAAAATATTAAAATGTGAGCTAAAGCCAACCACTTCCCAGGCAGAACTGAATACTGATTGGAGAAGGGATAGATGTGTGAATATATTTATGCATAGGTGCTCTAAGTTTTTGTCAGCACAAGCTGCCAAGACTTATAATAAATCCCAGGAAAAAAACTATTAAAATGATAAGGCAATTTAAAGTGATGAGGCTCTAGTTTTATTCTCCAGTTTATCTATGCATTTCTCAATCAGGTTTGTGAAAAATTCTCAGGTCATTGTGCTTTGGGTCAGTAGGTTTCAAATGTAACTCTGATATGGTCCAAAACCAAAACTGGAATACTTTGCTTTCTAATGTTTAAATTCATTTATAGTGTGTTTTTATTATAACCACTGTCCTAGTCTATTTTATCACTTCATTCATGGTTAAAAACACAAGCCCAAATGTGGTGAAAAGGAAAAAGAATGCCTCATTGACATTCAAAAAAGTTATTTTCAACTGCTTTCATGCAAGTGGATGATAAAAATTTATGAATTATAGGAGGACCAGTAAGAACTTGATGAAGGGACTCTGAGACTGAAAGTTTGCCTGCTTTTTCAACCATATAAACTGATTTAATAAAAGATATTACCTCTTCCTTCCAACCATACTTCCCTAGAGTTATGATTATATATAAGTTTCTATTTTAACATTCTCTTGGCACTCATTTTTTGGGTGTTCCTGTGGGCTTGCTTTCACTGAAATTCATGTCAATTACTGTACTCTGCATACCCCAGACAGCCTTGCTTGGCTGGGATTAAACTTCTTGCTCTGCAGTGGCAAGCTCTAGACATATTATATGTGACTGCACACATGCTCTTCCAGTTCCCATGCAGATCTGGAAACTCAGTACAGCTGTGACTTTCTCAGACGCCTGAAGGCATATTTTCTTAAAAAAAAACCAAAGAGTAAAAAAAGAAGATTCCTTCCCTTGCGCTTCCTTCTGCGCCTCCCAAATGTCTATGCTTTTCTCATTTTTTTGGGTATGTGAATTCTTAGCAGAATGGGTTCTTGTAGAACCCTTTTTTTACCTTGTCTGAAGCCTAATCTTGGTAGGAATTCCAAGATTTTCCTGTGAATAGTATTGTCTGAAATGCTGATATTGATGAATCTGTCATTTTGGACACAGGAGATATCTGCTGTGGATAAGAGAGGTTTTAAAAGGTCTTTTCTTCTTACTTGATTGTTACTATGAAAAGGCATTTCAGAACCTAAAAAGGCTTAATATTAGAATCCATGGACTCGTGTCCATCAAATAGAAGTTAACTTTGAATGCTTGAAGATTAAAATGGAACAACATATGAGGAAACAGGGAAAAGAAAAACCAAGATGAAAAATGTCATTGCTGAATCTAACATAATTTGCAAACTGAATCCTGAAGACGTGGCTTTATTAGCTGCTATGAAATCTATCAGACCAGTATGAATATCAGAGTATGTAGACATTGCTCTCAACAGTGATGCAGAATTTGCTGCTTATCTGGCCAATCTAGACTATTTTTGAATAGATCACAGGAAAAATAGGTAGCCTATACTTTCCTGGGTTAATTGTAACAACAAAAGTCTTTTTCACCTGTAGTCTGTGGTAAAATTTACTTTCTCGAGTCTCACTGACCCTTGTAAATACCAAAAAAGTTGGTATCAGTTGATATTTATTTTTTTTCTGGATAGAAAATTTTATTTCCTTAACTTTTATTAAAGTTTAAAGATTTCATACAAACCAGCAGAAGAAAGTGACAACTTTGAAAAAAAAGTCTCTATGCTTTTGAATCAGAAGATTTCTTTTGGAAAGAATCACTTTGAATGAAAGGTTTCTTCAGCTTATGGGGGCTTCCTGTCAGTCAACAAGTTGCTTACTTTTGGTCTTCATTGTTATTTGTACTGATATGTTAAAACATTTAAGACACATTTGGGAATACATTGGTCATGCTTAGCACATAAATAAGCTCTGTTGGGAACACTGCAGAATACTGGCCATGAGATCTGAAGTTGACTTGTAAAGTTTTTCTTTAAAATATTCTCAGGCTAAAGAATTTATGGTATAAACCAAAAAATGTAGTAGCAAATATTTGTTGGCCTATTCTGCCCATAAAAATTAGAAACAGATTTTATTTACTGTTTCATCTCTGAATTGCTTCCATGGAGAACTGTGCTGTTGACTGGAAAAAAGCCACCCACCCTAAATTATGTCAGAATTCTAAAAGAAAAACAATAAAGCATGAAAACGTAACTAGGTTTTCCTTCAATTATGAGGGAAAAGAACCCGAAACCAACCGTCTTGCCCCTTTCTTCCTGCTGCCAACACTTAATGGCAACTTATTTTCCCTTTTCTGCCTTGATCATGAAGACTTTTTTCCTAAAGCAGTGCTCAGGGTACTGAAAGTCCAAGAGTATAACTGGTTTGTTGATATTCCCATTCTTGACTTCCAAAGTGGTTGTTTTACTGGCCAGAACCAGCAACAACTACAGAGATATTTCAGTAATCGGTAACACATCTCTTGTTTTCCTGCTTGCTTCTGTGTGAGCAATATTGCAGTTTGCTCTCAGGGTCAGATGGAGATCTTTCTCAATTTTGACCATCTAACCTGCAGGACTAAGAAAGAAGAACTGGCAAACACACACCCCAGGATTTTCCTTGCAGTTAATGGGAATAGAGTGGCACCTCTTACGTAATGGTGAATATTTTTGCTGCAATGACCATGACAAATTGATAAGTGATTATTTCATTATTTAAATATTTAGACTGGGTACACAAAGTACAGTGGAAGAATCTGGGAGCAAGTGAATAAAGACATGGTTGTTGCGAATAATGTACTGGAAAAACCATTTAAAACCTAAATAACTCCTTCCAGGAAAAACAAAGAATGAAGCCTTTGTACCAAGGCCATGTAAAAAAATTAAATTCCAGAAATAAAATGTATCAAAATACATTTGTATATGAAAAAGTATTGCTTGAATGATACTATAGCCTACCATAAAATATTTTATAGCATGAAAGGGAGAGATAAATCTGTACTGTCTTCTGAAAATAGAAATAAATATTATTTAATTAGATGCTCGTTTTTACATAAAATCCTGTTTCAACACAGTTAAAAACAGTTTAAATGTACTTAGGAAACATTTCAAGGAGAATCTGGAATTGTTTAAGTATTTCGTAGTATCACTGGATGGAGGTTAATCATGAGGGAACCATTCAATCACCTTCAATGAAGAGCTTCTTCAGACTTTCTAGAGCAGTGAATATTTACTTCTCCTACCCAAGCAGAGTAGCTGTAGCAGCAAGGACTGATGAAGCTGTGACCAAAATATTGTGTATTAAGTGCATGTGTTATTGCCTCTGGGCACCCAATGAACCACATAACTGAAAAGTTTCCCCATCAGGGTTTCCCTTATAGCTACTTTTTTTCTCAAGGGTGGAAGTCTTGGGAGCAGCCATATCTTACAAATTAACAACCTCTCTCTACTTTGTGGCACTTTAAGCACACACCATTACCCTGCCCTTAATTCTTTGTAGTGCGATTTAAAAGACCTATAAAATATTGGAAGAAAGAATTTGAAAAAGAATCATTAAATAATTGTGATACATGAATCTAAGAGGGCATGACCTGCATGAATTTACAGAATATACACCTTGCTTATGGAAATTACTTACCTTTTTGGACCTTTTACAGTCATTATTGCTTCCTAAAAGGAAATTCATATTTTATGGTACAAATTTAGATGGGGTTTAAGGGTGCTTTTTTTTTTCGTTTAGGCTCTACCTTGTGATTTAATTTGTGTATATCTGCATATTTATTATGATTTATTTCATACAGCAATAGCAACAGTGTTTTGTTTTAGATTGTTCTTGTGATGAATAAGTAGCCTAGTAAACACATATTAAAAAAACACCAAAAAAACCCAAAAAATCAGTCTAGAGAATGCAAATCTTCAGTGCAGTGTAGGTGATAATTTTGTCCTGGAGTGTGAGACTAAAGACTGTGTTGTTGAGAGCTTGGTAATGGGATCAGAAGCTCTTCACAGTCACCTTTTCCAATCTAACCCCAGGCCAAAAGTAACTAAAAATTGTTTCCTTCTCTATAGTTTTCCTCCCTTGATGGTCTCATAGCAAAGCAGGACTGACTGCAATATAAACTTAAAATTTATAAATTTAAAATTTATAAATTATTGGATACCTAGTAATCAGCATAAGCCAAAGTCTGACCATCAAATTGAGGACATGGTCTTCAGAGTAGAATGACCTTTTATTTCAAGAAATTTGAAATTTAGTCTTTGAAGAAAACTGAAGCACAGTAGGAACTGAAGACTATTGTGAGATTACGCTGAATGAACTATGTCATAAAAACTCAATTAATAAGTAAAGACATTCAGGTTCCAAGTCTTTAATTGCAGTATTTTTTAACTTGCACTAGAATTCAATAAAAAAAATCCAGCCTCCTAATTCTATGGTTGAAACTCATGCCATTTCATCAGCAGATAATTTCTGACTGTTCTTGCTACATGGTCAACAGAGTAATGCAAAGGCTGTACTGAAACCCCACTGTTCAGTGTCCACAGGATTTTCATACTGTAAAACATGGTACATAATAAATCTGAATAAAATCTACTGCACTATATTGAAACCCATAATTTCAAAAGAATGCATTTTGTCCCTAAATAATTTAAAGTAATATGGGAAAATCAATATTTAATCTTTCCAATGCTATTACACACAAGGGGAGGAACTGGATATATACTTCAGGCTGATAGAATGTTGGAACACATACACAAACGGTACAGTTTGCTAGAGGGTCTTGAGTAGTTGCATGTGGATTACAAGGAAATGAGCAAGTAGACCTCATGCTGGAAAGTCAGTTTAGGATGATTATTTTGGGATGATAGGGAATTCTGGTAACAGCACAGAGAAGAATACATTTATCTGGGAACAGATAAACCATCTTGTGGAAAGTATAGCAAGACGTATTGCCTTTCTTAAGAGTTTCAGAGGCCAATTAAGAGCTGGATTCTCAGATGGTTTAACTCAAATAAAAATAAAGTTAATTATACTGGTTTGCCCAAGCTGAATATTTCCAGGTTTAAAGATGGATCTGTATGAAAAACACAGCAAGTGTGGAGCCCACAAACTACTATGTATATAAACATTTCAAGAAGGTGACCTGAGGGCATGGGATGATTGAAAAACATGCTACAGAATAAATCTATAGCTCTTAGATGTTGGTTTCCTGAATCTGCCAGGCTGAATGTGTCATTAGTCATTTTACCAAAGTTTCCAGCCCTGTGATTTTTTTATGTGAAGTGGAAGCATGAAGTTTCATCAAGGTGATTTCCAAGGCCTGTGGTTAATGAGCTCTCAGAGAGAAGTTGGAAGTTGCTGCATTATTTGGAGTTGAGAGGATGAAGTTACCAAAACTGCATTGGAAGCACTCAGATGCTGCAACTGACCCTATTCAATGTCTTGCTCTGATAGGATACCTCCAGTAAATCATGCTGTCTGAATGTTCACAACTGTTTCCTAAAAGAACATGTGTGAATTAGGAGGTCCATTAAGGAATTCCTCTTATTTTACCATTTAAAGAAAAACAGTACAATAATTCTAAATATAAATTAAGCCTTTCGGCCTGTGAGTGCCCTGATGTCATTTCAATCAATCCATTGAGAGAAATATCTTGCAGAGTTGGCACTAATAAATTAAGATTCCCAGTGACAAATAGTTTTTATCCATGGCAACATTTTTAGGATGCCAGATAGAATGAAATTGAAATATATTTTTTATTCTTTGGTTGACAAAAACAGGATGTGAAATACAAAAATATGTGCAGTGTTCACTATTTCCATCAGTTGGTACAGATATGTCTTTGCTTTCCACAAATGTCAGCTTGAATGAAAAGGCACCAGTACCAATGGCAGAATATCTTCTGTGAATGTTGACTCTTGAAAAGTTAGAGCCACTCAGGCTTGTGTGTATGTGTTAATGGGATCTTTTCCTGCTTTGCCACAAGCTCGCCTGTGATACTGTCACAGTAAATAGACATAACCCAAACTAAATCCTTTCATCTTGCAAAGGAATCTCAGCAGATGGGCTGAGACAGGAAGGCACATTGGTGTCCTTACAGCCTTCATTCCCCTCTAGTATAACATATGATGGTGCATACGTTTTCAAACTGTGATGGGGAACTGGCCACACAACAGAGCTTTTTTTCCATCATTGTGGCTGAACCTTTCTGGCGCTGGAGTTCTTGTACAACCATGTAAAATGTGAGTGCAGCTAGTTAGGATGGGATAAATATCTGTTATGTGTTGCTTCTTAAAAGTCTGTGAAATGTTTTTAAAGAGAAACAAGTAAACTGCAGAAGATTACTTGAAGACAGGGTATTTTGGAAGCTGCTGTACACCCCCCCCCCCCCCCCAAACAAAAAAATGGGTTCTGAATAATGTAGTGGAAAAAACACAAACGAAAACACCTTCACTTTGTTAATTATTTTATATAATTTCATTACTCTGAGTGCAGAACTTCCTTCAAGATGATAATTAGTATTGTATAAGAGTCTGCAAATCTTTTTCTGAAGACTTTTGCGTAGTTTTCCTTTCCAGGTGACCTCAGCTTACAACTAAACCTGCAAAGGTTTGTAAGTATCAGACACGGCAGAGATTCTGCATGTAACTGCTATACCTGTTATGTCTAGCAGAGACTCCCACAGACAGCAGACTAATTTGAGGGACAGACACATTTCTCCTAGCATTTCTCATATTTTCTGTTATACTCAAAGGACGCCACTGCTGATGAAGTAGGTTTCTTAAATTGGAGGTGCCTTGTAAAGTTCAAGTGCAAAAAAGCTGAGGAGACCACGGTTTTGTAGGCAATTTTATAGCTTGAAACATCTATAATAGTCTTGAATTCTACCTCCAAAACAACACTCTGCTATTTTGTTCTAAACAAGTTTTTCTCAAATTTTAATTTTTAGGGCCATTGTGTGATTTTTGATCCTTTAAGGAGGACGTATTAAAAAAACAGTACATTTGTTACAAAGAAGGCAGGACTGAGTCGCTCGTGACTTTGTCTTCACACCACAGTTCCAGCTACCCAATCACAGTACATTTTCACACAGTTAATTGATATAAACAGGCAAGATATGTATGATTTGCTGTAATTCATTGTGATACAGACATAAATAATAGTAAGTAATTTTCAAGCAGAAAACAAATAAGTTTTTTTTACCATACTTACTTTTACTTACCAAAGAAGCACATTCTAGGGCATCAGCTCTGCCTGCATCTGCACTCATGTGCACTGTGGGAACGTATCAAGGTCCACTTGGTATCCCTTTTTTTGTGGAAATTGTATCTGGTCAGGGTGGCTAAATGGGTTTCAATCTGAGATATGACTGAGGCTTACACCCACAAGAAGGAGTCATGAAGAGCTTCTATGGCTCAGCTGTAGCCCATTTGCTCCACTGAGAGAAAAGAGAAAATATTCACTCTCAGGAGAGTTTGAGGGGATGGTTATATTTTTCAGATCTTTACACAAACTAGTGGTTAAATTTAAAGAAGCTTTATGGCTATTGAATGCTTTAAAACAGATCACTTCCTCAAACTGTTACTCCATGGAGAGAGTTATCTTCACCTGCTCTACCAATTTTCTAAGGACATTATGAAAATAGCAGTTCTTGGCTTTTCCTGAGAGCAGGATTTACTTTGTTAGCCCTCAATGAGTTTGAAAAGCAAGCACTTTGTCTCCTCTGCACATGTCCTCATAAATAAAAATCCTGCAGTACTTATATCCACATAAATGTATGTTCTATGTATATGTATGAAATAACTGAAGGGCAAATGATCTTCCAGTTTTATTTCTACAACTTTAATGAAGAGAGTAGGGTTGCATTACACAGCTGCAAGTGAGTAAGGAGGGCTGTCACTGCTGAACCACAGAATTTCGCCTAGGAAACATTAATCTTATAATGCGGCACTTGACTACAGGATAGTTTGAATCATCTTGCGTACATGCAGTAGTGGCAAAGATATCATTCTTGATCTTTTTTTTTCCTAAGCCTGGTCTGCTCATCAGCAGAAAAAATATAACTCCTCTCTCTTCTGTCCTCAGTCATAATTTTATATCCAGGAATGACCTTTTATATTCTATCTTGAAAGGCATTGGAAATAATAAGCATGTGATGTAACCAATAAAAGGTCTGTAGGTTATCAGCAGAAGAAAGCACAGAATCAAACTCTGTAATGCTTACTTTTACTAATTCTAAGTAACCTTAATGCTCAGCTAACACAGCTTATCATATTTTCAATAGAGTCCTACAGCTTCGGGAGCAGTATGTTGTAAAAATTTACAATGTTAACTGGTTAATTATGTAGCATAATACTTGTAAAAAACTCTGAAGACAATTTGAAAATAAAATCACAGGGAATAATTTTTTGTTTACATAAATAAGCAGGTTTCTTTAAGAAAATGTAATTACCTGTCAGAATACACATAAGTGCAGGAGGGAAACCTTCATCAAGAGTGTGCCAGTCTGCCTTCCATGGGAACAGAGCCACATCTGTATTTCATACTTCTAAACTGCATGCTGTTATTGGCTGATGCAGCCTGGATGCCTGCTGGCTGTGCTGTGAGCCCTTCACAAGCTATGCAGGGAGAATTAGTCTCATTCATGTTTTTGTTCACAAAGCTGAGGATAAACAGTGGAGGTGCAGCTCAAATTAAAGCAGATCTGTGGGTGACCCACAGGCAGATGTAATATCTGTAGCTGAAGGCATGCCAGGCCCAGTTCAGTGCTGGCATTCACTCTCTGCAACATTCAATTTTCAGTGTGGTCATGTAGGACATGCAGTTACAGTTAGCTTGAGCATTCCACTTTTTGTTTGAAGGATTCTTAGCCCAACAGGACATGGGATTTTTATTTTTGTACTCGTACTATAGTGTTGAATGCCACGGTGTTCATTTGAACCTGTTAAAATATTGAGTTAGGCTTTGTGATGTTTTACCAAGAGTTCATTGCGAATATAGGTAGGTCCAAGCACAAAGTGGAAAGCAAGCTCCTCTCTTACTTCAGCACTCAACCTGATTGTAAAAAGGTCAAGTAGGTGTCTTATTCATTCTCTTCTCTGGTCATCTTACACGTCTTGGTGAAAACCTCAGAGCAGGACAGGCCTGGAAAGCTAAAACAGTTGAAAATAGATTGTGTGATTAGTATTACAATATACATTCTGGGGTAAGAAACCTTGCCTTAGCCTTAGGCCAGGAGAACAATGTTGATAAACATTCTGGGATAGATTCAAATGGACCTGAATTAAACCCTGCATAATAAAGAATGTGTCCCAGTTGGGAACTGTAGTCAGAGGTATATATACATACTCCACATTCTTTTCAATAAAATGTTTAGTAGTATTGTATCTGCATATGTTGTAAATCAGTATAATCCAATTAAAGTCACTTCAGTGCTGTATTGTAAAACATTCAAATACATATTCTGTCATCTTGACTCAGAGAAGCTATGCTTAAGCCATAGATTAAATGGAACCAGGAGACATGTCCAGGCACTGGAAGCCTTTCACACATGTTGTTGCATCGTTAGAATAATCTCTGCCATGCTTTTGCTTTGTCTTGCTGTCAAAAAAAAAAAAAAATCTTGGTAATATTTTTGGATTTATCCCATTGGCTCACTTGGAGCAGACATATGATCACCATTTTTGAAGACTGAGAGACCCTGATGGTATGGATGAAGCCCAACCACGCTGCATGGTCTCAGGGCCAGAGTATGGAAGCAGTGTATAAATACTAATATATTTGCAGCCAGTTTTTTCCAATGGAACATTTATTGCTAAAAGGGGAGTTTCATTAAAATTGACACATCAATTTTATTGAGAAGATATTTCATGCTCATAGTAAAGTCTGTTTGGAGCCAAACCTGGCAAGAATATGAAGGACAGCAAGAAGGTCTTCTACAGGTACATTATTGACTAAAATCAGAAAGACTTGGGTATATGCAGGCCAGGTGCTGAATGGGGAAAGGAACTGGTGACAAAAACCACGTCTATCCAAACAGATAACCTCCCATGGTGAGATGAGTGGCTATGTGGTGAATCCTGTTTGTCTTGTCTTTAACAAAGTTTCTGACACTGTCTGCCATAACCTCCCTACAAGCAGGTTAATGAAACATGGGCTAGAAAAATGGAAGAAATTTGCTATGGGATATCATATATGTTGAGGGTGGTGATCCTGCCCCTCTACTGAGCCCTGGTGAGGTCACATCTGGTGTGCTATTTCCACATCTGGGCCCTCAGTACAAGAGAGACAGGAGCTCCTGAGTGGGTCCAGCAGAGGGGAACAAAGAAGATGAAGGGACTGGAACATATCTCTTGTGGGTAAAGGCTGGGAAAGCTGGGCCTGTTCGGCCTTGAGAAGATACATTTAAGAGGGGACCTCATCAATATCTTTAAGCATGTGACAGCAGGATGTCAAGAGGATGGAGCCAGGTGCTGAACAACAGGATGAGAGGCAACAGGCAGAAACAGATGCACAGGAAGTTCCACTTGAATATGAGGAAGAACTTCTTTACTGTGCAGGTGACCATGCACTTGAGCAGGTTGCCCATAGAAGTTGTGGAGTCTCCCTCACTGGAGATGTTCAAGAAGCATCTGGATAGAATTCTATGCCATGTGCTCTGGGATGACCCTGCCTGAGCAGGGAGGCTGGACCAGATGACCCATTGTTGTCTCTTCTAATCTGAACTGTTCGGTGATTCTGTGGTTCTGTGGTGATAACTGGTGAATGATCTCTTCCTGTCCTTTTTTTTTTCAATCCACAAGCCTTTCATAATGTTTTCTCTTCCCTGTCCAGCTGAGGAGGGGAAATGACAGAACAGTTTGGTGGGCGCCTGTCATGTACCCAGGGTCAATCCATCATGAAATTTTATAGAAGAAAATTGGGTAAAAACCAGGAAAATTTCTCCATAATGTTCCATGAGTAGGGCTCAGTTTAACAGAAGCCTATAGAAATAGAATGGAATTGTGTCATGGAATAAGAAATAGATTAGGATTTTTATGCTTCCCAGCTGGAATTTAGAGATGGGCTAAGAAGAGCCTGATGGCCTTTCCACATTTCCTTTGGGGAATGCACACACTAATTAATTGTTTGAGTAATCACAAAGCTGTCTGAGAGATATGGAACATGCAGAATTCAGGTGAAATTTAAAAGCAAATGAAGGCAAAAACTAGATTTACAAGTCTCTTGGTCTCTTGATGATAAAGGTTGAACAGTTTTCTCCTTTTTATATAAGGGATATAAAAGAAGGAGAATGTAGAGGGCCACACTACGGCTATGCCACCATGTTTGGGAGCAGGCCTGTAGGGACCCTGCTGCCACATTGAGGGTAGCTCAGAAAAGCTATAAGTAGTCTCTTTCAGGAATAAATTACTTTTCCTGTTAACAGTAGGGATTTTTTTTTAAGAACCACATGTTTTGAAGCTTTGGCATATGAGAAACTGGACTTGCTTGAGAAATCAGAAGAAAAGATGGATGTTTACATAGCTTTTCCATCAGTGAGAAAGGGAACTGCTCCTGTGATCAGTGAAGATTGTTGAAGAATTTTGCCAGAGAGTCATTTATCCCCTTTCTGAGGTGTTTTTGGGGGCTTTCAAAGATATCTTGAGTGAAAGAGCATTAAGGTCTTTACCATATAAAGGCCTTCTCATTGCTTTTTTTTTGGTAAAAATTAAGATTTAGAGAATACTAGAGACCTGAGATTAATTGTTTATTTGAAATAGATTACAAAATTTTGATTCTGTTTTAACATAGAGACTGGGAAATAAAATAGGAAGGCAATACATCTCAGCTACTCTAATACCTTTAAAATACAATGAAATGTACATTCTGCCTGTCAAACTGCCACTACAAGACTCTTGAGTTCCTCAATATTTACTGCAGATCTAACTTGACATTCAACAGTTGTTTCTGCCTAGAAAGACACAGAGATTTTTTGCCAAAAATTAACTTCAGTAACAATATCTGATGCTGCTGCATTCGTTGTCAAAATCCTGATGGAATAAGGTCACCTGTGCTGTAAGAAAAAACAGGAGAAGGAAAATGCGATGTTGTGCTGCATTTCTGCAGTTCAAAATTAAGCAGTGTCATGTCCTTGGCTGCTGATCCATAAACCTGTAGGTCTCTAGTGGATGAAGAGTGCAGGTGCACTGTCAATCACCACCTACGAGGCCTATCTCACTATTGTCTGGCTTTACATGCAAACACTATCTTTTAATGAGATCTTAGCTATTAGAAATCCTTCCAAGCTATGCTAGGATTCCGTTTCTTCAGGCATTCAACTTTTTTGATTACTCTAGCCTCTATCAGCATATTGGATTTGTAGTGTCACATGAGAGAGCAGGGGAAAGTCAGGGGAAAGGTGTGGCCAGAGCACTGCAGTCAGCCCTGTGTCTCCTCTACTTCTTCCTCACTATGTGAACTGACAACAGTGAGGTTTCTACTGCTTTCATGTAGTCTGGATATTATTAAATTAAATTTATTGCATCCTAAAATATTGCTTGACTTTTGCTGTAATATAAAGTTGTATTAATGTAGCACCAAGAAGTCCTCAGTGATGCCCTGGTATACGAGTACTGCAGATAATAGGAGACAACCTCTTTGTTCAGACAGCTTGGTATTAAATAGACAAGACAGTGTCCTCATGTCTCACTTAGGCTATTCTCTTGCATGTCTTCTCTTGGCTTGCCTAGGGTCAGTCCAGGTTTCTGTGACCAAATCTAAATATTTAACCCAAATTTTTTGAGACCTCATTTAGTATCTTAACCACAGTGACTTTTTTTTTCTTTCACAGACAGTATATTTGCTTTCCATTTCTTAGAGGCTGCTTTAAAGACAGGCTAAATTATAAAATGGAGTCACTAATATTTTGAAAGCAAAAAGCTCAAGGACACACGTACGGTAGCTCTCAACCTGCAGTGGTGTGGGGGCTATTTTTCGACTGATACTCTAAGTGCAGAATTAACATAATCAGCAATCATTCCTCCAGAGTCTCTGGACTCTGCGATGCTCTTGCTGTGAGTGGGATGTGCTCCAGCGTGCTGTGCTCCACTCACTGAGAAAATGAGAGATTCATAGGGACCATGGAGTAATGATCTCTTCTTGGCCAGCTTCATTTGTGTAGGTAGCAGCAGGTGAGTTGACGGCGAGGAAAAGTTCCAGTTCACGTATTTGAATTTTAAAGGCAATGTCTGTCCTTCGAGTGGATGTTAGCACAATTCCCTCTGCAGTGTAACAGAGTACTATTAATGAAATCACTGCTGGTTTTTTATGTTTTACTGCTGTTGACATTTTTGCAGCTGTTAGAGAAATGACTCAAGGCCTATAAGTTCTAGGTCATTTTTCATTTATGAGACATTTTCTCCTCTGCATACTCACTTCTGACTTTTATTTTATTAATTTCTTATTGTACCTGAGGATCACTGTAATATTTAATAGGAATTTTATAGCTTGCAGTGAGATAGGATTATTATCTGAAACTACCTTTATGAACCTGATACCCATTTAGGCAGGGCCAAATTCTGACATCCTGCAGGTGTAAACCCTCTTCTCTTCAAGTTGCGTGGGGCATTTTGCATGATGCTTCTAAAGATTTAAATTTTTGGTTGTTTGAATTTGTATTATTAATCTAAAGCTTACACAGTATTGGTTTATTAGCAGTGGTAGAAATGGGACACACCATCAACTGCAAACAGTAGCATTTTGGATCTGGCCTTTTTGGGTTTTGACCTTCACAGTGTTACTTGATCATTAAATAAACAGTTTGTACTTCAAAATCTTCTTGAGCCATTTGAGAAACATCTGTTCTCGAATAGTGTTGATGAGATTAGAGTGATGCTTAAATATACACAGAAGAATATATTTAATGACCTTTAAATAACCTCAATATCTCTGTGTTTGAAAAATGGAATACCATGATTTAATCCTAATCAATCAAAAGCTCATTTTTGTTGATTCAGCTTCCTCAGTGGCTTGGCAAGATTGTTAAAATTGTCAGTGCTAAGAGATTACAGTCCAGTTTGAAATGAACTGTAGTTTGATATTGCCTGACCATTTCTGCCCTATCCATATGGTATATTCTACCTTTCAATAGTAATTATCATATAATTCCATACATGTCAGGTTAGAATAGTTAATAGAACTAAATGACTCATTTCCCTTTTACTTTCATTTAATTTCCAAGGTTTATTATCCCTCGCAGAGAGATAGAGAGGGATGTCCCTTGCAAGAAATCATCCATAGTGTTTTCAAATGAGTTTGCATGGAGATGTATAGATTTTTGTGTAATTACTCATCTACATTTTTCCTGCTAAACTTATTACTCATGCTGCCTTTGATCTCACTAACAGAATTGTTTCAAAGAATGAGAGATACTTTAAAATGTTTGCTGTCTGAATCAATGCACATAGCCAATAAAAAAATGACTATTCTTGCCATTGGTACGTTCTCTTAATCAATGCAGATTTGATTCTGGCTGTGCCAATGCTCCTAAAGTCCCTGCTCAGAGGTTGGTTTTACTGAGTCCCAAGGTGGTTGGTGCAGGATCACCCACCTCCCAGTACGAAGTTCTCTTCAAAGTGCTGGACATATTAATGTTACCTCTCAGCTGGTCCAGGTCTCCTCTGTGGTCTGATGGCCCAACAGGCCTTTAATGACTAAATAATTTTGTTTGGAAATACATAAAGATGGGGATATCGCAGTCTGCTTATAAGGTTTTTATGTTGAGTAGGTAGGAGGACATGCCTCAATGTCTCAAAACGTAATAACGGCACATAGGTGTGTTTGAGCCTAGAAAGATGACTGAGATACAATCCTAGGGGGTGTGGGACAACCGAAACCTTTAATTACCTTATCATAACAAGCTGCAGTCCTGCAGAGTAGAGCAAACTATCCCTCAAACGTAGCTGGCTTTGCCTCAGGGGACGTGTTGAGTGCAAAGGGGATGGTGAGTAGTGGTCAGTCTAAACCATCAATCTGAGAGCATACTGAATTATTATACATACTAAATCCTAATGTCTTAAAAAAAGAATGGTATGATAGTGGTTATTCAGATCTTAAGATGCTTGCTATCTGGAGCTTGGAGAGCAGAAATAGCACCTACTCTTATGAATAAAGTTTGCTGTATAATATTTTTATTATAAGCCTATCATAACTTCTCCAAACACTAATAATTTTGGAATAAGTTTTTCCATATTTTAAGAAGCTTTTTATTTTAATGCTTCAGTAAAAATGCCTCTGTCATTTAAAATGCAAATTACTTTAGGAGAAGAAAAACATTTTTCTTTTAAAAATAGTATTCCAATTTGTTTCTTTGAAGTGTTCTAGTGCCTTTGGGCTTAGGAGCAGGAGAACTACTTTGTCAGGGTGCTTTTCTTCTATGCTTTGAAAATACAGTTAATTTGGAAAAAATTATTAGACCCTGAAAAGCCATAGGTTCACATACAATGAAGCATGCCATCAAGAATGCTGCTGTTGAATTTTCTGTGTGCTCAGGTGCAGAGAAAGTTCACAAGTCTCACAGACCTTGACCCATGGATGAAGTACAACAGCTGGAACCATGACTTTGGTACTGGTGCAGCAGGGCTTGGTAGGGGATAGGGGTTTCAGATCTTCCTGGTGATATGTTAATCATTCTGGATTCACCACATTCAGATGGGGATGGTTGAGCAGAGCAGTACCTTCATATATACGTGGTCTGTCCTTTCCTCCCCCTCCCATTCTTTGGTAGTTCTTCCACACAGAGAATAATTTATTTTCATCAGCTATGCTTTGCATCAGAAGCTCTTGGTTCAGATTGCCTGTTTAAAAGACCTGAAATAACATCTATTCATCTCCAAAGTCATCCTGAAAAAGTGGAATTATTTGTTTGTTTGGAGGTAGATTTTCTTTTTTAAGCATCCTTTACCTTTTATTTTAAAATATATATTTACCTTCACAACTGAGATTAAATATACCTTTTTGTTTCAGCCTTTGTATTTGTGTCATGCTGATAATCTATTAATTGTTCTCATGATATTTTTGTATCTCCTTTGTTCATTGCATAGCCTGGAATGAAAACCAAAGCTGTAATAAAAACAAATATGATTTCCCATTGAGATGAAATCTTACTAGCCTTTTCTGGATTTGTCATCATTGTCTACACAGTTTATTTAAGAACTTATGTAAGTGCAAAGATGCTGAACTGAAGCTGCAAATAGAACTTGATTCTGTCACTTCCCATTTTCCATGTGTTTTTCTTTGTGGTTTTGGTGCACTATTATTTAATTACTTTTAAAAGAAAGTGAAATTTTTGAAGCTCCACAGTGCTACATGCACATAAATGCATTTAATTGTCAAAATAGCTGAATATCCCAGGAAGAGTTTTAATACTGCAATTTTCACACTTCAGCAACAATTATTTAAGTAACAGACTCTGAACCCAAATGTTACTTCATTTCCAGTGTTTGGATAAGTTCATAGCTAATAACTTTATTATCACTGACACTTTTGTTTTTCAATGAGACTTGTGATGCCCTACTGCCAAGGTGAGAAAGTCAACTCCTGAATAGGATACTTGACAAATGCAAGTATTTCCTTCAGTGGAAATACAGTTGTTGATGCAGCCCTCTAATGTATTCTCAGATGCACCCTACTTTTAAAATATGATGATCTTTCTGTATTTGGAAGTGAAGACAATATTTTTCATAATTAATAATACCTCCTATAAGCTGCTAAACAGCATATTCTCATAATGCGACAAGTAAGTATGCTGTTAGCTTACATGAGCAGTGTAATCTCATTGTGGGAGACAAACGATGAGATGACCTGGTCCACGAATTGGAAATGTGGGTTACAGTTCCTCAGGTACAGACTATACTGTTAATGAAGCAATTTGTTCTGTGTCCACTTGCATTTCATTTGCTGCCATCAACAATTAAGAGATGTTGTAATAAGGTCATTCCAGATTAAGACCTTGTCTTTGTGGAGATCTCATTAAAACAGAGAAATTCTAATTTTTAGCCAAGATAATGTTAATTCAATGGAAGAATAAATATTGTGGAAGCAATTTGTGCAAGAGAAATTAATGTTGCTCTCTTTTAACTAGAAGAAGTAATTCTTACACAGAAAGACCTTTTATTGAAAATACTAGCAGGGGCTGTTACTGTAGGAATTGGCTGGGTAGCTTGGCCTGCTTAAGGAAGCATGTCTACTTGTCTGAGCTTTGCACAAATGTGCAGACCCTTAAATAAATTGAACAGAAAATAAGATTTCTCCCTTTGCTGGCTGCCAGTATTACAGCTAAACTACAAAGAAAGTAATTTCTCCAACCATCATGCATTTATTTCCCAGTCATCCTCAGAAACTTGTAACACTGAAGAGCGTTGTAATTGACATTTCATTCTAATATATTGGCTGTCTTGCCTGAATTCTGACTGGCTGATAACGCCCAGGGAAATCCAGAGTCTCATCATGTCCTGAACAATTTCAGTCCAGCCCTGTGGCAATCTAAGTGCTTAACTAGCAAAATAGGAAAGACAATATTTGGGGATTCTACTTTTCAAAATGCACAAGAGCATAGAAACTGGAATAATCAAATATAAGGCAATTATTTTTCAACTTGCAAAGCAGAATGAAGGAGACATCTAAAAGAATATACATGTCAATTTAAATAAGTGCACAGGCATGAGTTTATCCCAATGATAACTTCATTGATGTTATATTTCAGAAAAAATTCATCCTAATATCTCATTTTTTAAGGGAGAAAAACAAAATCAATGATCTTGTCTACGGATTTTACACTACATCCCAGTTACTTGAAAGAAAATGTGATGCACATCAACTCATTCTTCAGATCATACTTTTTGAAGAGATGTGAATAATTTTACACAGACTTAGTTATTGATCTCCCAGGTCCTCCAGAAATGAAGTGTCATGTCATGCAGCTTGTTCTTCTTAACTATATCATCGTGTTTTCATTCACATGGGTTTCTTTTATTGAGAATGCATTACTTATGTAACGAGACTCAGATCTTCCTAGGTCTCTGAAAAAATGCTTGGTATTTTTTCAGCTTGCTTTTTTATTTATATGTGTATGTCCTTTACATCACAAGTTCAAACAGAAGTTAGGTAATTATGAAATTATGCAGATATAAATATTTCTGATATATTTATTTGTATTTGATTTGTATAAATGCTGTGGGGTTTGGATTTTTTTTTTTTGTTTTTTTTTTTTTCTTTTTTTTTTTTTTTTTTGTGTTGCAGAATATTGAAATCCATGCCTGTCAATAATGGCATGACCACTGGCAATAATGGCATGCAGCTGTTTCCCAGTCTGCAAAATGCCTTATTTGTATTTGATTCCTAACTGCACAATTTTTACGTATTTGAGTTTTTATTGTTGAGCAAATAAAGAGGAATCATGAAGTAATTTTGTTCCTAAAAGACTAAACTCCTTGATCCAGAGTAACTCCCCAGGTCTTACATTTCAATGTCAGGCTGGAATGTGTCCTGTGTATGTAGCTGTCAGGCAGATTACTGTGGGTGCAGGGCTTCCTGTGGGCTCTGGGGAGTTTGCTAGCCAGAAAAGAGCCAAGAATCCCAAAATTCCAGTGCCAGGTCTTCCTGCTCATGGGCACAGCTCAGGGAAATGGGGTGAACAGAGAGGTGGCTTTGCCTTGTCATTCTTCTATTAGGCCTTTGAGAATAAATGACTGCTAATAAAATAAAGGTGCTCCATGCTGTTCTCCAGCACAGAGGGCAAAACAGGCATAAACCTGCCTGTAAATATAACATGAAGCTTCTGTTCTGTCAGCAGGATTTTTAGAGGTCTTTTACCCATTCTAACCCCTGAACTGCACCCAGGAACTGTTTGAAAGCATGCTAATTCATCAAGACCACAGCAAGGACGGGTTGTTCCGAGGAGATGATAGCATAGACAGCCAAAATATCCCACCTGGGGAAAGTGTCCTTCAGATCTGTATAATCTGAGAGCATATGCTTAGCCCTGAAGCTTTAGGACTTTGATTCCCAAATGAAGTCACACAGAAATTTGTGCAGCAAAATGATTTTGATTTTTCTGAAATGATATTTCTATTATTTTCCCCCTGTGCATAATTTAAAAACTAAAAGAATATTTTATTCCAAGAAAGCAAGATCTGCTATAGCCACTTTTAATTGCTTGTGAGAACACCACTCTGTTTGTCAGTCCTGTAATTTATGTGTCACCTTGAGCTCTCATTTCCTTAAGAGACATATCTAGGTTTTGTTAAAAGCTTAATGCGTGACAAACAGTTTCAGGGGAGTACACTGCTGCTCTACTCTATTTGAGCTGCTGAGAAGCAGCTGTCCTATGTGCATGCCTTACCTTGTGGAAGCCTGTTGGGAATCAGTTCAACAAGGCAAAATGTTGGGCCCTGCACTTGGGTCTCAATAGCTCCACACAGTGCTTCAGGGTGAAGGAAGAGTGGCTGGAAAACTGGAGGAGAAGGACATGGGGGTCCTGGTCCACAGGAACTGAACATGAGCCAGACTGTCCAGGTGGCCAAGAAAGCCAGTGGCATCCTGGCCTGTATCAAAACTAGTATGGACAGCAGGACCAGGGCAGTGGTCTTTCTTCAGGAAAGAGTTGCCAACATTGGAAGAATCTGCCCAGGGAAACAGCTGAAGAAACATACCTGGAGGTATTTAAAAGACATTTAGATGAAGCATGAGACATGGTTTAGGAGTTAATTTGGATGCTTTGACTCAATGATCTTGGTCTTTCCCAATGTAAGCCATTCCCTGATTCTGTGGCTCTCATTCTCTATCTGTTAAGGTGTGATCTTCCACTTCTGTACTCTAGGCTACTGAATTAAAATGTTGAGAATATAAAAGTTTTGCAAAAAACTATCTGGTTTAGCAAATACAGACCAATTTCAAACCAACCCTAGGCAAAAAAAGCTAAATTTCAGCATAAAAATAAAATTACTTTCTTTTAAAATTGTCATATTCTAGATATCACTACTTATCATCAGATTTAATTTTTACACATTCACAAAGTTTGATTCTAAAAGTTTCTTCCATATAATGAAATAATAAGGATTAATAATGAATAATAATATTAATAATATTGCATAAGATGGAAATATATGTAAATTTTTATATATAGTCCTGAAATTGAAGCAGGATCAAAGAAAATAATTTACTGCTACAGTAGGAAGCTGTCAACTTTCCCGCAAAAAGTCATTAACTTTTTTCTCTTTTAAATTATAATTTTGTCATTTTTGTATAACACTAAAATAATAGATTTTCATTATATCCAGAGTGTAAAAACATTGGCTGTGGAAAAAGCAACAGGGCTCAGATTAATAGGACCTGACAAGCTGACCAAAGAGGAAGTGGCAGCATGGCTGGCACCATGGCTCAGTGGTTGTGACAGGCAATTAGCGAACACAGCAGAACAGATGTAACAGGAGGCAGCCACAATTTACTGAAGTATTAGCTTGCTTTCTGTAGTGCAGAGAACTGATACTGTTTGCTGATACAAATAAATACTAATATGGTCTTGGGAGGGGAAGAGAGACTGTGCACAGTCATCTTACAGGATTGAAACAAAACCATAACAAAACAAGAACAACAACCACCTAACAAAACAAGCTGTGGTAGGCTTATGGGAAAACAAAGCAGAAGTGTCTTTTGGGGTTTTGAAGATGAGATTAAGATTCTTGCCTCATTACTGGACTGTAAGGAGCTCTGAACAAATAGAATACTAAAGAGAATTTGTAGTAGCACGTTCATATTTCACAGCACTCAGACAGGTTGCACAATGTTCTTTTTATTTCTCCCCTGTTGTTCTGGAACAGACTTACTTTTCTGCAACTCCTCGAGTTTGTTGCTGGTTGCTGTGCTGACATGGGGAGAGGAGATTGCTGTGTCCTTACCTAGATAGTCAGAGGACACAATAACAATCACGCGGGAGGTTTTTTTTTGTAGTTACAGGTGTTACACTATATTTTTTAAAACCCAGCCACAAAATCTATACCTTGTTTTTAAGATTGTTTCTTAAAAGCACAGATCTCACAGTGTGCTAAATTAAATTAATTTACCTCAGGAACCTTAGGAGTTGTGGTTCTGGAAGGATCTGGATGGATGTCTTCAGTCTCAGAGGACAAAGTTATCAATATACACAAGGATATGGAAACTGGATCAGTTAATGTTTTCTACTATTCTAGGAATGGTTATGATTTTTCAAATAGTAACAATGAAATTAATATTGTTATTGACAGCAGAGAGTATGATATCCTCGTTCTGTAAATTGAGATAAATTCTGTATGTTATGGGAGCATACATTTTATGTAGAATTGGAAAAGAAAATGGTTAGTCTTTTGTGTGCAGTCCACAGAAACACTATTTACATCTCATATTGACAATATCAATAACACAGTAATTTTGTCCATTCCCACAAAAATAGAGCATTTACCTGGAAAGTATTACAAATTAGACCAACTGAATCTAGAATTTTTACCTTCTGTGGTGAGTAAGGACTGGACCTTAAGTGAGTTTCCTACCAGCAGGTAGACCTTGAAGATAATTTTCATGGTACCAGATGAAAAGTAGTAATGTTTTTGCTGTCATTGTTCTTCCCTCACTGAGGGAGAATATTTTAAAACAAAGAAGACATGATCTGGTGCCATTCACCATGGTTATGATACTTTTGTACTGTGAGGACTCATGGAGGGGGAAAGTTGCCACCAGAGCCAAGACATCTCCTCTGTCTGCCTGTGGCTCCAGTTGGCTACAGTGGAAGTAAGGATGACTCTGGAGTCTATTCACTGTTTCTGGATTAGTGTTTGTGGAGGACAGCCTTTTTTATCTTCTTTTTAGCTCTTGCTTATAAACACCAGAGCTTTGATGTAAATAATGCAAAATAGGCTCGGCATGCATCCTGTTTGTTGCACTTGTTTCTCTTAAATGTGTTGTCTCTTATGAGGGAAAAAGGTTAGGTCAAAACCAGACAATACTGTTTAACTCAGTGGAAACAACCACATGTGAATACTTGAGGCACATGTGATTTTAATATTGTTTTATTAAAGAAGGTAAAATTCATTCATATAAATGAACCAGAAAATTTTCTACTAAAATGGTACTGGATTAAGCCCCAAAGGATTCCCTAAAAATTGGAAGAATTTTTTCAATTCATGTCAAGGTTTTCTGTTTTGTTTTCTTTATAAAAAATATGTGGGCATATATGTAAGACAGAAAAGGAAGATGGGATTCAAGAGAATGACATCTTTTCTCTACTTAGGGAACAGCTAATTCATTTCACATTTGCAAGCTGAGAGAAGAATACAGAAACATAGGATATCCTAGCAAATGGTTTAATGAGAAACTGACAGTGTCACCACCAAAACAATTTAAGGAAATGGGGAAAAAAATATAATACAGGGCAGTATTTTAAAAGGAGAAAAGATGACTATCTAGTTGTAAACCCTAGATTTTGGTTGCACAAAAGTCTGCATTCAAAAGTCTCCATTCTTATATTTGCATATGTAAGATTTTGAGAAGCTGAGGTTTCTTCAATGTATGCAATGGTCCTTTTGATATTTACCAAAGAGAACTTCAGCTATTTAAGTGGCCTTTCTTTGTCCCTCAACATTTGGTTAAGCCTTTCCCTCATAGCCAATCTAAATGAGGGTCATTTTTGATGCTGAAGATAACTGGAAAAGAAAGCAGAATTTTGGCTTCAAAAATAACTGTCTGGGAAGGCTTGGGCTTTTCAGACATTGCAAATTTATAGCTGTAGGTAGAGCTACTTGAATCTGCTTCTCTACCAAATCGTATGGTTTTATATAGTTGGTTTAATTCTTGTAGATGTTACTGAGTGGTGTTTACTTGTTGCATAAGTATCAATGTTCTCTCTTCAAGGCTTAGAAGGAGAAATAGATCAGGATATTGTTTCTCACTTTCATGTAAGCCAATTCTTTGCAAGGAGTGGTCACAGCCCTATTTTCCCTGCCTAATTGCAGTTCTCATGTTCACTGTTTTCAAATGTGTTCCTCGAATCATTTTTGTTCTCTCCTACAAGCTTTGTTTCATTTTGTTGCTAGGGCCACATTACTTTGTCTTTCTTCTGAATTTTCTGCCTCACTACATGCCCAGTGCTTTGAGGCCTACCATCATGAGTGTTTCCTTCTTTCTGTTTTCACCTATTGTCTTAAAAAGCCTCTTTTGCCTCCTAATAAAAAGGCTTGGTCTTGTGACAGTTTTCTGCCTGTGGCTGACTACAGAAGTCACAAATGACTTATGGCATAACAGCATTTGATGACTTGAACTGCACTGTAAAAACGAGAGGAACAGCGGCCTGGCACTTGAGATAGTGAGAATGGTAAATAAGGGACATGGGGAGAGATTCACAGAAATGAATGATGAAACAAGGGAACTGGGTAGAGAAATCAGTTTGTTGTGAATTATCATAACCTAAAATGAAGACAGAATATGACAGACAGAATAGACTCCTTGAGTCTGTAGGATAAAATAGTAAGCAACATGATCAATTCTGGAATGCTGTGCTGCTGTACAAAGCAGCTGACTAACTTACCTTGACAAAATTCTTATCCTAGAAACCTCAAGAGAGTTTGGTTCAGAAGACTGGACCTTTACTCCCTCTCTTTTCTCTTCATCCTCTCTTTTTCACCTTAAAGCATTAGACAATTTTCTGCCTCACTCTCCTATTTAGTCAATGCCAATTATCCAGTTTCCTTTGGATATACACCCTTCATGAACTAGTACCCAGCTGTGGTACATGCATTGCTACAAACAGGTCTCATGGCAATTGGTAGATAAACTGTTTTCTTGCTCTACTTGCTTATTAGCTACATGTTCTAGACCAGTTGCAGTTTTTGGAGTTTCTAATTCATTCTGGTCCCCAGAGTTACTTTTCTAGAGACCAAAAATATTTATGAAAATGGCATCTGTATTTTTGAAAATAACCTGGTTTTATCTTAATATATCAGAAATATTACAAAAATCAGTGCTTGTGACCTATAGTGTTTCTCCAAGGTTAGACCAGAAGTCCTTTTCCTGCTGTGCCAGAAACAAGTATTTTCAGAGGTCACAGATATCATAGACTACTGTAGAATTGCTGAGCTGGAAGACTTTTTGTTATCTGTGAAAGACATTGAATCTATCATCTAGGATGTAGCTTGATAACACCGGAAGAATATGATTTGTATTTATGAAAGTACTCTCAGAGTTGCCACCTGGTAGATTTTTCTTTTCCCTGAATGATTTCATCATTTATGATCATGGAAAAATCATTTGACGCTACTTAAAAATCCCATTGAATAATTAAAATACTGTGATACAAAAGAGCAAAAGGCATATGCTAAGATTTTCTAAATTTTTTAATTTATATTTCAAGTCACACCAGTTGTAGACTTGCACTGTGAAGCATGTCTATGGCATTTATAATACAACCAAGAGTTACTAAAGAATTGCAGTGTAGTAACCCAGAAAAGAAGTGCAGGTTTTCTTGGCTTAATTAAGAAAGAAGTCGTTTGAAAAGAAAATCCTGCATTAAAAAGAGATAATTAAGATTTTAAAGTCCCTCTTCATGAGATTCAAGTTTTGTTTCATTTTCTAACTTTGTATATATTTTGTAATAATAACCTTGCGATAGCTATCAGCTAATGTCAACTAGTAGCTGATAGCTTCCCTTATGATAATAGGATAATATTTAGTTTTATTCTAAATGTCTGTATGTTTCATATTTTGAGTGGAGAGGGCTCTTAATAATTTAATTTTTCATTGCTTTATTTGTGCTGTAGATATTATTTACAAAAAAATGTTAATTTTGTCAAATGCCCTTCTATAACACTAAATACTACAGTTTCTGAAGGTCAAAATGTATGTAAGGAATTTGCAGATATTATAGATGGGGGAAAAAGGCATCAAAAAAGCAAAATCAAAACATCTATTAATTTTCTTCTTTTAGATAAAGGTACTGCAGCGTTATTCCTTGAAAGTGTTCAACATTTTTTATACCCTTTTTTTGAGCAATTAGCATAGAGTTTTCTCAGCTGGCCAGCAGTGTATGCTGCCAAAAGAGTGAATGACTATGGTCTAGTTTCAGTCAAGTCTGTTAGAGGACGACCAGCAGTGAGAATTACAGGTAGAGCTGGGATGAAGATCTTGGGGCATATCCTCCCCCAGATTCCTGTAAAAAAATGCTTCCCCACAAAGTTTGAACCTTCATGCAAGGAAAATTACAGCAGCCCAGCCCTGGCTTCTCAGTTTTTCAGCTGTTAGACTCAAAATCTTATTACTGGCAGAAAGGAGCTCTCAATGCCTATATACATTCAATCACAGAATAATTTATGTTGAAAAAGATCTTTAAGACCATGAAGTCCAATCATTAACCCAGCATGGCCAAATCCACCATTAAATCTTGTCCCTAATGTAATGCCTAGGTAGGAGTTGTCTGCAACCTGAGCACTTCTCTGGGAAGAGTTTTGTTGCACTAATCTCTTTGGTTTGCACCAAGACATGAACCATCATCAAAGCTAGTCTTGGGCAGCATGTCCACTCTGTGAAGTCCTGCAGCTGAATCAGGAGTGACAGCTGGGGTGTTTGTCTGCCACATGTTAACAGTGCTCCCAGAAATGTCCTACAAATTACAGAACTGCTGCCTGTTGTGCACAGGAGCTTCTTACTCATACAAAAGGATATTGGTTTTATTCATTTACCCTGTTACCCAGGTGCTGTTTGCATGTACTCTCCCATGCAATGTCTCCTGATGTAATCCATCAAAGTTTGCTTAGGTGGGAGGCACAGCCCATTTGCTTTCACAGTAAGGCTGCAGTCTTACACTTGAGTCTTACAGCAATCTCTTGCAGCTGAGATTGCTGGGAATTGTGACAGGAAATTAGGCACACCCACAGAAAAATATTATGCGTTCCTGAGATCTAAAAGTTCTTTCTTTCATAGAACATGTCCTTGAAAAATTGAAGCTCTGCTTTGGGGGAGGAGACAAGAGTACACCAGGGAAAGTCACTTTTTAGAGACCTTCACCTGTTTAATGGCACACTTGAGAGGTGGTATTAGAAAGCTGCTGCATTCCTGTAGTTTCACCTGCAGTATGCAGTTTAAATTAAGTTATATATAATTAGATCAGACATGAAATGGTCTTTAGCACAAGCCCCAGCCATTTTAAAAGTGTAGGTAGATTTCTGCATATATATATTGCGTTTTATTGCAACAGTTTTATTTCTTATTGTCTTAGTTTAGGGCAAAATTTGGGAGAAAACCTCCAAATGGTGTTCCTCTGGAAAGCAAATCCAAACAGCCCCTC
>JBBMKD010000001.1:78680897-78756428 GCA_037834095.1 Argya squamiceps
TCTCAGAACCAGTCTTAAAGGTACAGAACACAGAACAGACGATTTGGGGATAGGTATCAGAGTCACCCCAGGACACTTATAAATTTAAAATTCTTATAAATTTAAAAAGAAAGAATAAATCATAGCGATCATCTAAAAATACCTCCACTAATAGAATGAGTCATCAAAGTTTATCTAGTGATTATAATGACATATAATTTACAGAAAATATCTTAGATTCAATTTAAATGTTCCATATGCTGAAGGAGAGCCAGGGGTAGTGGCAATGGCTTAATTTAAAAAAAAAAAATTAAAAGTTTCAGGATGTTTCTGTGTACAAGGTGAATCCTGTGAAAACAAATCCCAATAACTACTGTGTGGTGAAAATTGAAGGATATCTCATTTCCTTGAGCAGGCTCCAAGATAGGTAGCTGAAGGTGAGATGCAACAGTTGGACAGGAAGGTAAGTTTAGAGCAAAGCTCTGTTTGAAACAGAAGGACATCTGAAGAAGCTTGTTTCTTTCAAGATACTGTAAAAGCACGGGTGTTCAGGTTCTGTGACAAAAGAGAAAGTCACAGTTTCCAGTTACCACTCAAGACATTAGGGTAACTACTCTACTGAAATTCAGAAGCAGACATTTTTGCTGTGTTTCTTACTTGGTGGGAAGCTGCTCAGTCCAGCCCTACAATAACTCAAGCTTTATTCTTAGATTTCCATTCTCTGTAAATCCAACATTAAGATTCTTATCTGCAATCCAACACTTGCTGCAGATGCAGCACAGGCATCCCAGTTTTTGCTTTGCTTGCCACATTTATACATCCCATTTTCCTTCTAAGTGGCCTCAGGAGTATCAGGGGTCCACTGCCAAAAAGAGGGGATCACTGGAAGTCCTTTCTTAAAAGCCTGGAACATGATATGTGCTGTCTGAAAACAGCTTGCATTCATGAGAAATAATTTTGACCAGAAAATGTGAATGAGTAGAGTCAGATTTGAGAAATCTTCACGCTTCGGCCAGCATTTCGTGTTGGGGAATCCATATGTTTGGGTTTGAGCTATATAAACCTATTAAATAACTAGGTACTTGCTATTGCTGAAGTCTTCACAAGACATAAATTCACTAAGTTTGGACTCACCTTCGTCTTAGCTCAGCTCCATCTACTTACCACTTGAAGAAACCTCTGTTTAATAGCTGCCAATTGTTTTGAAATTCTACTTATACGACAAAACCTACGTTTAATTCACAGCAATTGGTAGAGGCCTCTAAAAACTCTTTCCTAGGAGCTCTTCTGCATTCTGATGGAAGGTTGTTTTGGTTTATCAGAGCTGCAGATTTTGTGTTTGTGTGTATGTTTTTCAGGCACTTTCATGGCACTTGTCTGACAGGCTTCAGGCACAGACTCTCATGAGCATCTCCCAAAAGGAAAAAGAGTTACAAATTAAATTGTAATTTATTTGTTCTTAATTTAGCTGTCAGAAAAATTATTTTAATTTGATAATCATGTTAAATAGACATACAGTTCTTGGACTGGTAAGAGTATTAGACCCTATTGAGTCTGAAGTTTTGAAAAAGAAAATTGTTACACTCTAATACTGTACGTTGCTTTTCACGGGACACGGAGTTCAGCTAACTAGTGCCTTCAATTTACTTCGTTAAAAAAAAAAAATAGTCCACCAAACAAAAAAGCACTGTCACAGAAATGCAAACAAACATGATGCTAACTTTTACATAGTGCCTTTTACATTAAAAAAGAGCATCCCAGAACAGAACAGGAATGAATGAACATGGAAACACATGCATATACTTTTGTTTTTTCTTCTTTTTTTTTTCTTTTTTTTTTTTGCGAATACGGTCTAATGCAGATTTGCCGGAAACCAGATTATAATTCAGATAAAAAATTAAGTTTTTCTAGATGGAGGGCAGAGATGGAGAAAGGGACAATCCTGCAAAATTCTGTGCCTGTCTATCCTAAATATCTGTATATATATTGTTCTGAATTAATTCTTTTTCACTTGATTATAGAGGAAGTCTAGGCAGCCACCTTTCAGCCAGATGCCTAGCTTACAAATGACTGAACTTAGATAGACCAACTCCACACCCAACTTTTTTTTTTTTTTTGTCTTCCTAAAAGCACACACCTCAGAATGGTTGTACTGGTGTCCCAATACTGGTCAGTGGGTTTGGGAGGGTTTGGAAGGGACCATCTGGTCTAACCCCACTGAAATGGGCAGGAACATCTTCAAATATATCAGGTTGCTCAGACCACATCCAATCTGACCTTGAATATTTCCAGGGATGAGGCATCCATCACCTCTTTGGGCAACCTGTACCCAGATTTTACCATCCTCATTGTAACAGACTTTTTTCTTCTATCTAATCTAAATCTACCCTCATTCAGTTTAAAGCCATTCCCCCTTTGCTATCACTACATGCCCATGGAAAAAAGTCCCTCTCCAACTTTCTTCTACCCACCTTCAGGTAGAGGAAGGCTGCTTTAAGACATTCCCAGAGCCTTCTCTTCTTGAGTCTGAACATCCCAGCTCTTTCACCCTTTCTTCATAGGAGGGGTGCTTCAGCCCTCTGATCATCTTTCTTGGTCTCCTCTGGATTTACTGCAAAAAACGATGTATGGTCAGGGAAATAACCTTGACATGCCCTCTACATTCACACTCTTCAGTCACCCGGCACTGAATATCATTCCTGGCTTGTGGGGTCTACCACATTCTGATTTCAGATATAAAAATGTGAGTGATGTAATGTGATTGTTGTTCACCAGATAAAAAGCAAACATTCAGGAAGCCAGTTTTCTCTATGGCTGTTGACGATGCAAGGGCAGCTCAGATAAATGTAAAACACTGCTTAAGACAGTGTTTACAGCAAAAATAAGGGTGTTTTTAGCTCAGGGAAGTTAAATCAAGATTGTGATCTCCATGTAAAATCCGAACAGAGACAAGGTAGTGTTAACCTCAGACGACAATCTGAGATAAATCTCAAGAAGGGAACACAAAACTGACCTTCACTGGTCACATCAAGGCATGGATGTAGATGGCTATCTCGTTGTCTGAGATAGTCTCTTGTTTGTTTTAGTCAAAACAATACATTTCTCTCCTTGATTTACCCTTAATTCAGTGATTCAATATGGCTACTTTTCCAATTCAGAGGTGACATATTTTCTGTGCAAAACAGGATGAGACTATAGTTTTCTGCTGTGATCATAATAGGAAAACAGTGTCATCTTGGAAGGTCTACTGTTATGTAGCTGACATGCTAAGTTTATATTAAAAATTACTGTACTTTTCAAGTTAGCTGCATCTTTTCCACAAGCTTCATTTCGTGCTAATTTGTTCACACACTCACCAGCACATTTTAAAGCTTGCTATTTCCTGATAGAAAGTGATGCTGTTGTTGCCAGGTACAAAGGTGCTTTGAAAGTTATATTGCCTCATTTCAGTGATTGAATAACAGGGTCGCAGTTACCTGAGGGAATGTGTTTTGCCTCTTTTTCTAGAGGTTACATTCCCCAATTATAAGAGCTCTGTCCTTCATTTGGAGAGACAACAGTGGAACGAGATACTCTGCAGGATATTTATAACTGTCTATTCTCAGCCTGCTTCATTGGGGCTAGTTAGAAGAGTAACATATGGCACTGTAGAGAAACAAATTATTATTCTTTGATTACTTATTTAGAAGCAGTTATTCTAGATGACTTGCATGACAGACTCCTAGAAACTGTACAAAATTATTGACATAAAAATGCAATAAAGGCATATATTTTTTCACAGTTTTCAGCAAACTTAATACTCTTTAATGTGTTTTTAAACTTCCAGACATTTATTTATCTTTGCAAAAATATTAAAGGTAGTCACTTTGATCTATATTCAGAATAGTTGCTATTCATCACTAATTTACTGTGGACCAAAGTCCAAGAGAAGGCAGACTGTTTCATACTACCATCTACCTAGGGCTATGAATTTGGAGCTCCAAAATGGTCATTTAAGTGGAGTGGTCATAGAAACTAAGTTAGAGACCATTAGTGGAAATATTGCCCCTTTGTGGCATAGCTTTATTAAAAAAAGAAAACCAATTTTAGTTGAAAACTACTCTTTCTTTCCAGTTTTGTTAGCAAATCTTAGAACATTTCAGTTTTTTTTTTAATTGGAGTATGATCCCTACTCTTATAAGATGCTGTATTTATTTAAAAAATTGTATTTGAACACAAGCTATAGTACATATTTTACCATGCTTCTTCACAGTAGCATAGCTTGTAAGGATAAAAGGAGAAGTTGACCACCAATTTTGTAGGTTTGCAGACAAGAAAACAAAAAGGAAAACTTCTGAAGTGCCATGGAAGAGACTAATAGCTCCTTGACTTATAGATTTAAGTTGTGATAGCACAGGGGCTGTAGTGTTGCTCTGGGACTTGCTGTTGAACTGGGGTCTGAAATTCATGCTATGCTTTTTCAAGCATAATTACCTGGTCTTTAAGTAACTGCAGTGAATTTTGCCCCTGAGAAGGATCATTATCCTGAATGACTCCATTTGACTTTTGATCCGTGCTCAAACTAAGAAAAAGCAAACAAGAAAATGAAGTTAATTTCCTTGTCATCATAAATTATTTTTCTTTAAAAAGTGGGTAGTTTATTAGAAATACAGTGAGACAGACTAGCATATAACATTTTCCTTTCCACAAACATGAAAGGCAGGAATCTACACACCACACTTCAGGAGGAAAGAACAACACATATTCTAGTTAGCCAAAGG
This sequence comes from Argya squamiceps, assembly GCA_037834095.1. Classification (NCBI taxonomy): domain Eukaryota; kingdom Metazoa; phylum Chordata; class Aves; order Passeriformes; family Leiothrichidae; genus Argya; species Argya squamiceps. The sequence goes on from JBBMKD010000001.1 coordinate 78,685,637, forward strand.
CAGAGAAAATTCAGATTTTAAAAGTACCTGTTGTCCTCCTGAGTAGAGGGAATCAGGTTGCTTTTTATGTATCTATCACCACGATCAATGGATCTGCAGAGGTGTGCTCAAAATATTGGCTTAACACAAAGATACAGTATATTTTATTGTATGACCAGGATAGGGTTAATTTTTTAGTAGTCAGGAGGGGACAAGGCTGGGACCTGGAGGTTGTTCTATACTGTCTCATGCCCTTTCTGGAGGTGGGGGGGATGGGGAGTTTTTTCTAGGGAGAAGAGGTTCCTTCTGGGTTGGTCCAGTATGGAGGAGGGACTGACCCAGATATTGCTTCTGTGTGAACCATTTGCCTCTTTCTTGTACCTTCTGTCATTAGCATAGTTGCCTTTACTGTTCATTTTCTTATCTCACTTCTGTTTCCAGTATTTTTTTTAATCTCAACCTGTTATCTTTACTTTTTATGCCTCCAACTCTCCAGGCCATGCAGGGGAGGGAGAGAGTGAGTGAGAGGAACAGAGTTTCAGCGGGCACTCTAAATTGGAAAATACCATTCCTATACCATGACATTTATATAAAAGTAACCTAATAACATAACTAAAATCTTTTGTTCCAGAAAGAGAAAAAGTAAAAATGGAGCTAAATCTGTTGTGCACACACTTTTACTCTTCAGCTTTTCCTGGTGTAATGCTCATATTTCTCATGCTCCTATAGGTCTTAAGATAGGTGGTTTCACTCTGGTGGTGACAGTGGGAGGTGTTAGAACAATCTGTGAACATCTGTAGTTCTTTGATGGGTGAAATGTGATGCTCATCTTGACAATTTTCTTTGTCATCAGCTTTAGTTCCATGTAGGGGTGGATTTTTTTGTTGTTGTCTTAAAATTTCACTAACATACTTTTATACATTTTTCTTATTGTTTTGGAGACTTACATTTGAAAGCTACATCTGAATTTGTTATATATGGTGTATCATGCACAATAGATGGCAGTGTTTTGTCTTCTTTATTATCTCTAAAACTGCTTTCATTTACTACCAGGTCTGCATTTCTTTAGCTGATTATTGGTGAGTGGTTTATACATGTGAGTTTTCCCACGGTAAGCATGTTCCTTATCTTTGATCAGCCCCTGCCTGTTCCTCCCTATACCACATTTGCTGTTTCCCCTTCCCAAGACTTCTGTTGTACCAGGCCTGTCTTTCTCTTCATTAAATTGTGAGAGTATTATAAATACCTCATTCTACATAAAATAATTCCCCAGTATTGCTATATGTATAAAATTATGAGTTTTAAATTGCACAGAATTAGACACAAGTAAAAAAAATTAGCTGTGGACACCTGGTCAGTTAAAGAAATTGCTGTCTGATCAAATCATAGAGTAGGCAGCTGAAGAAAGTTTCAGACGTATAATACCTGGCAAGCATCAGTCCCAAGGTCTTCCAAGCTTGGTAGAAAACTTACAGTCCTTAACTGGCAGTGGCAGTCCCACAGCAGAAATCTCGTCAGTTTTGCCAGTCTCAGTAAAACAGCTGAAACTCTCTACTGGTGTTTATGCTTACCCAAGACCTGAGCACAGACCCCACCACCTCGCTGCCTCTAGTTCCCCTGCTGCCTTCCTGCAGGAGCACCACCGAGCAGGTGCCAGGCTGTGCTTCAGCTTTTCTTAGTAATTCTTTGGATTATCTCCTTTGGCCTGGTTTCCCTGGGAGCAAGCTACCTGAAGTGGTGGTCCCACAACTCTATTAACACCTCATTTACAGTGGTGTGAAGATGGGTTTTATGCAGTATGAGTAAATAAAGTGCATTCCAATGAATCCAGGTAGCAAGTTGCTGAAGACAGTTAATAGCACACCCATGAGATAGGAAGGAAAAACCTATTTTATGAGATAAAAATATTAGAAGATCATCCACCCTTTTTAAACTTAAACTATTTTACATAATTGCATGCAAAACAGTGACTTAATGACTACTACTTAATGACTATTAATTTTTCATATTTCAGCATTAAAATTCCAGGAAAGGTCACAGAGAAGATTGTTCCAAAATTTTTCAAATGTGCAGACCAAAATTTTTTATGCCACCTCTTGATACATGCTATATTCAGCACAGAGAAAGCAACTTCTATTAAATCAAACTTAGGGACATTTTTGTAGAAATGAAATAAGATGGTCTTCTTCCCTCTACAGAGTGCAGGTAATGAAAAATATTTGCAATACTTGCCCAATCTTATACTGAAAAATAGCAGAACTCTTGTCTTGAAATCCCCTTTCTCATAATATTGACAATAATAACGGCAGGAATTCTAATAATAATGATGCTTTTAACTCAAGGTTATATTTTGGCAAAGATATATGAAAATTGAATGGAAAGAATTTCCAAAGAATGGAAAATTGGGTTTTAAAGTAGAAGTCACCAGGCAGGATTAGACCTAAAAATTGCTGCATTCTCTCTAATAACTGTTGATATGTTTTGCATTCTAACATTGAATTAAAATATTTTCTATATGCTTTTCACAAGGAAGGACTACCAGTATAAAAATATAATAATTAAAAAGACAGAGCACACATTTAAAATAAAATGTAATCTGTAATCCAGTTGTTTCAGAGAAAACTCCATCTGCCATAGAATATTTTAGAACTTGCTCCACTGGTGCATATTATTCTCCCCCCCCAGGCTGTCCAGTTGCACTGTAAAAAACTCAGCAGTTGGTATGATGATTTCTTTTAGACTTTAGGCTATGAAAAATCATTTCTGATTAAACGGACTTGAGAAAAGAATTGCAGCTGATTGTATTCTGAAGGTACATCAAAAAGGACATATTTTCAACTCTTGTGTCCATGTGCTTTCTGGATTGTTAAGGTATCCTCATATTACTACCTCTTAAAAAATTTTGCCTTTGTCCTGTTTTGCTTAATGTATAAGTATTTTGAGGCATGATAATTACCATTATTCTATGTCTTTATCCTTTGACTGTCTAATTTGCATTCATAAATATAATTCTTTTTAACGTGATTGGTAATATATGCTGGCAAGCAGGTTTTTTTTTAAGTTAATCAAAAAAGAAAGAGCTGTACCTTAACAATTCTCCATTTTGTATAGCATGAAACTGTAGGTGCTTCACAGAATGTCACTCAATAAATGAGAAGAGAGGAAGTGGAACCTAAAAGTTAATCACTTAACAAGGATAGAATTTCCTTGCAATGTATTAGATTTTCTCTTTTGAACAACAGCAATCCTGACTAGCATATTATTGATATATGTATTAATACGCTATAATGCATTGTCATACTCAAATATAAGCGTTCAATTGGTCAAGTTTCTGTCAAAAATGCTACAACTAGTGACAGCTTTAATACAGGTGTAACCTTAGTTATTTTTGTTCCATTATATAAGAAAGCTGCATATCTAAATTTCCCCGAAATTTAAAACCAAGCTAGATATGTAACAAAGGAAGTATCTGAGCAATGGGCCTAAATGGTCCTAATAATTGCTGTCATACCTTACAACAATATTAATAGTAATTTGTCTGTTCTTCCTCCATCATTACACTATTTCATGTCACAGCAATATGCTGTACCAGGTTTATATTTTCACAATTTCTTGACATTGAGTATCAGATTTAAAAATATGACTTTTAAAATATAATTTCTTATTTCTTGTTGGGTGCCTTCACATATTATTGTCATTCATATAGGAAACTCCTGTCAATTACCAAAGGATATGAGAGACCTGGTGTACAGCAAAGACTAACTTCCAGCTATTGTAGTCTGGTGCAACTTGTTTAATTTATCTTTATATAATACTTCAGAGTCTTATTTTTATTTGATATTCTTCTACTTATTTCTAAGGTTTGGAAATTATTTTTGAAGTTTGGAAATCTCAATATCTAGTCTTTCCAGGAAAACCATACAAAAGTCACAAGGCATAAAATGTGTGGGAAATTTAATGACACACTTCAAGATCTGAAGAAATAGAACAGAACCAGAAAACAAAAGATGGCTGTGTTTTTAAAAGTACATAGGTTTGAATTTAACTTTTGCTCTTCATACACATCCTGCCTATGAAATCAAAATTCTTAGAAAGAGTGAAGTTAATCACCAGACACAGTATTTCAAAAGCACCTGTAATACTTGTGAAATTCTTAGAGTAAAATTGTTACAAAGGGATACATACCTTACCTGAGAAATTGATCAATTTTCATGTTTGACAGATATATATGTTCTCTTTGTATGGTTAAAGCTGCTTCTTGTACTCATTTTTTGCTCAAAAAAGAGGCAAATATGGAGTTGTGAGTGTCCATTTCTTAGGTGAATAGTCAGTGATATAATAGTTCAGTTTCTCTCTGAGAGTTGTCAAACTTAATTGATAGCACGTCATCCACAAATTTTAGGGATAGGGAGGGTAAAATGATCCTTTTGGCTGAATATGTTTTCCTAGGGACTATCATTGCTAGAATTACATAATTTTTTTTTTGTATTTAGCTTCTTGGTAGTGTCTAGGGTATGCTATTTCTCCATCCAGCTGACCTTGGTCTTCCTCTCTTTGTGTTCACCACATTGTGTGAGTCTGGTTTCCTTCAGACCTCCTTCTGCATGCTCATGTAGCTTTTTCACTACACATAGTGCATGCCAGTGGCAACATGAGCATTTCAACAGCTGTGCCCCCAAGTAAACTTGTGGCTGTGTTCATTATTGCTGGTGTTGACAGACCAAGCTCTGTCTGTAGGCGAGAGTAAGCCAGCTGTAAATATATTTAAAAATAATACAGGCATGTGTCATGATAGTGGAGCAGCAGGCATTACACTAAATTCCCATCTGTTTAGTCAGTATTGAAGTATACCTTTTAACTTATCTATTTATTTTTATGGGACAGAGAGATACAACCTTACCTGGTATTTTGTATGCATCATATTCTTGTTGCCTCATTCCACCAAAGAAGAAAAGATGCAGAGCTGCCAAAGGGTAGAAACTGGAAAAATATGAGATTTAAGATAACCAATCCCTCCTCAGTAGAAATAACAGCAGGCTTTTGCTACCAAAAATAAGTCAGGTCTCTGGAAATCTTCTTGTTATTACTGAGATTGAGAGATCTTTTGGAAATCTTTTGGCAGTTTAGCAAATGTGCTAACTTCAAAAAAAGTTTTAACTTCATTATTACACCTCCTGCTATAGTGCCTCTTTGTGAAAAAACCCAAACTATTGACCAAACCAGATTTTTCTGAGATTCAGTTCTAGTCCTAAAGAGATGAAATTGACAGGGATTCTCTTACAGCCGTATTCTCTGTATCCAAAAGGAGGCAGTGATTTTATATAAATTATCTGCTTCTCTCTGCCCTTTCCAACAGAGGAAGAGAGACATTTTCTCTCTCATAAATTGACTGCAAGGCAACTTAGTATGTTCAATAGTACTCTTTGTGGAGAGAACCCAATATTTTATATTGACAGAACATACTCAAGGCCAAGGGCTGATTAAAGCCAAACAATTAGGAGCAAGACATTCAAACTGTGCAGGGCTGCTTGTCTGTCCATGGCACCGAGTGACAAGGATGGCTCCATGATCAGAAGCTGCTCTGAACACAGGGCTTTGGCTGCTCACTGAAATAAGGATTTTCTGAAACCCCGCTTTTCTGGCAATGGCTCCTTCACCTGCGTAATAAGATTAGCAGAGCCACTTGAAGGACAGAGGAGCTTTGCCACTCAAGTGAAGATTAGCATCGTTTCCACTGGCAAAACCTGAAACAGACAAATCTTTTCTGGAAAAGAAGACACACACAGTGCAAGAGCCAAGCCAAATTCTTTAGTATCTGTAAGGTCTTGATTTTCACTGGGGTTTTTCAGTTAAGAATAAATGCTGTTCATAAACCTAGTTGAACTATAGCAACTGGTGAATAATTAATATTTAAATGCAGTTGAACTTGAAAATTTATGTCTAGACTTGAAAGTTTATGTCTAGAGAAAGTACTACAAAATGTCTCAGTTATCGAGCAAGGTAGATAGAAAACTGCTCCACCAGACTATTTCTGCCATAAGTCTGCAAGAGAAAACTCACAAACCCACAAAGCATACTTTCCCCGTACTGGAAAATGAAATAGACCTTGAAAATTACAGATAAAATAAGGATACAATAGGTACAATCATGAATAAAAATAACAAAGCAATTTCACTATGACACTAGGTGACATCAGCTGCACTTGTTTTATGAATAGCAGATACTTGGATACTTTTTGCCAGTATCAAAAGTAACAAAACCTAAAAGAAAGCAGCAGTATATTGCTTTTATGAATGTGTCTTGAAGCAATTTGCTCTTGCTATGTCAGCATGAGTTACTGAAATTAACTGGAATGTCAAGAGATTTTAAAAATAGGGAAAATACAGAGAACTGTTGTCAAAAGTTCTGCGGTGAATTCAGGGATTTCTGGTCAGTCACTCCTTTTTCCACTTAGATTCTTATTAGGTATAGGCAAAACTGAGGGTTTTTTCTGCTAGTTTAGGTCAGTAGTGACCTGCAATGCACTTTCCCTGACCAGAGTTTCTCCTGAGCAAAGCTTGCCACTCTCACAAAATTACTTAGTGGTTTTGGGATCCGGACATATATATAGACAAGGGGATTAATGGAGACTACTACCAAGCTAATTTAATGTGTACCATAAATCAGAAGTGAAAGTTAGTCTCCTGAGGGGTGAAAAAGCACCTAGTGCATTAAAACGCTTTGATAGTTTTGATCTTAGTTGCTCATAAAATGAAGTATTTTCTAAACACCTTTAAACTGAAACTGAAAGATACACTGCTAAAATTAACCCCAGTCTTTCTAAACTTTATTTCTTAGTAAATGTGTAACTTCAAGATACAGATATGTAATTTTTTCACAATGTTCAAAAATCCTTATCTGAAATCTGGTTTTATGTCTAATGAGTGCAGATTCATTATTTTCTTTAAATAATTCTCTACTTCTGTGTACAAGAAGACTGTCGTACTCCCAGTCAGACTGCTAATAGTTTCCAGTTTTCCTTCAATTGATACTATGTGAGATAAGAAAAGACTCTATATACACCCTTGCCCTTGAGCAGACTGTGCACCCATGTAAGTGAGGGACCTTCTGAGGTTAATGGAACTGTCAATTTAATATTACCATTCCCCATTCTATGATTTCTGCTTGCAATTAACTACATGTGGCGTTTATTATAAAATATCTAACTTATTAATAACAATTACATTTTATACAGCCATACAATCACACATATACATATTTAGCCTTCAAATTGCATCGATCTTTTATTTTAATTGACTCACTGTTACAAAGTTTTCTGTTAGTATACCCGGCTATATTTCAAACAGCTTTCGTACTTATGAACTTTGGCCTATCTAAATACTCTTTGTTTCTATAGTCATTTATTTGGAATTGGATTGGTTTTTTTCCCAGTTATCCCAATTTGGGAAAACTCACTAAGTAAGTATTTCAGCAGTTGACAGAATTTTTGATTCTTTCTTTGTTGCACATATGAATAATGGCCTTTATATATAGCTTTCATAATATGCTTTATGAAATGACAAAAATGAAGCCAACAATACTGAATATATATTAATATATTATAAATATATTCTTTTTTCATGTGAAAAAAAATTCAAAAATCAACCCGTACTGAGCTTACAGAAAAAATGGATGTCTGTGCCTACATGGCCTGACTGAGCAGTCGCAGTGAATCCATACAGGTGCTCATGCCTGCTTCTGTGGATTGTACTGCAGCCCTGGTGTCACAGGTACCACTGCCAGGCTCAACCCCCCCCCCCTGATGTCCTTTGTTTGGAAGGTACAAATCAACTGGGGACTCAAATAAATGTGATGAAGCATCTTATTTCCTCTGCTCCCACTTCCGTGGTGATACCATCAAAGCCATGGCCTCTATGGGAAAGTGAATAAATGCCACCTACACAGCATTACTCAGATGTTGATATATTTGTGATGACTTCAAGTATTTAAAAGCTGAACATTTAATTTTAAGGGGTTTTTATCTCTACAGACTGTGATGCACAGGGTGATTCAGAGTATGACTCAGAATGCCTGAACTGAAGCAGTTAAGCACCTAATTTTAGGTACAATCCAGCTGGCCTCAGTCTAGGCTGGTTACACCCCTCCTTAAGATAAATGTTTCAGATGGTTTTAGATGCGTCACTTAAGAATTTCCTCCCCAGCAGCTGATATAATGGCTGATTTATATTGATAGCTTTTAAATGACTCTAAATGAAGCAGATGAGCTGATGTCCTTAGACACCTATGTTAGATGCCCAGAGTTAGGATATATAACTGTCAGTTCAGCTGTTTCCCTTTAGATACACAAAAAGGCCTCTCTGAGGATCACTTAAGAAAAAGAGATTTTCTTTACGAAATCTCTGAGAAGGCCAAACTTCTGCCAAGGTAAAACACAACAGCAATAATCAGCTTCAATTACAATGAAAATATCAGGGATCACCAAAAAGATATCCTTCTACTTAATTCTCCCAAAGTATCTAACATTTTAAAAGTGCTCAGACCCAGGACTGTGTAAGCTAGGAATTGTGTCAGAGAATTCTGATAACAATTTTTGTTACAGGCTTTTGATAGCCCTTTTATTGACTTAGACTCAAAAATGCCAAAGGAAATGAAGACAAGGTTATAAAAAATATGATTTCCTAAATAGTTCTTTTTCAGTCTAACCTGAAGAATTGAATTCTTAATTTCAGGCTGCACCTTGGGGAGCAATATCAGCTGATAGACCTCACATTTTTTGGGGGGAAATGAAGAGGTTGCTTGTGGTTGCCCATGCTAATGAACTGGAGACTGTAGATATATTTCACTGTAAATATGTCTGAGAAACTTTAGGTAGATTTTTAGGGATGAATTATGAGAAAATTGTCCATGGAAATTTAATTCTGGCTGAGAAAATTTCCCTGAGAAGGACATCATTAAATACAATCACAGAATCATAGAATCATAGAATCATAGAATCGCAGAATGGTGTCCTGGGTTGGAAGGGACATTAAAGATTATCCAGTTCCAAACCCAGTTTCATGGAGGGCAATAGGCAAGATAGCTGAATAACAATTCCTGGCAGGTGTTATAGCAATTCTAGAGGAGAAAATGTCTTGCCAAATTGGAACAAGACATTTTAAAATTTCCAAATTAAGATTTCTGGAAACTAATTTTAGCAGTGAAAAAAAATTATCTCATTTTGAGTTTTTACCTCAATGTATATGGAAGACAGCTATTACTTTTGTTAGTAATTTATTGCTGTTGGTTATTGTTTCTTGACTGACTTTTAACATTTTATAAGAGGAAAGAAGGCATTGTTATTGCCATTGCACTGGCAGAAAAATTGAAACCTCATTTGAAGGGCACTCCCTAAAGTCAAGCAAGGTTATTGCAATGATCACTGGGGAAATTAAAAAGCCTTGCAAAAGTTTAGAGATATTTTTGTTAGGGCATCTGTGTCTTGAAACATTCTACATCTCTTAGTTAAAATAAAATTGTATTACATAACCTGATTGATTTCAGGAGTTAGTAAGTGACTGATTTTCTGTTCCCTTGGTAAACAATAATTCATGCAAACAGATTGACTGAGATTTTATGGTGCTACTGAAAGGAGAAACCAATGCTTGAGACTTTTCGCAAATGAAAATGACAGCATATAAAGAAAAAATGTTATACAAGGTGGATAGTACTCAAAATATGATAATATTGAAAAATCTAGGCTTATTCTTTTAAAGCAAATAATATTAAATGAACTGATGAGAAAAAAAAGGCCACTAGTTTCTTATATGTGGAAAGAAAATAGACGTTAATATCCCAAACAAGTCCAAATCAGAAAATTTATGAAGTTATGTATGAAGAGAAAGTACCTGACATCAAAGCCGTTTGTAATTACAGATTGTTTATAAGAAGCTGGAAAAAAGAATGAAGAAAGACTAAAAGTTCTAGGAAATGCAACAAAAGTTTTGTCAGTTTGTTCTGGTTTTAAAGGCTATTTTTCTGGAACAGATTTCTGTTTAGCTTGAGTTCTTACGAAATGCAGAAATCATCACTTCTTTAAACAAACTATACATTTTAAATGACAATTGACATCACTGTCAGCAAAAGCAGCTTAAATTTAAAAAAAAAGAAAAGGAAGGGCATAATTAAGCACACAAAATGAAAATATCTTGGATGCTTTAATTTTACTGTGGAAAACCAACATGTGGTTTTATGCTCATTATTACATATATATATATATATTTACTCTGTTGTATCACTATGGCCAGAAGGACAAATTCTGTAATTCTTTATGCAGCAGCCTAACAGGAAAAATTGCTTCCTCTTGATAGAATATGAGAATCTAATAAGCCTGTTTCAGGGGTGCATTTGTCTCACCTAACTTTAGACACCACTAACAGAGAAATCCACATCTGAGTTAATCACTTTAGGCACAATTAGCATTCTCCTGACCCACGTTAGATGTCTACTTTAGGATGAGATGAACTCTGAATACAAATCCAAAGGGGTATTTAAAGATGGAAGCAAAAGCACATACTGTGATCATAGAATTTTATCCCTGGGAGAGAGAAAATTTCCCCCTCTACTTATAAAATTTTTAAGAAAAGTGTAGGAAATTAGCATTGAAAATCCAGATGCCAGTATGAAGGTTTTTCAGATATGCTGCTGTCTAAAAATAGTTAATATCAATACTTTCCTCTTGATATAAAGATTAAGGTTTGGCACAACAATTATTTTCTAGTTTTCAGTAGTTGAGATTCTGCAAAGCTTTCCATTCTGCAAAGCTTTCCCATGAGGAGGTTTCACAGATGATTTAATAGCACCTTGAAAATATAATGCACTACTTCATAATGTAAAGGGTGCCATGAAATATTTAAATATCAATGGATTAAGATGGAAAATGCCTAACAACTTTTCTCGTGGAATTCTATCTCAACTATTTTGGATCCATTTTAAATCTTAAGGGATCCCCCTAACATCATTATCACTGAAAAAATGATGCAATAGTTACATCAGTACCAAAACTGCTTTAACCGGGTCTTGATTTAAACCTGCTTTTATTATTACTGCAGAGTATGAATTCCAGTATATCTGCAATGGCAAAGTCTCTGAAAAGCTATTAACCAGAAGAATCACTTGGCTGAGCAAACTAACCTACTAAGAAATTTCGGGAAAATTAAAATTAATTTCCTACACAGTATAGTAGCTAGTTCACTGTAGGCCCAGTAAATAGCTTTTTCTGTTGATATTTCCCCTTTTTAAATTGGGAGAAGCAGTCATCCTATTTCTTTCAGTTCAAGAGCCTTAATACCAGCTGAGCAAAAATGCTGAGGATTTGTGAGAGACATTTAGGTTTTTATTTCATAGTTGTCTACCTGGTAAAACCAATTTAAGCCAAAACAACAAAACTCACTTTCACAGCCTTTCCTCATGTTCTAGTGGAGGGAAAAGAAAAAAAAAAAAAAAAAAAAAAGAAAAAAAGAAAAAGACTTATTTTTGCTCAGAGAACTCACAGATGGAAAAGTCAGTCATTATTTGAGTACTGTTATTCTGATTTAGATGATAGTGCTGCTCTGGCTGTTTAATCTGTCTTGAAGATTTCTTCAGTATTTTGTGAAAAGATTACCCTGTATAATACAAGCAACCCACTTCTGCTAAAGAGCTGTGTATCACAAATTGACAGATTATCTCTGGCACAGACATTTTACTCTGCAAGAACTGGATATCAAAATAGGCATCAGCTGTTCAGTAGCTTCATATTTTTCTAGTAAGTATGAGATTAATGAGTGTTGGTTAATCATTTCAGAAAAGATCTAGATGTATCCAAAGCACAGTTATATTTGTGATTAATGTGACATGAGGGGACACAGCAGAATTGAGGAATGCTGCAAATCTTTTAATTTTATTATTATTTAACTGTTTATTTTCATGATGCTTTTGAAAATAGCCATAAAATTAATGAAGTGAAACTCCTTGCTAGCTGAAGTTATTCCTTGCCAACTCAACTGAAGGGTTCACAGTGTTATAAATGAAAATTCGCCAATTGGATAAAAAGAAAATAAATTTTATTTTTCCATTTAGAAATCTATTTGGGACAGCCACGGAAACAACATTCAAATGTTGGGTGAAACAGACGAACCGACAGCAGGACTGTTAGCTCACTTTGTTCCACACTTTGCAGGGGTTTTGGTCCAGGTTCTTATAGGGCTTTTTGTGCCTGTCAGCGATGATACTGTGTCCACATAATCTTTCACTTGGTGATGAATCTTGAGCAAATTTCTCTGCACGTCTTGAAAGGATTTTTCCTGGAACCCTTTTGATGGGTTGTCAATGGGATGTTGATTTGCCCAAGTCCCGAATCCGCCTTCGATGTTATCACTGATGGCTTGATATTTTAGGTGCACAAGATTCGATTAACTCAAGGAGTGACATCCGGGCGAGCTACTCTCTTTCTCGTGCAAATCAGGGTGATAATTGGCCACTTTGCAGTTTCCAACAGCTCGTCCAGGTATTTGGAAACTGCCCCTTCTATTCCGGGAACCCAGGCTTACTTTTACAGAGTTGCAACATATAACATTTACAATACATTATACTTACTACATTTATTTTATATTTTATTACACGAATTTACCATCATATCTATCACAACAGAGGCAGACCTAAATGTCCAGAAGCTGTCTCTGTGTCCCAATAAAGAAATTTTGGAAATACCTCAATGAAAAAGATTCAGACTGCCTTGAAAATGATGTGCATTAATGATTCAAAAACATTACTAGTTTTTTCAGTTACTAAAACCTCAGAGATTAAATTTCTCCATTGAAAATCAGCCCACATTATTCCTGTCTTAAAGTTTGAAATGTCTTTGACTCCTAAGTTAAATGGAAAATCATTTTCTTTTCATTGTACCTGGAATATGTTATGTAGTATATTACAAAATAGCAGGAAAAAATGTTTAGAGAAGGCATTGGGGAAATAAAAGTGTTTTTCAACTAAGATGCATACAATTCAAACAATAGCACTACATTTGGCAGATAATTAGTTGATGTCTTTTGAACTCTGAAAATAAATTTAGAAGAGGTAGATATCTTGTGCTCTAAAAAATGACAACTTTAACTGTTTGGTGGTTGCTTTTTTGTTTTCTTTTTCAGCCTCTGCTTAAAGACTTTTTTTCAAAGGCAGTTTCCTAACTGTGTACTCATAACTATGTACTCATGGATAGGCCTTGAGGAAACCATAGAGGTCCGTTCACCTACACATTACAAGGATTTTTTTACTGATTTGTATTATTTTACTTCCAATAAATTCTTTTAGCTAAGGTTGACTAAATTTTTTTGTCTTTAAGAACCTGCTTTGAATTGCCTGTTATTGCCATTTTTAAACTGTTCAGACTGATATGTCCCATGACAGATGTCTACTCTAAGATGAACAATTTTGGAAAATTCCAGCAAAAAATAGCTCACCAGTTTTCCAATTTTAAAGAAAGACATTTTTCTCTTTCTTTTTTCTCCATTAATGCATTATTTTGAAGCAGTTAACTTGAATACTCTTGGTATTTTTGAATAAATCTCTCTACACTTTACAATGGTGTCTTTGTATGGGTCCAAATGAAGCTCCAGATAAAATCTTAGCAACAAAAAAACTGTAGCAACAAAACAATCACATACACAGAGAAACACTCCCTTCCCATTGGTTTTATTGGGGGTGAAATTATGTCATTTGGAGTTAACAATTTTATACTAACTAGTAATGTAGGTTTAGTATTGTTCAAGTATTTTGTATTTGTGTCTGCTTTATCTGTTTCTCCTCTTTTGTCGCCTCCCTCCAGGCCCTTGCGCATGGTGTTTAAGGCAGCAAGTGCAGGGATCTGTGGACCTACAGGAGTGACTGTATAGATGGTTCAGTCAGCCTGGTGTGCCACTGTCAGAAAGGGACAGCACAGGGTCACAGTGACAGGAAATCCTACCTGAATGAGTTACTTTCTTGTATAGGTGTTACTTGAGAAACAAGAAAGAAAGAAAAGAACAGAAAAGAAAAAGAAAGAAAGAAAGAAAGAAAGAAAGAAAGAAAGAAAGAAAGAAAGAAAGAAAGAAAGAAAGAAAGAAAAAGAAAGATTAGCACATAACACTCAAACCAGTATTTTGACTCTAAACATTAATCTTTTTAAGAAAAACTAACTTTCAAAAAAAATTTAACTGAATGAAATAGAGAAAAATCATTAAGACCTACATGCAGATACAATTTTTTTGGCAGCAACATCTTAAAAATATAACATCTTACCATGATAACGCCTCTGTCTAATTTCTTTAAATTTCTTCTTATAAAAAGTACTTTTTCAAAGCCCTATTCCAAGCCTCTGTGGAGATCTTCTCAGGAAAAATAGAAATGAACTCTTAAAATAAATAGTTTTTGGTATCCATGGTTAAAAGTTATACTATTATTCATTTATAGAAACTCATGATATGTTAGGCTTTAACTCTACCAATAGAGAGAAAATTGTGATTCCCCATGAAAAAATTGCCTTAGGGTAAAAATGGGAAAATATTTTAATGTCTCTACAGATTATGACAGCCTAGTGTTCACAAACTAAACCACCAGTTCCATTCACACTGAAAATGTATGTGCTTAATTCTGGTTACACAAACATTTGTAGGCTGAGTCTACTCTCATCTGCTGGGTGGCCTCATGTCCTCAGCATTAGGAAGAGTGCTCAGTGATTATTTTCTTCCTGTGGCACCAACTGCACACGTACATGTGCAAGTCTGTGCATGGAGAAGACAGTGCTTCATTATGGAGCTTGAGTATGGCTAAATCGTTCCTCGCTCAGGGGAACTTGGGACTGTTTCTCAATTTATTAAAATTTATTAGAATAAACATAGCTTTAAATTCTGGAAAGAGTCTTTAAGTGGTTAAGTATACATGTAAGTATTTGTAGGATTAAAAGACAGGTAGAATAGAGAAAATTAGATGGAAAATAAAAATAACTGTTTGCTAGGTTAGGTTGTATGTTCTAATAACAGTAATTCTAGGCTAGCATGTTCTAGTAACACATTCTTGTCATGTTAGAGGTATATAACTTGTTTTCCCATACCAACACTTCAGATAGAATCTTTCAGAAGTGTTCTCATTTACCACTGACTTTACAATTTAAAAGTGACAAAAGACTTTCATTTTACACGTTAGATGTTCTTGATAAGTTTTTTGGATTTTTTTTAAAGAGAACCAATCAGTGTGTTGAAATGAATGGAAATGTACTGCATCTCATAATATTCGATCACCATTTAGCAGATAAATAATGGAGGTGCAAATTTTCACTATACATCACTCCTTGGTCAAGTTTGCCGCTTCAGCAACTCTCTGAAAAAGATATGTCTTGCAGCATGCCCTTGAGGGCATTAGTTTTGGACTATTTCAGATTAAAGAGACTTTTCTGAGAGCACTGCCAAGAATACTTTCTCTTTTACATCTAGAAGGATCCAGCTTGAGTGACATCTGACACATGTCGTGCTTGAAAAGGTCCTGTAAGGGATATATGCCTGAGAAGATGGTAATGGCTCTAGAGATCAGTTCAGAAAGGGCATGCTCTTTCAGCCTTCATCGTCTCATCTGGATGTCCATCAGCTAAGACAAGTGATTAAAATAGCCTTTACTGCTGTTTGACTTAATGCCCAGATAAGGCGCATATCTCTCCAGTCTCTAAATTTTTTCCATCACTCTGCTTCTGTTCTCCATTGAATCCTAGCCAATTCTCTTTCTCAGAAAAGACACTTGGCACCCACAGTAACAAAGAATAACCTTATTGCCTTATTAAAAAGAAGTTGCTGCAGCACCCTTTGCAATTATGCTGTGCACCAGAAGGCACCATACCTAAAGGTCAAACACTAATTGTTGTTACAGGAGGGATTAGCCTAATCAAACATAGATACCTAACCAAAAGGTATCTACAACTGAAGTAGTCACCCAACAGAGAAAAGAAACAGACATTTTTAGGCTGTGGTTTATTGGACTTATTTCAGTTAATTTCTTTAGTTGGTTACTCATGTCCTGAAGAACCTTTGACTCTTTCTATTGACACTTAAGAGAGACTTCAGTATGTGGTCACATGAAGGCATCAGCCTATCTACAGGTAGGTGAGGTAAATCCTGTACTGATGAAAGTGTGGATCAGAGCAGGGTGTAAAGTCAGGGAGGGAGAAGTTCTATGTTTCTGTGTGTGATTAGACTGAATGCTTTCATCTGGAAATGGTAGAGAGAAGTACCTTTCTAACTTCCTAGAAACAACTGAGTTAGTGGGTACTCTGCCTTTGAAATTTGAAATTGACTTTTACAGAACATCCTCTCAAATTACCTGAACTTTAAATCAAGAATGAACTTTCAACTTTAAATTAACTGGGTTGGTGTTTCTACAGACACAGTAGCTCTAAAATATTAATCTATATTATCTTTTTAAAACTTCAGAGCTTCAGAGTTGCTTCATTAGCACTTATACACAGGGGTCATCTTCATAGTCAGAAAAGGAAAAATAAAAGCCAAAACATTCAAATTAGAATGTCTTAGAGCATTGAAGCAAAATGAAAAAAAAAAAAAACAACAAAAAAAACCCCAACAAAATCAGCCATGGATGCTTATCAAGTTTTTCATTGCTTTAAGTACACCAGTTTGAAAATAGAACCTAGTTTGCTTGTTGGTTTATGTAAGGACGTCTCATGGGGATAATTTCTGTGTTAGTTATACAGTTTTGCAGATCTTGGTTGCATGAAACTTAATCTTTATGAAACTTAAACTTTGCAGGAAATACCTTATATTCAACCACAAAATCTCCAGCAGAACTTCAAATCATCAAATTCTGATTATTTATGTATGGTAATTCTGCATATATGGATACACACAGAGTCATTTACACATGCATTTTCTGGTTTGTGGTATTCCAGAAAAATGGAACAGTAACTCAAACTCCCATAAATGCCTGGAGTCAAGGAAACCATGGGAATTTCACAAGGTTTGTACTGATTCTGAAAGAATATTTATCTTACTTAACTAGTCTTTACAGGAAGAAAATGGATTTCCTTGTCCATTTGTAGAACTACATATTATAGTCAGTGGTTTCAGGAGTGAACATATTCAAATAATTGACAACATGAAAGATCAAGTAAATGTGATTAGGATTTTATCTTGCTTTGCTATCTGGGAGAATACCTGTAAATAATGCTATCTTCTAACATAATAACCCTCTTGTGGCAGTAAATGTGATTAGTATTTTATCTTTCTTTGATATCTGGGACAATATCTGTAACTAATGCTGTCTTCTAACACAATAACCCTCTTGTGGCATTATTCAACATGATATGCGTGTATAAATATGTATGTATATGTGTGATATTAACTTACCAGGCTGAATTGTTTTTATAATTCAAAAACTATTTTAAATTCAAAGTGAAATGTGATGATTTATTTGAATGTGCACCTGTAAGTGGATTTAAAGATTGAATGTAAACTACATTCAATGGTAATGATTCTTCAGCCACATATTCTGAGATCAGTAGGATTTCAGATTGGCACACCCATGAGAATGGTGGGTGTTTATAGAATTTCACTCTTTTCTATGTACTAGCATCAAGCAAAGGACCAATGCACCGATTTATTCTTCTCCTACCCTTTTTGTTTTCTCTTTTCATGCTTGCTTTCTGTTATGAAAACATGTCTAATTTCATTTCATAAAATAAAATAATTAAGCAATGAAATAAACCCAAATTTGATGTGTGAAAGAGAGAAAAGAAGGGAAATTATGTAAAAAAAAAATTATTTTCTAAGGATGCGAATGTTGGCTAGATAGAAAACTATACAGAATGATTTAAAATAATATTTTCTTAAAATCCTAGTACTCTAAGGCTAAACATACTAATACTAAGGCAACTCAAATTTTGTAGGTTTGGTTTATGTCATACTAGACCCAGGACTAATTAATTTTTAATTTATGACGTTTTAACAATCCTATCGCAAAATAAACTAATTATAAACCTTGTTAGTCAAATAAATTTAGTATTTAATATTATACTTTTTAAAACATTACAGAAAATTTCAAAAATGTAAGAATTTATTGTCAACAAGTTTGGGAAAGGATGTATTACAAAAGATATGTTATTAACTTTAGTGGAAAGTACCCCTATTTTCATATATATATTCATATATGTAGGAGGAATATACGTTGTTTTACCAAATTGGTAGTAATTCTTTGGATGAGGAAAGATCATTAGGTTAGGAAGAGGGATTTTAAACCATTTTTTGAAGTTTTGCTCTGGTTGATTCTCTGCCCCTTGTATAAATTAGAAAAGTCCAGAGACAACAGTAAGAGTAAAGACATCTTCCTTCTCACTTGTTGCCTTTGACTGGAAGAAGGTACAGTACTAACATTAAATCTGTCACTTCAATTTTTTATCTGTAGTGGATGCTGAAATTAATTTTAAGTCAGCTGTGAGTTGCAGGAGAAACATAGAATGTTCCTTTGTCTCAGAAAGTGAGGCCTTGATAATTTTTCTGGCTCTCTAGATAACATTTACATTTAAAAAAAGAAGTAAAAGAAGTAACATCAAGAAACTAACCACTCAATATTGTTAGCGGCAGTGTCTTTCACACACATTCATTTCAGGAAAATAGTATCAGAATAAGCAATCCTTACAAGTTTGTCTTTGTACAGAAATAGATTTATTGTGAGAGTTTAAGTAGGCTGTAGCTCTCAGCATCCTTGAACACCGTAGCATAGGTAGACCAGGTGGTTCTATCACCATGCAGCACCGTGTGTGCGTGTCTTACAAATGTGACTTGTGTGTCTACTTGCAGAAGAAGAGAGCTCAGCTGCAGTGGAGCTCTGTTTTGGAATAGTTTCCTTCAGACAGCTCAATAAAATAATAGATCTAGTTTGTAGGTATGTAGGTATATGGTGTGGGCATTTCTACAATGTTATTTGAAGACATCAAAACTCTCTGTGTAAGTCACCATATGGTCTCTGTAAAGTAAGAGATCATAGGTCATGATGATGATGTGATGTGGTCAGAACAGCATTTATCTCTGTAAACTCACCCTATAAGAGTAATTTTAAATTATTGCACTTAAAAGTATCTTCAAAATAAGTGAATGCAGAAATAAATGTGAGTTTCCAACTTGCTTCAAGATGAGCATGGTGGAATATCAGTTATAGTAGGATATATTTCTGAATATTATTTCCAAAGAGAAAATGGGGAGTTTATTCTTTGTGAATGCTCAGCAAATGCAGCAAAGAGTTTTGCAGTCTGTATCTTGTTACCAGCAGAAAATTAGGGGTTGTTTAATTCTATAATGAAGAAACTATTTCAGACTGCTTATAGTTATTCTAATGTCTCTGTCTTTAATGACATGCTTTAAAATTGTAGTTAATTGTATTGTAAGATCTTGAGTAATAGGGCATTAGTTTTATTTTGGCTTATGGATCAGGATAAGAAAAATCAATTTTCTGTCAAGAAGACAGAGCTAGTAGTGTAGAAGAAAAATCTCTAAATACATACATTGGCTTTGTGACAGCAAAAAGTTAAAGAGGAATCAAAACATAGGGACATGCATATTGTATGCCACACTACAGAGATGACACATAGAAAGAGTTTAGTTTCACTGTCTGCTGAAGCAAACAAAGTAGAATAACAAAGACAATTGTACTTCAATGTGATGGAGAACATGGCCATGTCTAATATCTCAATGAAAACGTAATTTTAAAAAACCCTTTAACTCAATTTAAAAAATCCTCCACAATAATGACATCTGCAAGCGATAATTTCCTTTGTGATTTAATTATTGTTCCCTATTGAGTAATTCATCCTGTTTGCATTTCAGCTTCTGGAGTTTTCCCTGAATTGTGTACTGGAGGGAACATTACTGTTACCACAGCAGGTGGCACTATTTCCTTCGTATTCATTCTGAATTTGTCTCTTCAGACATAGAGCACTCAAAATAATTGAAAGTATTGTATTTCATGAGATCTGTGAAATTGAGTTCATAACAAGGTCTGTTGGCTGAAGACCAACTTGAGGATATCTGAGTCTTATTACTATTCCAGTATCTTCCCAGATACTGCTGAACTGGTTTTCAGATGCATAGCTGAGCAATTTAAGAACGAGGGTAAGGACAGCTAGGAAGTGGATTGTAAGTACAAATTGCCTCCTTTCTCTTTTTTTGAGAAAGTATCATGTCCTTGTGTTGCTGTGTCTTGGAACAGAAGTGAGAGAAGACAAATTAGAAAGTACCTGAGGTCCTGCCCTGTAAGGAAATAAAAAATGACTTGTCTGGGTGTCTTTGATGTAAACAAGACTAGGAAGCATCTCAAAGGTGCCTTGGTAAAAAAAGAGTCTTTTCATTGGGGGTTTAAAGAGCTCCAATCTGTAATCTCATAATTTTCTGTCTAATGCTAGAGTTTATGGCAAAGCCGACTTTTTCCACAGTGTACCTGTACTGGCTTTTCTTTATGTCTTCCACCTGGATGAAAAACTCTTAAGGCCAGAAATGCTTGTGCTGCATGTTTAAAAAAAGTAACACCCAAATATCCTACACCCTAAAATACTAAAGCCTTGATGCTAAAATGCAGGGTATGGGTTGTGTTGTGTTATTGGTACAAATGTTGTATCTTGTCATGGCAAATTCAACTCACCCCGAGGTGGAGTAGGAATAATTTCTATCATACCATGACAAGATAAGCAGGACTCATGGTAAATAGAATAAATGTCTTTTCAGGACTAGGAGCTTCCATTCTGTTTGATACGTGCAAGTGTTTTGTTAATTAATTGCATGAAAACTCAATTGAATTTTTTTCTCTTTTTTCTCTTTTTGTCCTAAAGACGTGTCCATAATTAAATTATTAAATGTGTGGTGGTTATCTAAGAAGAGATTGCTGCACAAAGGTGAGGCATCTGGCATCATTAGGACAAATTGCATTTGCAGAATTTAATTATTTCATTTAACAGTTTCCTGTTTTGTATTTTCCATACTTACATTTATTGAAAATAAGAAGTATACAATGGATTACATAAAATTATTGAAATTAAATATACCAAAATATAAGATTATTTATGTCCAGGATCAAGTAGCAGATAAAACAACTAGGCAAAGATGTGTGCTGAGGTTTTACCTTTCCTACCAAGGCTTTCTGCTTTCCCTGTGCCTTTTACATGAATTAGTTTAGCTGTATTTTTTTCCTCCAACTTGATAAATATATTGCTCTAGAAAAGAGAAAGAAAATTAATTAAATTGACAGTTATGAACCCATTCTAAGGTAATGGGTGTTGAGCTGTTGTTAAGTGAGGTGAGGCCTTGAGCTAGTATATTCTGGAGTTCTTTTTGTGTAGACATTTTTCGGTTGTCAAAATGAAATTGGTGATTTTGTTTGCTTTGAAAAAGACAAATTTGTTAGAATCATAATGTCTATTGTATCACAGGTTTCTACTGTCTATCAAAATCTGAACTCTTCTGGTACCAATATTTTGCAGTGGATAAAGGCAATCTGAAAGCATCTAAAAAGTAATGTTGGAAAATTTATTCTACTAATCAAGAGGTTGACTTCGAGAGCACCCATTGAATTAATTTTCTTAAGAATACATTTGAACTGAAAGTTGTTTGTTAGGGAGACTTGAATTGAATTTTGTCTGTGGGTCTAGTTGCATACAGAGTCATCAATCTTACTAAAAAGGAAAATTTTAAAATTGGAGGAATTTAGCTTCTGTGTGTGATGTACTGTGACGTAATATGAAACAAAAATAATGTAATTCAGGCAAATGTTGGGAATTGCCCTTTGGACGTGGTGCTGAGGAAGAACCAGTGCCTCAATGTGGTTTGATACACCCTGATTACTGAAGTGGATTGACTCTTTTGCCTATCCTTCTAGTGGGAATTAACCATGTGGCCTCAGTTTAGAAGCATGCTTAGTTCAAAAAATGTCATATTGGGTTCTTCCCTTGTCACAGTGGGTATAGGAGCTGTGACAAATGACACAGACTTACCATCAGTTGCTCCTTGAGGCAGCTGGAGCTAACAGAGCACAGTGATAAGGGTCAAAATCTGCACAGAACAAGTTCTTTTATTTCTGTCACACTTCTGTACTCCCCAGGGCTGGGCTAACCAAAATGGTAATGACTCACTGACAGAGAGATTAGGGCTGTTAAATGAGCCAGTGTGCATCACCTCCAACAATTTATAGCAACGTCTTCAGTCCAAAATGGAGTACTTAAGCTGAGCGGTTTTGGACAGGCGAAAACAAAACCCTCATAATTAAATAGATTGACCAGTGCACTGCTGGAGTTGCTGCTGAACAGTGGAGACTTTCACTCCTTTCCCTAGCATTCCCTTGATGTTTTTTAAACTGGTGCCTTTGCCTAGATATCTTTGTTCTGTGTAATAAGTGTAGGGGGGTGGATGGCCCTGAAATGTGATTTATGTCAACTTTCAACTTACCTCCTTCCACTGGTGACAGGGGGAGTTGGATGACTTAATTAGATTGGACATCTAAACCGCAGTTGGCAAAGTTAGTAGAGATGGTGCTCTCTCTAAATGACAGCAATCTAGAGAAAATATCAATTTTATCTTAAAAGTAGATGGGATAATTCAATATTTCTGAATTGATCTTACTAAGGTTAAAAATGACCAGAATGAAAAAGAGGCAGAGGCTCCTCAAAAAGATGGAGAATACTGCACTGTGCTATGGAGAATTTTAAACAGAATTGGCCAAGAAAATAACTAAAATGTGGAATGAAATTAATCAAGTCATAGGCAATCCTGCAGGAGAAAAAACCTTAAAATGAAATAATATTAGAAGAGATGAAATGTTTGTGCATTTTATGTGGATGATTGTATTTAAAAAAATAGCAGAGGCTGTAATGAGCAGTAATTTCAATCAGAGCTTCAAAAGCAGTACTTGAGTTGCTGAATAGCAGTTCTAAATATGGTAAACAGCAAAAGAGCCATCTCCTCTACGGTAAAATTAAAAAGGTTCATTGAAGCTAAAGATGCTATAATGACTTACATCAGCTGAAGAGCTGCCCCATGAAGTTTATCAGTTCCATATTGAAATATAAATTGAAAGGCATGTGTAATAATTACTTCAGTTGCTTCCTGTCAGACAATATTTAAACCTGCATGCTGTATCAAAACGTTGCATCATCCAAAAGGGTCCGAGAAGGAAGCCAGTGTGTGGAAGGGAGTAAAATCAGAAGAAAAAGAAAAGAATTTGCCTATTTTACAGGTGGAAAAAAGGCAAACTACCCCTTATTCTTCACAGCAGATTTTGCAGAGTGCTTCACCATGGACTTTGATTATACAATAACACATCCAGGCTAATCTTCAAACAAATAGTAGTAAAAGAAAAGGATGCAGGCATTAGCATCAGATTTGTCTAAACCACTTAATAATCATGTTGCCATGCTCTGAACAAGCTGAAAGCTTGAGAGTAGGGTGTGACAATAATTAGTCATCATTGTCATAGAGGCAGATGCCAGTCTGGAAAGTTACCACAGAATGAATCAGATTAAGCCTTTGCAGCTTGGCTAGTGGAAAAGGATATTAGAGGACATATTGGTGGTTTTTGGTTACAGCAAATGACAAAATTACTCACTTTTTTCATTATTTTGTGAGGATTCTCTTCCACCAGAAAAAAATAATTTTGTTTATGAATACTTCCTCCCTTATAATGAGGAGACATTGACTTTTACTTCCTCAGTTTCTGACATCTACGTCTCATCTTTTCTGTCTTCAGTCCTGCCCTTTACACTCAAAGTTCGTGGGTTTACATATATGTGTATATATGTGTGTATGTGTGTGTGTATACGTACATATATCTGTATCTGTATCTGTATCTGTGTACAGACATGTTTGCATACACATATATGGATATAAGATATCAGTTTCTATACATATCTTGCAGTGATCCAGTCTTTACAGAAACCAATTTTTAAGTGGACCTCTCACATTCCTTAAAGACATAACATTAGGGAAATAAATGAAAAATAATCATAACCTGCTTCCCTGATTAGGGTAGTGAAAACAGTTGGTGACATGTATCCTTTATGTAACTAGAGCTCCCCTAATCATGGAAAGTATTCTTTTTGGCTTAAAATTTTCTTTTTTTTATAATCACAAAGTAATTATATAATATACGCAGGCAAAAAAAAACCCCAACAAAAACCCACCACTACAAGGAAAACAACATCAGGTCAGATCCTGTACTGATTAAAAAACCAGAATGTTTTTAAAAACTATTTTAGGTAAACAGACTTAAACAAAATACATAATGGATTTCTTTTTATTGTTAACATCTATTGTTCTTAAATCCACCTGTATTTTCAGGGTGTAAGAAGACATTAGATAATGTGAACAGATTACTTCAGGACATTCTTGGAACATTCACTGGTGAGAACTAAGAAGACATAATGCTGTGAATCTCTAGCACCATAGGTGCATAGTCATCTCTGTACTGTGGAAACAGATCCATCCAATTCTGATTTCAAGATCTGGAATGGTAGTGGTGCCTTCTCTGAATGATATTACTTTAATGTTGCCATCTTATGAAAAACATGGAAGGGAGGAAAATCGTCTTATCAACTCCTGCCCATTCAAATTAGAGAAAGGTTTTTAGGAGATGGGAGAAAATGCTGGAGGTGAGCAGTTTAAAGAAATGTGGTCATGTCAGTCAGAATGTCCATTTTCTTTGTTTATTTTTTTCCTCACCAAGTATTGGATATCTCAGTTGAAGGTGCTGCTCTCTTCCCTACCAGCCAGCTGACATATACAAAAATTTTTGCATCAGTTTAGGACATAAGTGTTTACAGTGGAGTAATATATGGATATGTTTCACAATGCAGGTGTTCCAGAACAGGGAATATACCACATAAATGGCATCTGTGGCTCTGAGTTTTTAAAGGTGAACTTACTAAGTAATTCTAGGTATGGTAAAGGATGTTACTGTTATCAAATACAGGAGTCTGGCTTTGTTTCAGTACATCTTCATATTAAGCTAATGGAAAACAGATGGCCTATTTATGGAAGTTGAGTATTAAAGGACATTTTCACCCTTATGATGTTCCCACTAATGGGTAAAATGAACCACTTGTATTATCTTAGAAAGCTGTCAGCTGCTTTAGATACTAGGTATGCTTGATTAACTTTCACTATATTTGTACCTTATAATATAATATGCTTCAAATGAAACACAATAAGGTAATGTTTTAAATTTGAGTGCTCCTGCTGGAAGTAACATTATTTTTTTTGCTCTTTTGCTGCAGAGAAGATCTGAAGAAACTAATTGCTTTTTAAAATCTTTAAAATCCCTGTTTTTTTAGTTGTATAGTGGCATTTAAACATGTATTTTTAAGGCAAAGTACCTGACACCATTATTCCTACAGATAATATGACTAATGAAACAGTAGTTTGGGTGTAGTAAATGCTGTATTGCCCATAAAACAATGCAAAATGCTCTGTGAAAGAACTGAGATCTCATTTCCAAGTTAAGATAATTTGAACAACTGGACCATTGCTTTTAAAAAAAAGAAGCTGTGTCAATGCATTTTTCATCTATTTCTTTTGCATTTTACAAAGGATAGGAAGTCTATTGTAGAATTTTTGTGGTAACTATAGTGATCTAGCATTTTTTTCTTTTATTAAAGAATTACTTAAACAAAATTCCAAATAAAAATATTTTGCTGCATTTCAAAAGCAGTGGTCTCTGTTGGCCTTTCAGAAAACAGAACTATTGGGCTTTTTTATATCTCTTTCTTCTTCTACATTTCTCATTTAAAATCTTAACTTTACACTGTGTAAAAAGTTTGATTAGTCAACTGAACTAGTGAGAGTTATAAAGGTAAACATGGATGTGATATTTTTGAAGATTTGGAATATAGTAGTCTTCCAGAGAAAAGCAAAATAAAGCCCCCTGTCATTCAGAGCCATGTGTCTTTAAATGCTTTTTAATCCATTACCTTTTCTAATTTAATTTCTGTAAAATATATTCTGTTTTACTTACATAGTTAACACCTTTATGGACTACATCTGTACAGCATTCTATTCGCAAATTTTAATTCTAGCTATGGATATTTTCCTGCCTCCTCCCCTGTTTTTTTCTTTTTTTCTTTCTTTTTTTTTTTTTTTTCTGTTTTGCAGTCTATCTAGGTAAGGAACTTTGAATCATAAAGAATGGAAGCTTAAGTGAGGCTGATATTCAAAAGATGAAAATATTCTTCTGTAGCAGCTCTGGACATTCATTTCCTTGATTATACATTCTGGTATTTTCTGTTAATTTTACTTTGTTATCTTCTATGAGATAGAAGGTGGATAAAAATGCTTAGGAATTTATCTAATCTACAATTGTACTTGAAGTCCTTTGATTGTCTTAAAAGCTCTTGGTGACCTCTTGCACTTAGTGCATATACCCAATTTTAGTTCTCTGGTTTCCATGGCTTCCAAACGTTATTCATTTTGTTTAATAAATATCATTACTGACACTCATCTTTCCAGCAGCTACAGCAATTTTATCCAAGTGAATCCCACAATAGCTCTGCAGTCTGACTTAATGTGATCCTGAAAATTAATTTCCCATGCAACTTCTGCCATTAGGAATGAAGTGGTTACATGCTGAACTGATTTTCCTCTGAGTTCTGAACCCCAGAGCTGGCCTCACTTCTTGTCAACATAATTGTAGCCAGGCAGCAATAAAATACGCTTGAAGTGAAGAGCCTTTAAATGTTACAAGATCAATTATACCAGTTGGTCTTTTCTAGGAGCCAGTACTGACATAATCAGACGTGTGAACTACCATTATTAGTTGCTGAGAAATGCTTTCTTCTCTGTTCAAAATGAATGCCCGTCTCACAAACTGCAGAACTTGAAAACAAATGAAAACAAAGCTT
Source organism: Argya squamiceps (assembly GCA_037834095.1). Taxonomy (NCBI): domain Eukaryota; kingdom Metazoa; phylum Chordata; class Aves; order Passeriformes; family Leiothrichidae; genus Argya; species Argya squamiceps. The sequence goes on from JBBMKD010000001.1 coordinate 78,712,536, forward strand.
ATTGCTGCCTTTTACCTCTTCTGTATTGCAGTTGCAGAAATATCTACTGAAATGCATCTTGAGATGAAGACAAAAAGACAGTGTCAGGTGGGAAATATATGTCTATAGGATAGAATTCAAATTTTGCTTGATTGATTTGTGTCTTTTTTGTTGACTATTTTTTTATTGGTTTGGAAAACCCACCAATTTTTTTTAAAAAAAGATCTGATAAGTATGGGAAAGATAAGTATGAGACCGAGTCCATCCATAGCATGAAAGACAGCTTACACAAATAAGAACAACTCTATGTAGGTAAATTTCCATAGTCATGCGATCAGTTAATATTTGAATTAAATGAGTGCTGAGTATCATTCTCATATTCGTCAAGTCTAGGGATTTCTGTACTTCCGAAGACAAACAGCGATGATAAAGGGAGTATTTATGTATTTTATGTGTTTGTGTTTAGTTGAATGTTTCTCTGTTTTCATACACAAAAAGCATAGAAAGGATACTGAAACTTAAGTTCTGTTGATCTTTTATGTGCTACAAGGAAAGTGTAAAAAATCAGAGCATTCCTTACATTTCATTTTGTTGGCTCAACTTGTTTTTATTTTATTTATAAAAGGGATAGTTCTTTGCAAGACTGATATTTCCAAAGAAAATAGGGTTGCTTTATTTGACAACCTGGTGGCACATTTCAGGGCAAAAAACCTAATGAAATGTTGTTTCAAGAACATTAAAAAGAGAGAGACAAATGAACCATGTACAATAAATAATTGTTCAAGGAAAGTCCAGGAGGTCTCTAAAAGCTTAGTTTTACTAGTTAAACCAAATATTGGCAGTTTGTTTTGTAAAAGACTAAGTGTCTAAAATTAAGAGCTTTACAGGACTACTCTGATTTCCAGTATCTGTGCCAATGAGCAGCAATATACATGTGTATAAAACAGTAAATGGTTTCCTCTAAGTAGTCTTTTAAATTAGTGTTTCAGAATCCCTACAGTTATTGTAAAATATTGACTTTCTTATAGCAATAAATTCACTTTTGGGGTTGCTTGCCACTGTCTGAATACCAATGTGATGTAAATGAAGAAGTGACATTTGGTGACTGGCAACCTTATGGCTGCCAGCCTTTCAGTGGGTACCAGCACACAGAATCCCAGTGATTTGTATGCAGTGCTAAATCACTCCATCTACTGCCTAACTGTGCAGCAGATGTGTTTGACCATAACGTCTGATAGCATTCAGTAAGCAATTTCACGTTGAACTGTTTACCCAAATGCTTGACTTCTTGGCTCTGCTCACTAACAAATTCCATAGAAATGAACCATGGGGTGGCCCTGGACTCTCTTGTCTCTTCGCTTCTAGTTTTAATCTCCTTCACACTAGCAGTGGACCATTAATCCTGAAAGAAAATTTATTTGGTGTCCTAAGGGACGTTGGTTTAGTGCTCTGTGGCATTACTTCAGCTATGGACTAGCAAACAAAGATATGTTCCGCTCTTTTCAAATCTGCTGTCATTCACCCTGATAAAAGACTCTGCAGCTTACAAAATAAAAAGCTTTGTTTTATATAAGTTCTGGAAATAAATAATAGTTTATAAATTAAGATTTCTTTTATGAATTAAAATTTCTGTTTACACATTGTCAGGATGTTTTCAGGACATGCATGAAAGGGGGTACAGTAAAGAGAAGTTAATGAAACTGTATCAATTTAAAAGTAGGGACTGAGATGCCATACTGAATGGATAAGAAAAACTTTGTGTAACCCAAGGAATAATTCACCTGATTGCTTTTCAATTGTTCATGTTATTTTAATATCATATTCCAGGATGTGACCACCCACAGTAGAGGTCATTACATAACTTCTTACAAATAAAAAACCATTCATAACTTTTTACTGTTAGTATGGTGGGCAACAAAGACTATAAGTCTGAGCAAAAATATGAAGTTAATATTCAAAAGGTTGGACAAAATGGAACAAGCTGGAAAAAATGCATATCTAAAAGCTTCAGTGGGAATTTTGCACTACAGAAGAAGAGCATGTGCTATTAATAATTTAATTATATTTTCACACAGTCTTATTCTCCATCTCTGTTTTCTGCTTCAGTATCTTGGCTCTACCATATAGCTCTCAGTGTCCCATGTTGTCTTGGAGAAAGATACTGGGATTTCTGCAAAGGTGATGAATATGTAGGACAAAGCCCTCACAACTGCATGGGTACAGAGAAGAATGAAAACTGACATCACTGTTAGAAATTTGCAGCATATCTCATTCCTCTTCTTAGCATGACTCTAGGCAGAAAGATCATACTGCAAACATAAAATGTCCTTTTTAAGCACTGACACTAGCCTCTGAAGTACTTACAAAAGTGGTATATGCCAGGAAACTGGAATGGAACAAATACTACAAGAATGCTGAACAGTTTTCCTTGTAACAACAAAGACAATGTTAGATTCCAAATAAAAGACTTTAACAACCTGCCAAAGTAATAACTATGCTTTCTATCTTGTGCCTTTGGCCACATTCATCTCTGAGGATTAATCCTGTGTGAGATATAAAGGAGAGCTAAAGCTAAAAAATCCCTTTTTCTGTTTCAAGAGGGTGTTAGAGGTCTTGCCAGAATAGGGGAAAATGTACAGCCTTTTCATCTAGGATAACTAAGAAGACTTAGGCAATGGATTTCAAGTTCTGAAGACAGACCCTTCTAGCCCATGGTAGCAACACTTTGAAATCATTCATTCATAAATGTCATTCCCTCTTAAGCTCTGCTAGTCAATTAACAATATACTTGCACATTTCTTAAAAATGGAATTATTTCAGGAAAATAATACACTGTAAAATTCTGCAACATTTCTCTGCTTTAGTTTTTTTAATAGTATTGAAAATATCTCAGATATCTTGGTTTGTGAAGATTGCTCATTTTTACTTTCTAGACATTCAGAGAATATATTTTGACAGAAACAATTTGTACACTGCTTTGCTGCCTGTGGATAGAAGTTACAAGGAACAGCAACCTAAGATTCTACACTTCAGTTTCCCCTCTGCAGCTCAGACATCTGCAATAAAAAAGAAAAGTGCTGAGAATAGGAGTGCAGTGTGCTTAGGAAGTCATCTAGACCCCAAGATGCTGATTACCTGCGATTAACCAAAATGGAAACTACACTGGTGTTTCCACCCCAAAATGGAAACTACACTGGTGTTTTCACTGTAGGTTTAGCTTCCAACCTGCATACCTCTACAATTGAATAATTGGCAGTATAAAGCTGGGGAAATTTTAGTTTAAATAATTGTTTATTTCTAATTCTTCTTATTTTCAAATCTGATGTTGAAGTCATAATGTCTTAGAGGACCTCTTTTTCACATTAACTCACCATCAGCTGTGAAATCTGTATCATGTGAGTGAGTCCTAGGGTAGCACAAGCCTCTGGATGAATTTTGTTTTCTGTAATTGTCCATCTCAATATATTTTAATGTGAATTCCTGAATATGCAAATAATTATATTTAAGTAAGCTGCCAGCTTTAATTCTATAAAGGAAAAAGGAAACAGAAAATCAGGCAAACCACACACCCCACTAATAACTATAAATAAATTGATCAAAATTTTTTTCTGCACATGGATTTTTGAAAAAGCATCATCTTCCAAGCTTTTGAAAAATTATTATTAAAGAAGAGAATGCTATTCATAAACACTGACATTTCGGGGGTGGGACAAGTGTTTTGAAGTTGTTCTGATTGAGAACAGGCATCTTTACATTCCATAAAAACAGCCGTTATTACGATTCTTTTAAATGGCAGATAACTTTGCTAGTTTGATATAATGGAATGCCAGTTCAATTGTGAAGTTTTGTGATGTGGATCAGCATGTTTATGAGAATATTTCACTCTTGACAGTAATAATCCTAAATTAATACATTTCATCGAGATTCAGAAAATGTGGTTCAAATTTAGTGCTACTTATACAAGTTCTGTAGAACAGTAAGAATTAGAAAATCATGTTATGATTGCAAATTAGTAAAATATATACTTAGGCCCTGTTAAAATAATGAGTTAGAATGTGAAAATGTTATGAAAAGATTACTTTGTGAGTTCAAGGACACTGAATATTTATTTTACAGAGGTTGAAGACTGGATGCATATTTGTTATTGTTTTCCTGAAAAATATTCTAACTTAATCTGTATTGTAATAGCAATGTTAAATGATTTTTTGACAGACACAGAACAGTTTCCTAGGCTAAGTTCCATTTCCTGCTGTCCTACTGCTGACCCTATGATTCTCACTGAAACACGCTGGAGGAAATCTCTTCACATGTATGAAAGTGGGTGGTGACTCTGGGGTGCATTTGTACATAGTTTTCTCTCCTGTTTGCTATTTATATCTTCCTTTCTCAGCAGACAGAAGGTGAAAAACACCTAGCTTCGTAAGCTGGAAGAGGGTATGCTGCAGATTGACACAGCTCCAGATAAATGGAGAGGGATATGAGAGAAAATCAGCTTCTTTAGGCTAGCTGGGCAAACTTACTACAGATTTAAAGAACAGAAAATGCAAAGCATTAATTTTGATACAAAGAAAATCTGCTACTTTGACAATCTACTGGAGAGATCTGATAAGTGTGTTTTGTGTGGGTTCTGATCTAGGCTTCCTTTTAAGTGATAACTGTTCTTCCATACAAATGTAATGTTAATATAATGTTCCTCTAATTAGGTTATACTTAAATGTTTTTTCTTTGGAGAGACTCATAACATGTACTTAAATCCATCTTCAATTAAATTTGCTCTTATTAGCTTTTTCTTGAGAGGTTTTATTACTAGTTTTTGACCATTTTTTCCATTTGCAAAGGCAGAAATTCCTTAACTTACATCTCAAGAGCAGTTAGGAACGATATCTCTCTGTGAATATACTCATGGAATAACCAAGGTATAAGAATATTACTGTGCACATGTGTGTTGGAGGAAGCCAGCATAAACCAACCTGATTTTGAATTCTGTAGACAATGTTAATTGCTGTGTATACCACCTCTCAGGGACATGAGAATCCTATAAGATGCTTGAGGTCTTTTCTTGTAAAAGCGTTTTTCTTTTGAAGACTTTTGAAGTCTTTTCAGAAAGTTGCATAGAAAATGGTTTCCGTTTTATGATTTCAGCTTTCTTAGTAAAATATGATTGCTTCTGACCATAACATTAAATTTCTCTGTGGAAGTATCAAGATGCACAGTGATTAAATACATCCAAAAAATGGAGAAAATGAATGACCTGTACATTTATATGAAATATGTATTAAGTTTCCCTTTAAATGGGAGTAATTCTTGAGATATGCTGCATTGACTTTCTTGTATATCACATTACACTCTATTGTATGTCTCATTACACTGTGTTATCACTTCATGGTATTGTAGTTTGTATGGTGACAGGGAGAGTGTAATGTAATGTGATGATGTACTGTAGCTGTGAAATACTATTAAATTATGACACTCTAGGGATTCAGTAAAATACACCATTTCACTAATCTCAGTTTCAGAATCTGGAGGAGAGTGCTGAGGGAAATACTTGCCTTGAAAGGATTTTCTGAGTTTACTTACCTCATTTGTGACCCATATGGCTTATTGCTGAAATTGCCATTTCCATAGGATTCCGCTATTGAGTTGATACCTAGACTTGCCTTTTCTACTGCAGTAATGCCCCAGTAATGCCTTAACTGCCTGCTACTAAAGGCGTGGGATCTCTTGCCGAGATGGTCATTTAATTTAGAAGATTATGAATGCCTCCATTTGGTGCTTGACCTCATCTATGGCACAAGCTGAGAATTTGAGACAGATTGACTTGAGAAGGCTGTGAACACTGGCATTTTAAAAGCAACAACAAGAAAGCCCCCAAACTTCATGAACTTTCCTATGTCTCTGTTTTTGTCAAAAACTGTCAAAGCAAGTCTGTATTCAATTTTTTTCTTTATTAAGACCATGGGAGCAGTACTCTGTAGTACCAACATGAAACACAGAGTGAGCCATTGTCTTGCATTGCAAAGCATCTTGAGTTAAAGAGACTCAGACTGAATTTTTAATCTAATTATAGCGGAAATGGTTACCTTTAATCTTCATTTATGAGAACAAATGTTTTATTTCTCAGGTAGGTTCTTAAGATGTTATATATCTATGACAGATACACAGCTTAGCCAATGGCACATGACTAAGAGAATTTTAAATTTTAAATGGTAGACATTGATTATCAGATTAGTTGTTATCAGTATTATACAAAGTCGATGTATGCCTTCACAAGTGTTCTTTGTGAGGAGTATCTCACTTATTTTTCCTGTTTTCCTCTCATGGGACAGAATAATTGTAGAGGTATTGGAATAGAGGTCTTGGGGTTACTATTCTTTTTCTTTCATGTCGAAATGACTAGCCATATGTAGCCTCTATGTACATTTCCTTTGTTTAGGTAGAAAGAACATCTTAAAGCATTTTTGAGACTCTTAAGTGCTGTGGGAAAAAAATAACAACTATACTTTATCTCTCTTCTCCTCCAAGAGCCAATTTGTGGAGAAGACAAAGAATGGTACCTTCCCTATCTTCTGTGAAGTAGGTGTCTTCTGCCTTGTTGGAATGACTCTCCAATACCTTGAATATACTTGAGTAATCAGAATGTTCATACAGATGTGTCTCAAAAATCTGTTCCTGGCTTTCCCAAAGGTTCTGAAAAGTTATTTCAGGAGGATCATACAGGGATATGCCCCAATGTAGTGTGGTCATGGGTGGCAAGATGTGTGGAAAAAGATGGGAAGGAATATTTTTCCAATTGGATAGCGTGAGATTTGATTATGACTTAAATGGTGTGGCATAAGGTATGGAGACTTCTGGTTTTGTGTGGGATAGAGTTAATTTTCCTCATAGTAGCTAGTATGGGGCTGGATTTATGAGAGAAACAGTGTTGATAACACAAGGAAGGTTTAGCTGTTGCTGAGCAGCATTTATAAAGAGTCAAGGCCTTTTCTGCCTCTGTCCTACCCTGCAAGGAAGCAGGCTGAGAGTGCACAAGGAATTGGGAGAGGACAGAGCTGGGACAGCTGACCTCAACTGACCAAAGACTGTATGATGTTCTCAGAAACAAAAAAAGTACAAAGGAAAGGAAGGTCATTTGGAGTGATGCTGTTTGTCTTCCCAGGTGCATGGTGGACCCCAGATTTCCTGGGCATAGATGAACACCTGCCAGCCCGTGAGAAGTGAATGAATCCCTTTTTTGCTTTACTTGTTACTGCACTTTTTGCTTTACCTATTAGACTGAATGTCAATGCACTGAATTTTCTCACTTTCACTCTTTTGATTCTCTCCTTATTCCACTGAAGAAGAGTGAGCAGGGGCTGCATGGGGCTGGGCTGCTGGGTGGGGTGAAAGGCAGACTAGAATGGAAGGGCAAAGGCCTTTACATCATTCTTCCTTGTATCTGAATAGCTACAATGTGGAGAAGCATTTATACAACAAATGTACTATACTGATTTTGATTGTGAATTACACTTTCTTTCATGAGGTAATTAAAGTAAGACAGCAAAAAAACAACATTTATGGTTTCATTGGAAAGCCTTAATAATCATTTGCATGTTAATTTACTTTTGAAAGCTAATGAGAATCATCAGTTCTTTGTAGTTCTGTATTATAACCATGCCTTTGATTATCTCCTTCATTACCTCCTCATACTACATTATGTCTTGATCTATATGTACTAGCCACTTTTTAAATCTTGAATTTGCAACAGCATTTTTTGCCAAAAATTCAGTACAGTAGTAACAACTTATGAATAACATCTGATCTGACCATAGATCAAGTTCACTGGAATTCAGAAATCTCTTTCAGTTCTGATATCATATATCAATAGTTACTGTATTTGGAAATGTTTCAGTTATCTGCTTGACTTCACATATGTTCTCTTTAATAAAAATTCTGAAAACCAAGTGTAGCTGTTCATCTGCAGCTTCTCTTCAATGAAACTGCTCTGCTTCCTTGTTAAGGAATACCTTCAGGCAGGTACCTCTGTTTGCAAGATGCAGTGCCAGCTGCAGATTGAGTTCAGGGTGGAGAAAACCCGGGGCAAGAGGCTGTGAACAGCCAGCCCTTTGCCTAACAAAGGGCGCGGGGACTTGTGGCCCAGCCAGGGGAATGCACACGGCAGGAGCTGATGACCCCAGGCCTCTGCTTGCTTAGGCTGTGCGAGTATGAAAGCCCATGGGTTCCTTTGCTTGGGGTTCCTCCTTGGAGGCACCCAGCTCGAGCTGCCATTCTGTTATTGTTAGTGCAGCAAGATTAAATTATTTTAAGCACATGGACATCTAAGACTCTTCTGTGGGAAACCTGGAGTTGTGCTGAAGAGGAAACCTGGTGTGACTGTGTGAGTGTGGGGTGTGTAGTGAAGAGGCTCAGTCCGAGCTCAGGTGATTAAATGTGACTGCCAGAGGGGTGCCTGGATGGTTGGACAGGGAAGTTTGCTTAATAGCATATGCCAATAAATATACAACACTAATTTATATTTTCATTTCCAGCTGAATTTTTGTTTTAACCCTCTCAGAGCTTTTCTAAAAGTCACGATGTTGTGCAAATCTCAAGGTTTGTTTTAAATGCATGCAGAATCCCAGTTTTTCACACATAAATAATTGAATATGTTTTACTTTTGTATGTGTTCTCTCCATTTTTTGATATTGCATTTGTGAATTGGAGTTACTTGGGACTTGCAACACACCCTGAGTGATTTCTCTCTTGCTGCATTTACCATTACCTTTAAACAAAACTCAGTCAAGCTACCTTGCTGGTTAGAAGTTGGACAAACACTAATTATTTGGTAAAAGAAACCTAGCACAAACACTGCAGTTGAGATTTCATCTTTTGTGCAGCTTTTTTGGCTTTCCTGCCTTTGTCCCACTCAGTTGTTCCTGAAAAGGGGCAAACAATAGAGAGTCAAAATGAGTGACTTAAATCTGTTTTGTACACAATGCATCTGTTCATGGTTAATTAATTTATTTACCCCCTAAGAAACTGTAGTTATCCACTTCCAAGGACATCCTCAGCTGATTTAAACATAATGCCCGGGGTTCATTAGAAACCAATGAGAAGCTGTCCGCTGAGTACCAAATGCCAGCGAAAAGTTTTCTTAATCACACTAAAATGTTGCAGTTTGTTTCTGCGTTGCTGAAAAGACTGTTAATTATGAGTGCATTTTTATGAGCATAGCACTTTTTATTAATGATAGATGATCTTCCAAAGGTTATGCTATGAATAACCACGCTGGGCTGATTAGAACAGTGAGATAGATCTGGTTCTGTGGTGGCTGGCTCTGTGTGCAGAGCAGACTGCCGTGACCAGGCGGCACAAGCAGGGCCCTGCAGCAGCAGCAGCAGTAGCAACCCTGCGCTGTGGTCCAGCTCCCAGACTGCCACTCTAGGTTGGCAAGGATGCAGCCCCCGAGGGCTTTCTTGGCAGGCAAACGCTAGCAACCTCTAGCCTGGTGCCACTGCTCTGACAATGGTGAGGGAGGTCTCCCACGGCACACTGAAGAGTTTTCTAAAATATATCTTGTACAAGTTAACAGTTTCTAGGGGAAATAGGAATACACTGACTCTGTTACATTTTAGGGGATCTCAGCTGAGCCTCTGGTATCTCCCAGAATAAGTTGTAATAGATGGAAAACCATTCTTGCTACAACAATATCTGTTCACTAATATCCCTTCGAAAGATTTCAGTAGGCTAACACGGTTTCCTGACAATAAGGTTTAATCCCAAGTATCTTTTCTGCCTTCCTCCATTTAAAAAAAAAAATTCAGGCAATCTATTAACAAATGTCTTTATTGTACAAAAGCAAAAATGGAGTTGATGATTATTATTTTTCCAGAAAGAAAAAGATATACATTGCCAGAAAAGTGGCATTTTTTGGTTACTTATAGAAAAACGAATTTATGAATATATTGCACATGCTGCTGTACTCCAGTAGAGCCCAGTGTTGGCTGAAAAATTGAAAGAACAATTCTTCCATTTAATAGAAAACAAAAATATCAATTATTCAGTTTTATACAAAAGAAAAGATTAAATTTTGAAATGAAAGTTATTTGATACTAAAGCTGCTATTTGACTAATGATTACTTCTTTCTCTAGTTAGGGTAATCATTAGTAGTCTTGAAATCTACAGATCATTTCTTCCTACTTTATAATACACTCCCATTACACTTGAAAGGACCAGTGATTCTCACTTCTCTGCTTTGCAGCTTCTGCTGGGTGAACAGGCAAGAAGGCAGTGGAGGTAAAGTATTTTGATTGGGCATTTTTACTGTTACCATAGAGACTCATTGAAAAACTCAACTAAATGTACTCCTTAAAATGTCAAACACAGGAAGCAGGAGGGAAATTTCAGCAGAAAAATATCTGAAGAGCATAAAGCTGTTATATTAGCTAAACTCACTTCACCACTCCTTCATTCACTGTGGGTTAAGTAAATCCTCCTTCTGAACCTAAGGGAATTATTTCCTTTCAAATATGGGCTTTCAATTACCTTTGAGATATGAACTCTAATCTCTTTGGTAGAAGATGAAAATTAACTGTATCTACCAATGCTAGTCTTACATGAAGCTTAATTAATTTGGATTTGATTCTTCCTCTTACTTCAACTAGAAAAACGCTAAACATGTGAGTAATAATCTTACAACGTGCAGAGCACCAGGTGCACCCCTGATTTTATTATGGGGGGGTTAAGGGTGAACCAAATTAATTTTAGCATCACAATTTTTTATTACTCATTTTCTAGAGGTAGGTGGGCTTTCAGCAAGGGGTCAGTAAAAAGAGAAGCCAACGTGGCTGTAGGGGTGGGTCCTCTTTGCTGCCCTGTGGGGAGATACTGAGAGCCCAGCACCGACAGCGTCTGCCCACCTGCCATGCTCACAGCCTGGCCCACACTTGCCATTACCACCTTCTGTCTCTCCTCTCGTTTAAAGAGATTAAGGATGATTATTTAGAGAAGGGTCCTCACTACCAGCAGCAGTGCTGAACTGTGGAAACCTCCCAAAACTCATATTAGATAGCACTGTAACTGTTTTAAGAGGAAATAATGTACACATGATGAAAAGTAAATGTAAGAGGAAAATTGTGCATTGCATGGCTTGCAGGAGGATTATTGTAAAGTTGCCTAAAAAACCAATGGGGATCAATTTTAGAATTAATATCCTGTCAGCTCTGGGGAGCCCTGTCATGTAGACTAAAACACTTTGGCTAGATTGGATATATTAGAGTGCAGTGTTTATTTTGTGGTCATAAGTATTGGGCTATAGGCCAGGATTCCCAAGTTTGTTAGTCCTTTCCCAGGTTTCAACAAATACATTGCTGAATTTTCTTTGACTTTCCTTCCTCTTTACTTGTTTGTTTGTGAAACAACTACCATGATACTGTGTATGTAAAAATATTCCATAAAACTTAGGTCTAATGTTTTAGTAGTTAGTCTTGATAATACTTGATTTCTTGGAATTTCTTATATCTGAAGGAACAGCATGCTGTAAGGAATTCGTAAACATTGGAAAAAACCACATTTTTTCATTCAAGAGTCTCATCTTCATTACTTCTTTAGTTGGAGGGTAGACTTTTTCCCATGCCAAAAAACTTATGTTAAAAAATCAAGAATCCTGTGAAACGAAAAGCTTTTGGTAGTATGCAAAATTTGAATTAGGTAAAAGATCTAGTAATAATTATCAATAAAAACATGAAGCTTTGTTTAGTTGTGTGCTACTTTTTCCTCTTCTCTGTTTCAATGCCCAAATGAAGGATGAAACAAATAAAAGGCAGGAAAAAGAGTAACTTTACTCAAAAATTTTGTTGTAAAGAAAGATTTTCCAATGTATCTCAAAATGTATTTTGAATTTTACCTTTTTTGAAGTCCTTGCTTTTCAATTCTCTCTTGTTAAAAAGTAAGGCTTAGTGGCAGTAATTTTGTATTACAAAATACTCTTCAGAGTTATCTTGCCAGATTGCCTCAACACATCCATTATATTGCAATTCTTGATGCATGCTGAATATGATAAATACAGAAGTTCCTATTTTGACACAGTATCATGTTAAAATAAATAAACCCTAAGAAAGACAACTTTTCAAATATTAAATGCTTTTGATTTTTTTGCAGGTATATCACATTAGTGCCTAAACTGACAACTCTTAATCTGTCTTCAACAATGAAAAGTAAGCACGTCAAGAGATGGACACTTGTGCTGTGACACTGTCCTCACTCCCTGCATAAAAGAAGAGATGATAACACAAGATTCTCTACAGGTGAGAGGCACAAAGTACTCATGCCTTTTTCACCTTAATTTCTGTCAAATTACTAAGAGTAATTTATGAAAATATTAGTTTACTTCCCCAGATATTAACATATGTCTGCAAATACTGTGACTTATTTTGTGGATGAATGGCAGGCTCAGAATGAATGTATTCGAGAACAAGCTCTTTTCATCAGGTAATTGTCTTAGAAAATTCTGTCACTGGTTATCTAATTTAATAAACTTTTATGATACCTGGACAATGTTTTAAAATTTAACCAGAAATATAACTTTGGTGCTTACTCTTGCAAAATAGTTGTAAATATTGTGTTTACAGAAAAAGAAGGAAATATTCCAAATATCACAATGTTATTAAATGTTAAATTAGGATTTATGCTACAGGACTTGTTTTAACCCTTTCAGACCTTTAAGGAATGCTGAATGCCATATAGAAGAAGCATGATATATTTTTTATTTGATATAACTACATGGTATTAGTCCTTATTCTTTATATTCCTGCTGCGATTCTGGAAAATCATGTGTAAAAGAACATTAAAAAAAAAAGAAAAAAAAACCCTTAGATTTTAAACACATCTTGGGCTGTGTTACTTTTCTTGCTACTGTAATGTGTTTTTTGTCTTTCATGGCTACTGATCTGTTCTACGGTGCAGTAAAATGCTAATCTAAAAATCAATGGAAACATTTTTCCCATAAAACACAACGCCCTCCAGAGCTTTGCTTGGCTCTGTATAGGTCAAAATCTGTGACCTCACAGTATTTGTAAAATACCAGTGGTAACTTCTCAGAGTGTCACACCAAAATTGTTCTCAGGTCTCCAAGGAGGGTTCAGACTTTAGTGTCAGTAGCAACAAAGGTAAGGGCAACAATTATATGTCAGCTCTATTCTATCTTCAAAGAGGGCATTTTGCCAGTCTGACACATTGGCTGAAAAAGTCTCACATGTACTAATCTTTGTTTTCTTTCTAATTTATTTTTGGAGATGTGGTAAAACCTGAGATGAATCTGTAAAAATAAATAGGATCAGAACAGCCTTGTAAGACCACTGTAGATGTAGTCACAGATAAACTGAAAGGAAGCTCACTTTCTTTCAACTTTTGGAGCAAAATATATATTCCAACATTTTCCCCTGTTTTGCAACTTCCCATAGTAATAAGGGTTTTTTTCACACTGAGCAAGTTAAGAACTAAGAAAAATTAAATTGCCTAAATACAAATAATTGTAAAGCAGGCAAAAGTTTCAGACTACATGGGTTTTATTATTTTTTAAATTGAAACCTTTGCAGATTTTCTCATTTTTCTCTTTCACACTATTATAAAAGATTGTGAAAAAATAAAGAATCATTTCTCAGGAAAACAATATTTCATTGACTGCTGGTTTTATTCTATTTTTTTTAAAAAAGTTCTTGTCTTTATGTAATATTGTTGGTAAAAGATTGCTTGTCATCTTTGCAGGTATGGAATAATTAGAAAGGAGGACATAAATGAGATTAACATCTTAACAATACTAGGGAGCATTCTAATATATTGAAGGAAGGAGAAAACTACTCGAGGGAGCGGAAATGTTCCAGATAAGGGAAACACAATTAAATTCCATTATGAATTTGCTAGGGAAGAATTAAATGAAATCCGGTGTCTGTGAGACTTCCTGGATAGTATTTGTGAAGGAAAAAACAAAAGAATAATGGGACAGCCACAGATGTATCAATATGTGACTTTTTTTGGGAAAAAAATATGACCGTCAGAGAGAGAGAGCTTTCAAGAAGAAATAGAGAGCTGAAAGGCTGGAATCCTAAAGAAACTCTGTGAAAGAAATGGCAAGTTTCTTATTGATCCAAATAGAATTTAAGTGTTCAGCTGACAACTTCTGACCAAACTCAGCTTTGATCACCTCCACATAGGAAGGAGCCATTACTTTGACATTGGTTTAAGACAAAGAAAAGGTTACACAACTGTTGAAACTGGATCTACTGAACAGAAAAGATGTTGGAGCAGAGCACCGATCACTGATATTCTATATTACCTCAGGGAGACAATTGCTCTTTCAAAAAGGATAAGTATGCATATGTAGAAATGACTCATGATACTTTGAACTAATTATTATTTAATCAGTGCCTAATAAAAAAAAATAAAACCTTAGAAGAGGTAATTTCCTTTTGTTTTATTGCGTAAACAAGGGTCATGTAAAGCCAGCTGTGTAAATGTGTATTCTTCCTTCAGGCATGTTATTTTGGGCAGAACTAGTAGCAGGCTCTATTTTTAGAGCTGCCTGATACTCCCTGCTGTGCAAAACTGTCTCTATTATATGGGCTTTACCAAACTTTCCTGTTTTACTTGAAAATTATTATAGTAAACATCTTCATGAATGTTTCCAAAAACTTTCATCCATAAAAGTGTAGTTATGACCAAGAAACCAGAGAAGGAAGTAAATTTCCTCATCTTAAATACTGCTTGAGACTCAGAGAAATGCTACAACACATTGAAATACCCTAGGCATTTCACTTTTTTGAAACTTCTCATTTTACAGGTTTTATTTCTTGTGTTAAATATGACCCTTATGCCATCTTTAATGGTGACTTTAAATTTAACGTAGTTACATTCTTTAAACAGTTTATACTCACACTCACCATTGGTATGTTTGCATCAGAACTCATCATCACTGAGGGTGCTGAATTCTCTTAGCATATTGGATAGTGCTGTACTCAAGGCTGCCCTTACTATCAATGGAAGAAAATTAGATATTTCAGGCAAAGCCTATCCCAGTTAAGAGTCATTTGAAGAGCAGTGTGTAACATGTGAAAAGCAAACTACTACTGTACAAGCAAAGTATCTCAGATATGAATGCTGATTTTTTTTTACAACATTTGAATTTCTTCTGACCCAGAGCAGTATGTGCATGTAAACACAGCACATCTTTAGACTTCTCAGCAATGATGAAAACAGACTGACTAAGCTTAGACAGGGTGTTCATCAGTTATGGATTCTGGCCCCTGAATGGAGTTTTTAAAAATCTGGTTTTCTTGTTTTTTTGGATATATATATTAAAGCAAGAAGCATACATTGATGCATTCTCTGTCACTGATTTTTTTTAAAAAAGAAACACTGTTCTACTGTCTAATTGAAAGAAACCCGGAATGGGTACTGACCTTTCATGTCAGCCAAACCCCTGAGCCTCCACTCAGTGAGGAACCAGAAAATTTACTTGCCCCAGCAGATATAACCTGGGACACTGTCATGATGCTCAAGTTGTGATATGCAGTAAAACCAGAGAAAGTCCAAAAACATGCAAAGAAAGGATGTGATTTATTGACCATTTTTTCAAATCCTGGAAGTCTATTGTAAAGGTGGGATGATCCACAAGAAAGGGAACATCCAATATTTGCTTTCTTTTCTTCCCTACTTATTACTATGCTTTCCAAATTTTGCTAACATCCTTAGTCTAAAAGCTATATTTGTATGTTCTCCCAAAAGGTACCTGGAGTTTGCTTTCTCAAATAAATTGGTACTGGCTGCACAAATTTCAAACACAGAGAGAGTGAAGGACAGCATTTAAGATAATTGGATATTTTGGGGCCTTATTTGAATGGACATGGAAAAGAGACTCCTGTATTCAAAAGGTGTCAAGCAAAATTATTTGGTTTCTTATTCAAAGTTAATTCTTCCACACTAAAAAGTAAGAATAATTTTGTTAAAAATAGATATTAACATAAAACTTACAAGACAAGTTTGACCTGCGAGGTGTGTGCCTAGTTGTCAATTCCCAATTAAGTGCACGTTTCCTTGTTGATACAGCAGAAGGCAGAATGTTCAAGTCCGTATAAAAATGCTAGAAAAACTTGAAAATGTAACTGAAGTGTAACTCAAATAGATTGGGATGTATGAGAAGGTTCTGATCTGAGTAATAAAATAAAACTATTCTATTATGACTTAAAAACCCCTAAAAGCAATAGGACATCTTGAAGTTGATCTCAGAGAACAAGTCTGTGAGGTGTTATCTCTGCAAAAGCAAAAGCACTTATTGAAAATTCCTTTAAAGGTTAGAGCTTTTTGCAGCTATAAGTTACAAAGAGCTGAGGTATTAAAGTGCCACACTGATACCAGAAAAAGTCCCTCCATCAACTTCATTCAGTATAAATTCTTACCTAAAAAAACAAGTAGTTTTATTGAACAGTACAAAAAGAGGATGAGTATAAGAAGTGTTATAATTGCACCATGTTTTCTCTTGGTTATTATCAGGAACAAAAGACTAGTAAAGGTCACAGTAAGGTGTGCTGTATCTACAGTATCTATTTGCTGTAAATTTCAATAATCTTAAAATCTGAGTAAGACTCTTGTCTTTAATAATCTAAACTGAGGACTGATTATGTTCAGATACTAAAAGATAGAAATAAAAGTGCTTCTTAATACTTAATAGTAATAAGAAATCATTATCCAATATTTGTAAAATACATGTAAGTTGTTACTACTCTGTATGACATCTGTGTGTAACACCTGGTTATAGAAGGACAGAACAGTTATTTCAGACTTCTGGTGGATTAGGTTGCTTTATCCAGATGGTGTATGTGAGGAGAATATGGCAGCCAATGTCCTTCCTATGAGAAGGTAAAGAGAAGAGAGCCTATACACAATGGAAATGGGATTTCATCTCCATAGAGGCTTGGAAAAACCCCTGATCTCTCTCATGACTCTGAGACAAATGAAAGAGCTATGCCCCAAAGCGATAACTGCATGTTACACCAGAAATATGCACCGCTAAGCCTGCCAGCTTATCAGTGAAATCATAAGAGTCACTGATGAACCTTGACTCCACACTGAAACAGTTGTACTAACAAAATACACAGGCCTGGGGCTTGGGTGTAGAGAAAGGTGTTGCATGAAGCAGTAAAATGTAGGCATCTGGGATTGAAATGAAACCTGATAGTTTTTTGGTTCCCTGTGGAGACCACGCCACAGAGCACCTCTGAAGTACAATGCTTCTGTTAGGTAGTTCCTTGTTCCTTTCTCTGGCAGATATTGACATTTATATAAGACACTTATACAAGACATTTAATAGCATTTTTTCATGACGATCACTGTTGACACAATGTGATCCTGAAACTTTGAAAGAGACACAGATCAAAAACCTTCTCCTTGATGAAGCAAATATCACAGCAGATATGTGGAAATTTGAAGATGTAACTCTGAAATCACAACCAAGTCAGATTTTCCATCTAAATTCATATTTGGAAGGCTCTAAAACAAAAAAGGAAGCATATTTACCTTTGAAATTGAAGATTTAAAAAATAGGAGCCACATCAAAACTGTGGAACTACTACACCATTCCTGAATGCATGCTGACAACATATCAGGACGAGACCTGAATGAACATTGTGTTATACAGCAACCTTCCCTCTCCTCCACTGCTTCCTCTTTCCATTGGATGAAAATGTGGGTATGTGGCTAGAAGAGGGTTTACTGAGAACTCGACTCTCCAAGAGAGCAGATTTATAGGAACACAACATAAAGCATACACAACCAATATACTTCCACTGCTCATGCTCGACTGGTTAATATTTCAGAGGTACTTCCATTAAGAGCAATGCATAATAACACATTATAGTAAAGGTGGAAATAACTGGTCTGAAGTAGATTACTCTTTCCACCTGATTCACATAAATTACTCCAGCCTAACCAGGATCAAAGTTTAATCTCTTCAAACTTGCCTTGTATACATACATCTGCTGCACTTGACATTTTAACAACATCTGTTTTCACTTATCTGATGTCTCTGTTTCATTCTGCAAATGCTGAGAATATGTTCTTGTGTGCACATGGAATTTTATCTTTCTGACTTCCCAAGTCATTGTGGACATCTGGTGTTCAAGAGTATTTACTCTGTCCACTGATTTTGAGGAAGGAAGGTGTTACTGTTCAGAAAAGAAAGTTAAGGTATATTAAAGTTTTAACCCCTTTGTTACAGGAGGCAGATAGTTGTCCAGAGTAATAATTTAATAATTTTGTAGAGTCAACCTTGAATAATGCTTTTAAGCAAGGATTGCTTCTAGTGAGTTAGACAGGACAGCACGTGTCCTTAATATTCCAGTAGGAAAACCAAAAGAGTGCTCAGAAAGGCAGACAGGATTTGAAGCTTACTTGTTTCATTAGCTTTCTTCAGTGAGGCCAGATTCATATTTGGTTCTCTGAGATAAAGGTAGGCAATAAATTCTTAGGCATATTTTCTCTGGCCTAGATGTAAAATAAGTTAAAGCATTTATTTAAGTTCTGATTTTAAATGTTAACAGCCTCTGCTAGTAACTTCAGACAATTTGTTTCAGTGTTGCTGATGCAATGCGTGATATGAACAGAAGCAGGGTCGAAAGGGAAGTTTTTCTTGGCACTAAGAAAATAGGGAAATATTTATTATATGAGTGGAAAGGGCTTGTGTTTCTCCTATATTTATTGCAAACAATTCTACTACTAAGAGTACTGTTATTTAAAGGATTGTGTCAGGATAAAACTGTCTCCCTGCAAGAGGAAACAGGGAATCTTGGCAGCCCTGAACATAAATTTATCCTCTCTCCAAACAGCATTAACTGGTACAACCATTTTCCCACAAACTGAAACATACTACCTTGTAAGAAATGACAGTGAAGATCTACAACACACACATATAAAGATACACAAAAAACCTCACTTGTGCAGTGGAAAATGGTACTAATCTCATTCAAACTGTACAGCAAATGCACTGAGTCAGCAAGCACCATTTAATCACAGTACTTTAATGGAACAGAAGAATATTAGTTTTGACACTGGGGAAAAGAAATTCTCTTGTTGTTCGAATACCAGCTGATTGAGCGTATTCTGGTTAACAGGAAAAACCCAAAGGCTCATTTCTCTAACCAAGAGCAAGTTTAACAATACAATTTGAATCTATACAGTCAAATTCTCTCTCCCTCCCAAAAGGAACTGTCCCAGAACTGTCTCATCTTTGTTACCTATTGAGAACACTTTAAGCACTCTGCAGTCTTTAGATCAGATCATTAGTGTAGCTGTAGTTATTGTCTTACATTGTAGTTTTTAACAAGGGTGTGAGCCAAAACTTGTGTCAGGCAATGGGATAACTATGAAGTGCAATGGATTATTGAAGACCAGTGCTACATGCTGTGTGTGAAGCCATCTGGTGATATACTGAATTTGGTAGTACAGATGTAGCCACAGTGATTATGATTCTGGATTTGTATGTGGTTAGAAAACAAGCAGTACCTAGACCGTTTTACAGCCATGGTTTGCTACATTTTACTGATAGTCCTACTCTGGCTGGGCATGTTGGTCTAGCTGTACTCCAGAGGTGTTTTCTATCTAATGCAGTTCTGTGATTCCTCTGAAATTAGTAGCAATATTCTCTCCCTCTCAGGGTTGACAGGTTAAATTATATTCACTTAGAAATACTGACATTTAACAATGAAGAACTTTACTGATCTACAATATCATTTATGGCATGAAAATATTCCATGAAATAAATTACTCAAAATTTGCTTCTCTGCAAGATAAAGACGTATGTAAAGATGAAATGCCATCAAACCTGCAGCACTTACAGTGGTGTCCGAGTGGTTTTTAGAACCTTCATTCCCAATTTTACAATTTTACAATAGGTTGTGAAGAACACATTTCATGACCTTACACTTTCATGATACTTCCTGTTTTGATTCAATGCAAGCTTGTTTTTTAGTCCTCCAATGTATAACAGTTAAAGAATTAGAAGGAAAGTTAAGTAATAGTTCATGTGACTACAGTTTAGTAAGTACAAATAGTTTGGACGATTTGCTTGTGAATATTCACAATTTCATTTCTTTTTCTTTTGCCATTCAGACAATTTGGTGATTGCAACAAGAGCAATAGATCTCTTTTTTTTTTCATTTTATACTAAATAGGTAACAATCTTATCTTCAAGGCACAAGTTTTAAGTGGGCTTAACTTTATATAGTAAAAATATTCAAAAGTTAGCTGGCTAAATCTAGGATAATTTCCCTAGATTTTCTTAGCTGGAAAAAATGACTATTTGCCATCTTCAGAGTAGCACATTTCACCCTAAAATACATATCTCTCTCATTATTTCATGAAAGGGAGAAATTGTGACACAAGTCCAAGGTACAAAATTCTTTAACAGCTCAAGAAATTAGGGTTTGCATATGCAGAACAGTTAAAAGAGAATTTTCAAGTGGCTAAAAGGACATGGTCAAATATTTTAAAATACTTTGCTGTCCATGTTTAACTCCTTTATTTCATGCTTTGTTTATAAATATTGTAATAGACAAGGAAAGCATGAACTGCTCTATAGAATCAAACCAAAGTTAAACACATTTTGGCATCCTGTCCTTGGTAACAACACCAATGTTTAGGAAATGTAGGAAGCACTGGGTGATTCACCTTTTATTCAACTCCTGATTTCTGGTAATTGGCCTTTTAAAATCTTCCTGTAAAAATTACACCTGGAGTGTACTTTTTAATATTCACTACTGGTCTAAATGCCTGAGAGATGTATATATTAAAAATTAACATATTGGCACATTTGACCTCCAAAATAACTGTAACAAAGAACTCAACACTGCATTCACTGCAGTGCTGTGTGAGAAAAAGTGTTTGTTTACTGTATATCTGATGAATTTTGATGACAATCCATAATTATAATGTTGAAATAACGATAGTATGATTCATAACCACATTTACCATTTCTTTTTTCAAAATTGTATATTTTTCCTCAATAATGCCTTTTCAGACTCACTTGCATTTTATGCCGGTGAGATAACATATGTCTAATTGTTTTTCATTGTAACATTTTTTCTAGTTCTGCCATAGTCTGATTTTAAATCACAGATAATATTTTTAATGCAACATTCCAGACTGTAGTTATTTATTCAAGTCATCTATGGATATTATACTTTCCCAGGCACCTGTCCATGTTGACTAGAAGTTTCTTTCTGTATACCCAAATTAGGGATTATCACAATAACTAAGTTTTGTAGGTGTTTTGTTTTCCTTTTGTGTGCATTTTTCTATGCCTACTAATTTTACATTTCATATGTTATTTCATCCTTGAGTCACTGACTGTGGAGAAATCCTTTTGAGCTCCTTACAGACACTTTTGATTTTGACTATGTAGAGTAATTTTAAATTATTTGAAAACATCACTGCCTTGCTATTTAACATGTTTCCAAACATTTAGGCTTATATTGAGCAGCCAATGTCCAAGTTTAAGAAATTCATGTGAAAGCTTGTTGAAAGCTTTTTGAAAATAGAAATATAATTGCAACATACTTTTCCACCTACTCAGTGATACTTTGAAAAAGCAAATTTGTAAGGCATATTTTTCCTTTGCAAAGCTGATATTAACTCCTTATCAATATTCTTTATCTATCTTGTGTTTATTAGTTCCTTTCTTTACATAAGCTTTAGCAGTTAGATTGATACATATCGGTCAAATCCTTAGTTTTCACTTTTTAAATATTTTTTCATATTTTTCTTCTTCCATTCCTCTGCCTATTGATTAAAGGAATAGGTTACACATGGTAGTAAAATCCTCATAGCTTCATATCAGAGTTCTTTAAAAGTTTGTTGAAAATTATTTCGTTTTAATTGGTTCACTGTAGTTGCTTATTTATACTTTTTTTTTTTTTTAAATCTCACTTAAGAAAGATTCAGTTGGAAGTACTTCCACAAATTCATGCTGTGAAATTAAGACCTGATATGAGAATCTTCTGGATTACTTTTGGATTAAACAAGATTTTAGAAATTTACCTCTTTATTCCACCGTTCTCTCATGCACTCTTACTGCATGAGTGTTCCTCACATTCTTTTGTTGTCTGTTGATACCTTTAACTCTCTGACAAGCCCTCTGTTTTGATAGGTTTGAAAAGATTTTATTTTGAGCCCTTACACTTTAAATATACAGATTCTTGACGTGCTTCTTGACCCGGCATTATGGGTTTAAATCGGAATTTCCAGGTTTATGCCCTATTGCATCTTTCATGGAAGCAACTTGTATTTTTTGGGGGGCCTATTTCCCCCATGGATAAAGCCTGTTTTAAGACTCATATATTCTACCATTTCAATTTTAATAAATAATAATTATCTTTCTTATACCTACCTCCTCCCCTTTTCAGTGAACTTTGTCATCTTTTTGTTCCCACAAGATGCAGAACTGAAACATATTTTAATGATTGTGTCCACCAAATAAAAACTTGAAGGCTAATCTAAAAAGTGGTCAGTGAATTTTATGGTACTCTCTAGAATACTCCCCCTCACTCTCTCCCAGCTGTCTAGTTGCAACTTCCAAAGGGTTTCACAGTTCCTTTTGTACACATTTTTTTTTCAGGAGAAATCTGAATGTGTTGAGAAAGAGGAAGGTAAAGGAAGGTGAAAAGATGTGGGAAGTTTTCTGAGATCTTACTGTACAAATGAAGCTTGAAATATATGTTTTGGACTAAAACTAGTGTGATAATCAAGATTAGAGCATGAGTTGCCTTTTTACCTTGTGGTGTGTCTGATCCTCCAAGAAGAGGTAAATTATAATGTATAAAAATGTAACACCCACAGCTTGACTTGAATTTTACCCAGTATACATAGGAGTTATTGAAAACTCTAATTATCTTTGTGTTTCAATCTTTGAAGTTCCCTGATTTCTCTTTGTATATCATACTTTATACCTATAGTAACAAGTTTCAAAGCAAAAAAACTCCAACATACAGTTATATGGAGGTTTCTATTTCTTGAATAATCTGTAGTAAGTTCCAATTCGACCAAGTTCTTTCTGTGTATGAGATAATTTCACAAGTACCCAAATCCTAAAAGAGTACTTACCTCTATTGCAGAGCATGTACTAAAGAAGGAAGCCTTGTGACATATGAACTAATCTGAACTACCCAATATTCTTCTCTTCCAGTTGCTCTTATTAGCATAAAAGACAGTAGAAAATATGTGGGAAAGAAGCACTGCTTAAGACAGGCATTTGCTATTATTATTACTGCTGTTCACATTAAAATATTCAATCAATCAAATGAAAACCTCATTGTTTTCATTGTAGTCATTAGGCCAGTCTATCAGGATTCTGTCGGAAAACAAACATTCGCATTTTAGCAAAAGACACTTGGAATTTCAAACCTTCTATTTTAGCTCAGTAATTCTCTTTTATTATTTCTCTGACATCAGGAAACTGTGACTTCACTTGATTTAATTTGTAATATGTAACAGAACACGCACTTTTATTATCATTATAAAACCTCAGAAATATTAATCTTGTATGTCTCTTATGGTGAAGATACACAGCAAGTTTCCACTTTCTTGAATTTAATATTTAATTCCATATTTTCTTCAGTTAACAGTGTAATGGTTTTTTTCCATTTGGATGCCTATTGTTTCTTTGCTGTTTCACTTTGCTAGTTTTTTTGGTGTTTGCCTTATTGTTTTTCTGTTTTTGATTCCGTATGAAATAACATTCACTTTCTTCTCCATCAGAACCATTCAAGAAAATCCAGATCACAGAGCATGTCATGAATTACTAGAAAGGCAGATTTCATTACAATTTAAAAAATAAAATATCTAAAAATATTAATATTTGGATTTGTTTTTATTAAATATTTATAATTCCTCTTCAAAACAATAATTTTGCTGGAATTGTGCAGCTAACCCTTTTCAAGGACATTTAAAACAAAATATTTACTTATAAGAAGTGGAGTTAAAAAATTATATTACAGTGGCTCTGTATAACTATATTATGTTAGGTATTAAACTGTGATCAAAGAGAGTGAAAACACCATGAAGGCCTTATAAAGCTAGACAGTGGTGTCAAGTGAGTCAAACAACATGAGCTTAAACATCTAACTGATTTTCTTATTCTAGAGTAATAGTAACAGAATCATGAAGTGTAGTGGTGTGTTTTTGGTTTTATCAGTTTTATGTATGTATTTGTTCCTTGTTTTATATTGTTTTTTATAAGCTTGTAATGGTTTGTCCCATGTCACCCATGTTTAACCCTTCTTGGTTTTATCCCAACCCTCATTATTTGTCGATCATAAGTTATATAGCCCCTGGGTCTTGTCTATCACTTTGAAGCCTCTCCCAAAACTCTAGAATGTTCCAGTGAGGGTGTTGAGTGATTGGACAAGTGTAGCAATGTCCATATTCTCAAGCTCGGCCAGCCCTGGCACCGCTGCCAATACCGGTGGGACTTGGCTGGTCAGGAGCGTCAGCGAGACGAAGGCAGGAGGATGAAGGAGGGATTCTCTAGAGGTTTGGTCACAACGAGTTTATTGGAACTCCAGCGTGGAGTCCTCACCTCGGGACATCTGCCTCAGGAGAGAGACCAAGGCTGTTCCCGGGGAGGAACTTTTAAAGGGGGGTGTAGCACAGGGGAGGGTTCAACCAGGAACCCATATGATACGACGGGGAAGTGGCTCATAACATAATAGACAAATACAATAACCATACAGTGGATAGTAGGAGGTGACAGCCTGGATCCTGCCCAATCACTCGACGCCTCTCCTAGAATCTTCCAGAAGCAGGGAGAGGCCCTCAAGTGACAGACAGGACCAGGGGGTTACATGACCGATGATGGACAGATATCTGTCTCTGGGGGGGGGGAAAACTTAGGAAGAACCAGAACCAGTCATGGAACTGTAACTGGGGAGAAGGCAGGGAGAAACCAAAAGTCGATAACAGAAAGGGTACATGGAAGAAACCATTTTACAGAGGAACATTAACTTCTGAATTAAAATTAAATTAAAAATGCACCCCCACAGACAAGGCTCTGGCTGTCTCCCCATCTAAGTTATTGATTTGTTGTAATACGCGTCATTTACCTGCAGAGCCATTCTCACATGATCCCTGATTTGTCCTCAGTTAAACCCATCCCCAAGTTCCTCTCCCAAATATAAGGTGTTACTTTCAAATGCCCTGTCTCTTTTTCTTGCTTGAGGCTTTGACTGGCAAGGGGTCTCTGCAGAGGCAGACACCCTGTGCTGATGAATATAGCCAGTGGTTGAACATTGAGCAGACTGGCTCCTTTCCTGCTGTCGTTGCTTCACTTCTGTGGGCAAACCAGAACCCACGGGATGGACAAGGTTCATTCAGCTACTGAGCCGTGCCCCTTCTTGCCGTGGTGCCAGGGCTGGCCGAGACAAAGAGACACTGACACGGTAGCAGTGAAGGTTGGGAAAAAACCCCAAAATCATTGAATCTGGTCTTTTAACAAACATCACTTTGTCGACTAAACCATAGCCCTAAGTACTACATTCAGTAGTTTCTTGAACACTTCCAGGGATGGTGATTCAACCACTCCCTAGTGAACTCATTGTAACACTTAACCACCTCTTAGTGAACAAATTCTTCCCAATGTCCTAGCTGAAGCTCCCCTGGAATAGCTTAAGGCCATTTCCTCTTGTTCACCAGTTGCCTGATCTGTTAAACCTAACACATCTAAATTATTTGAAACTGACATTTCTCCTGTTCAGCAGGTATGAATAGTCAATGTTCTTTTGACACCAGCAGAGAAATTAGTCTTGCAGATGACTTTACTGTAGATAACTTCACAAATATGGTTTGGGACCACTCCTTGCATAAGAAGCAGTGTGAGGAAAGTTTTCCAACTGTGTTAACTAATTTTTTTATGTTATAGTAAATTTGCCACAAAAACAAATGGAGTGTCATTTTAAATAAGAAATTCAACCCATTTCCAGTTACTAAGTTCTGTAATAATTTTCTAATTGAGCTAAGGAAAAAGCAATACATGGGGCCTGATTTTCTAAGAGACGATAATGTTATTTGACATATTTGCAGTAGTATCTCCTACAATATTATGTGAGTACAAGGGAAAGAGAAATTATACATGTGATTACAAGTGGGAGCTGGTCCAGCAGAGAATTACTGAAAAGAGAAATTTGGTAACTATTCCACTAGGGTTAAAGTTCAAAACTTTAAATATTCATTAAAACAGGACTAAATAGAGATTCAAGTCTCAGAAGTATCAATTTATTCAAAAATGTAGACTGGGAAATTACATTTTCTTTATACTTACAAAACACAGTTTAATTCTTAATTCACAATTTACACTTATATGAGTAATATAAGAAAATCATATTATGACATAGAAATCACAAAAATATTGACTTCTTATCCCTGTTCCCTTATATACACAGCACACAGTGAGTATTTGAGATAGGTATTAAGATGAAAATGTCAGTGGAAAATATTGTGAGGTAGGCATTGCTTCCAGTTCTGTCTTGCATCAGCCAGATCTTGATCCTTTCATACTTTTTTTTCTCATCCAGAGAACAGTGGCTGTTGGGAAGGCTCCCAGGAAATTTTTGGGAGACAAGACAATCAGCAGGACTTGCTATAGCAGAATAATGAAAGAGCAAATGTACGGAAGATCACCTGTTTCTCAGACTAATACAGTGAGAGGAAAGAAGGACATAAGTCAAAGAATAATAACAATACAATAAGTACAATCTCACTATTCAAAGAAACATCCAATTACTTGAGGCTGAAGTAACACCTCTTATGTATTTTCCAGAGGCTTCACCTCTTGGTCTCTGACCTCACTTATTTTGTTTTATGGGATCCTGTAAAGGGATTTTATAGGTGAATATCCTATAAATAATAGGAATGTCCTATAAATAATCCTATCACAAGATTGCTTAGGCTTGAAAGGACTTCATGACTCTAGTTCAACCTCTTGGTCAGCACTGAGGTCAGACCTAAGGTGACATCTAATTACTCAGGGTTTGTCCAGTTTGATTATGGGTGGAGGACACAGTACCCAAGTCTAAGTAGCTTCCCTATACAGCCTGCAATCTCTCTGACTTTGCCCAGCCCTTCTCTTTCGCCCTGAATTCCCTGTGGCACCATGAAAAAAAATCATCTTTCTCTATAGGGTCCAAAAATGACATCATGTATGTGGCTAGGTAGGTCACAACAGTGCTTCATAATGTTAGAGGTAGAAAAATGGTGGTTATCTGTTGTGGTGCGGGTTTTGCTTTGGTTCATTTCAGTCAGTTTTGCTAGGCCCAAGATGGCTGTTTCTGTCTTCCATTTTGTTCAGTGTAAAGTTTTCTTAAAGTTGATTGGCTTAAAGTTTTAAGTTCGTTACTTGTCAATCATCGTTATGTAAGAGCTAGCCGGAGTTGATGCAGTGTTTATTACCCAGTTCTTTTGATTGGTTCTGTACATCTCCTGATTGTCTTGCTGTATTCTGATTTGATGTTGTTTGATCAGACCATGTTGCCCGAGTTTATGATTGGCTGTTTGTTGAGAGAGACCAAGTTGTTTAAATACTGTTGTTGCCCTTGTCCGGTGTCTCTCTCGTTGAGCATTGGGCAAGGGAAGAAATAAAACCTTCCTTGTTCACCTCCGAGAGGGTCCCGCCTTTTTCTTTTCGACTCCCTTCACGTACCTCCTCGCTCCCTTCGCTTTGGTGATCATGGTCTGACAGCACGAACCTCAAGTCTGCGGACGCGCCCCTGCTGGCCGGGAACCACTGAGGGGCGTGTGGCCTCGTCTCTGAGTGAGAAGGTTTACCACCGCAGTTATCGCACTGTATCAATTCACCACTTTCAGACATCTTTATATGAGCTTGTTATCTAAGTTCTCTTTACACCTGAAAGAAAAAACAGAGCATGTATCATCTCTCATTCATGTTCTGTAGATGATTGAAATGGATCAGTGTAATTGTCATAGAACTCCATTGAGTATATTTTCCAGTTGATATATTGCTTGAAATTTGCTATGAAACTTAGCACAAGTTATTTCATGTTTAACTAAAATTTGTGGCCATTGCTTAGTACAGTTTATAAAAATAAAGTTCATGAACATTGTACACCTGCTATTCACTTGCATCTCAACAAAATTTTCCCAAGACAGGATGCTCAAGATTACTCCTCTTCTGCCAGTCACATTTGTTTCAGTATGTTTGCTGGTGAGGTCACTTCTGATACCACCTGGCTCTATATTAGGTATATGTATATATCCATGATATCCAAAAAGTCACGGCACTCAGAAGGAAGTCCTGGCTGACTGGTAAAAGGGAAATATAGCAACTAATTTTTAAGAACTGAAGAAAGGAAAACCCTGGGACTAGTATTATTTAATATCTTCATTAATGACATAAATGAAGAAATCAAATGCACCCTCAGCAAATTTGCAGATGTCATCAAGCTGACTGGTGTAGTTGTCACACCTGAAGGATGTGATGCCATCCAGAGGGACCTGGGCAGGCTTGAGAAGTGGGCCCATGGGAATCTCATGAGCATTAACAAGACCAAGTGCAAGGCGCTGCACCTGGGTTGGGGCAATTGCTGGTATCAGCACAGACTGTGGGATGAACAGATCCAGAGCAGCCCTGTTCAGAAAAACCTGGGGTCACTGGTGGATGAGAGGCTGGGCAGGATCTGTCAATGTGACCTTGTGGCCCAGAAAGCCAAATGTATCTTAGGCTGCACCATAAGCAATGTGGCCAGCAGGTCAGGCAAGGTGACACTGCCCCTTACCCTGCAATGGTAAGACCTCACCAGCAGTGCTGCATCCATCTCTGGAGTGCCCCAGCACAGGAAGAACATGGACCTGTTGGAGCACGTCCACAGGAGGGCCATCAAGATGATCCTATGAGGAAAGGCTGACAAGATTGGGATTGTTCATCCTGGAGAAGACAAGGCTTCAGAATGACTGAATTGTGTCCTTCCAGCACCTGAAGGGAGCCTACAGGAAAGGTGGGGCAGGACTATTTACAAGAACACATAAGGGCAAATGGGTTTAAACAGGTAATTAGTTAAAATTAAATTAAAGTAAGTTTAGATTATGATATTAGGAAAAAATTCTTTACTGTGAGGGCGGTGAGGCACTGGAATTGTGGCTCACAGAAACTGTGGCTGTCACCCTTGGAATTGTTCAAGGCCTGGCTGGATGAGACTGAGAAACCTGGTGTAGTGGAAGGTGTCCCTGTCCATGTCAGGTGGGTTGGAGTTGGATGATCTTCAAGGTCCTGTTCCAACTCAAGCCATTCTATGATTTATGATATAAAAAGTGCAAGACTGCTACAGCACAGCAAAAATTAAAACTGCCAATTCTAAAGTTTTTCAGAATATTGAAGAATGAACTACTGTTCTTGGGAAGAATTTGATGTTTAGCATTTAAACAGGGATATCTGTTATTTCTTACACAGATATTTTGATGAAGTAGAGAATGTATTCTTAGTTTATTGATTAAGAGTAACTGGTTCATTTCTGCATGACATTTATTTTGATTTATCTACTAAATATGTTTATCTGATTGGAGAGAAATGACAATTCTGATACTATTGCTTTGTGGTTAAAATATCATTAATATTTTGTCAAATTTCTCTTTTTCTTTTTCTTCACTTGGGAAACCAAGTGCTCATTCAATTGAAAAAGTTTGGGAAGTAAATTTTTGAAAATATTTTACATCTAATATTTCAATGTCACATCACTGTGCAATTTGCCTATTAAATAATTTAGATGCCAAGAGAGTATTGTAATTTTAACAAGTGATTGATAATAGCTTGTAGACAGCTTTGAGATTAGTGAAGATGAAGACAGTTAAATTGCCAACTGGCCATGACATGAACTTCAAATCAAGAAAGTACTATGGAACTATTAAAGTATTTTAGCTGAATTAGGGATGGGAGTAATAAAATACAATGCGAGTTTAACCTATTGGGACTTTGATTATTTGTTCATAAGGATGATTTGAGCCCAAATTATGAAGACAGCATCACAGTTGTGAAGGCAGAGCAGAGGAGATCCTTCAGAGGATAGGTGAGTCACCTTGTGACTCATGGTTTTTGTGACCTTTTAAGACACGTCTGCTTGAATGGTACTTTATAGATATGATGTACATCTTGCATGTGAAAAATGGACCTTTGGATCTTGATTACATCAACTAAGAGAAAAGCAAGTGCTTTGACGTCCCTGATTTCTTTAACAAAAAGTTGCATATAAACTCCCACAAAATAATCAAAATCAACCCCCAACACAACCAAAAGGCCCTGAAAACAAACATAAACCCCTACCACTAATAACTTAAAATTTCTGCAGTCTGGGGTTTGGACCATATATTTCCTATTCTAAAAAGTCTGCATTATTGTAATTTAATTTCAGTGAGCTAGGTACTTGACATTACTTTTTATAAATGGTGAATAAAAAGAATCCAGAAACTACTTTATCTCCTCAAGTTTCTCCTATCTTTTCTTAAGAACTCTTAGTTTGACATACCCTACTACGTTGAAATTAATATGATTTAAACAATTTGTCCCACAGATGGGGCAGAATAAGAAACATGCAATCAGTAGGCTAGTAAATTTTAACTGCAGCTAAGTTGTCCTGACTCAATCACTAATTCATATCACTATGTAGTGAGGCCAGTAACTGAAAATTTTGAAATCTAATGCATGTCTTTAACATATCTAGTCCTTAAACACTTTCAATCTCTACCTTAAATGTAAAAGACAAGAATCTAACAAAGGTGTGACTCTACAAATATGGTCATATATACATTTACTGAAAATATAAGAAAGTGCATATTCAGTGAGGTTCAGTAAGGACACAGCATTACTTTGTTGTCTTTCTTTTCAGAAATTGAGTGACAATTCCCCTGAGGAAAACAAAGTAGTTCAAAATAGCATTTAACAAGCTAGTAAATAAACAGAACTACTGCCTTGCTTCATGTGAAAATTAGTCTATTAGATATGCAGGCAACATGATTTCCATGGTTACAAATGACCTGCTAATCTCTTAAATTATCCAGTCATCACGAACAAGCAGCCTACTAAATAATTATACTAAAATGCAAGAACTGATTCCAACAATATTTTTGAAGTGAAATTCTCCCAGAGAGAGGAGTTTTTTACCTGGTAAAAAGTTGCCCCATTATTTTGATGTAATATCAACATTGGCTTTCTTTGAAAGAGTTTACCATGGACAATTCCATTTTAAATAACATTATTTTATCCATCATGTTACTATTGTAGCTAAGAAAAACACTAACCTATTGCATAGGATGGGAGGTCTGTTTTGAGTATAAAGTGAAAACTTACTTAATATAGATTTTAATGCTTCTTGTTGCAAGGACACAATGCATATTAGCAGAATGCACTTCTATTTCTGGATTTTTCTACAGCTAATAGTCACAATTTTTTTATGAAGTAAATTATTTCAGTTTGATTATACTGAGTTCAGTTTTTCTAACTGAAGGGAAAAAAAACCCCAAAAAATACGGCATTTGAATGATCACTCTTCATCACATATGAACTACAAATATGTCTTCAGAAATGTGCTCAGAATTTTCTAAATCTAATGTAAATCTAAAACTGTTATGAAGTGGCATCAGGAAAAGCTTTTTATGGTCTCTTACATTAGATTGATATATGTACACAATGGAATATACTATGGAATATATATTTCATCATCATCATAATTTTTAATTAAGTGGTAAGTCTGTTTTGCTATCTTGACCTAAAGACAGAGCAAAACCATTTTGCTAATGACTGATTCTTTACATACTATTTTTAATTGTAATTAATCCCAAATGCTTATCAAGGTCAGTCCACCCTTAATGTCTCTACTATAAAACACTGCAACTCCATTAACATTTTTCCTCTTCTTGGGATCCTTAATCAGCAAACAGCTGCACACTTGAGTTATTTTATCAGAAAACTTCCATAACTTTACCACAGGCATATAATATTTTATGTTTTTAAAGCCTCAGCATCTTCTAATCCTTGCTGTATGAGAAATATTGCTTTCCTTTAAGGATACTGGGCAGATAAAAACTAAGTTTGTACGCCCTACAAATGAAAAGAGATGGTTTGTTTCCACAGTAAACTTTAGCTCCAAATTTTAAGGAAAGTCAACGAAGATGAAATATTTTACAATATTTTTACAATTCCTGGAGCCTGACTTGAGTGCTGGATAGAAGTAATACTATTCATTTTAAATGAATTGCCAGCTGATTTCACTGTGGCTTAAGATAACAATGTGATTGTATTTTGACTTGATTGTCTAGATTTCATTTGAATCTCTTTAACTTGTCTTATTTAATAACTGAGTGATATTTTTTAATCAATACCAGAAATATGAGAACTAAGGTCTTTATCGCACATTTTATAACATGATCTTTCTTTTTGTCAGTCTATTATATTCTCCCTTTTCAATTTACCCTTTTAAAGTACTTTAAGAGAATGTAATCTCTTTCCCAATTTTACTTGGAAATTTTTCACTGTATCCTAGTCAAAACTTGCTCCTACTTTTTTTTTTCTTTTTTTTTTTCCCAAAGCAGAATCACTTTTTCCTAAAGTCTTATTCTAGCAGTTTAGCCTTTCAGTAGTGTTTTTGACACCATTGTCCTTTTCCCTTAATCCTAGGAACTTTTATCAATCATATTTTTCTTTGCATTCACCAAAATGAGGGGAAAAATAATAAAAACAAAATAGCACCACATGGTTGCTGTTCTAGTTGTCTAAGTCACCACTGATGAGCTGATCCAAAATTTGCGATGTGGTTATTCTGTACAATGCCCAACACAATGCTGCTCTTATCTATCAGAAAAGCCTACATCAGTAACTCTGGTAATTCTGGAAATGACATGTATTTGTATTTCTCTGGACTTGTCCAAAAGGCTTATTTTACTTGTGAAACTTATTGCTTGTATTTAAGCTATTTAAATAAACTTTAAAATAGGTTAGTTATAGCATGTTATAGCATGTTTACCCTTTGTCCTGAGTCCCTATTTCCCAAATTTTCCTACTTAACACAGAAAATAAGACAGTAATTTTGCATCTCTAACTGTATTATCCATAATATCTATATTTTCTCTATAATCTATCATACTTTCCATATATTCTTCTGTATTTTCTTCTCTGTCATGCAGGTTGAGAGAGGCAGTATTTTAATTGCTTCAACTTAAGCTCTTTTTCAATCAATTTTATCTTTGTGTAATGCCCAAGTACTTAATCTATACCTTTTCTATTTTTCTTTCTCAATCCTATTCAGCGATCCAAAGTATTCATCTACATTACTGCAAAGTGTTGACTTTCACAGTTCTTAGAGTAATGAAGGAAGCCACTGTTTGGTTTTGCAAAAGGGATGTTTTTACTTATCATACTGTCTGCTTCTGAGAAAGCCATGTCTGATGTTCTTAGAGATCTGCTATCTTTCTTCTAGTGACTATGGTTTCAAACTACAACCTTTTTTTAAAGGGACATATTTGCTTACTGTTATTTTGTATCCCAAAGAGTGGTTGAGGTGAGGGTCTTTCACTGAAAACCACATTTTTACACTTAACGTCTATAGTAGATCTAATCATAAACAAGGTCATACCTGAATTAACATGTTAAAGTTTTCACACTATATTTCAAAAGAGGTTTGCCACTCTAAGATCTGTCTCTATGATATGTTTCATCCAATTAGTCATCTTCGTTTTGACCAACAGTGAGAACGTGGCTCTGATTATTCTATCTTTCAGTTATAATGAGGATATATAAAGCAGTTTCACAACATGCCTAAAAAGAAGATGTTGGGGCTCAATCACTCCTAATGCACTTTTTACCCAAAGTAATTTGATTTCTGTTTGTTTGTTCTCAATCAAAATTCAATTATACACTGCATACAGTAAGACTACAGCTGTTTGAATTACGTATGCTTTTAGTATAAAGGAAAAATGTCTAGAACATGAGGTTCATTGAACTTTCCAACTGAAGAATGTCTAATAATTGCAGAGAGAGGAGGATGGAAGTCAATTTTAACACTTCATTGGAGCAAAGAGTTGTTTATTCACCTCTAAAAGTGAGCACATACTACAACAAAGTCATATTTTCTTGTCTATGAAAGGGAAAGAAACTTTCTTCTAATTAAAGGTTGGCTAGACTGCTTCCTACTTAACAAGAAAGAAAATAAATCTGGGGGATGATATGTTAAGCTAGTCCATACATTTTGAAAGACTTCAGAGGGAAGATTGACTATTAAACCAAATATAGTCCACTAAAAGAAAGAAAATACACTGTCCAATTGATGTATAGTTTATTAAGATAGGGCAACTCTGATGAATATCTTAAAGACAGAACTTTTGATACAACCTTAGTATTTTCTAAAGATTTGTCACAGAATTGTCTATTTTAGATAATAACTGTCAATATTTGGATATTCACTGTAAGCTGTCTTGAAGAAGGCATAATTTACAGCAACTGGAAACCAATAAAACATTCAATCAATTCCATTTTCAAAATTAAGAAAATATGGACTAGATTAACAGATCACTGGATGGGCTAACTGTTGGTTGGACGAGGAGGCTAAAAGGGTAGCAGTTGTTGGCTTAATATTTGGTTGGCAGCCAATAACAAATAAACAGCCCAAGGGTCAATGCTGGACTGCTATGATTCAATTCTTATCTGGATTATAAAATGGACTGCACCTTCAGCACCTTTTCAAATGGTACAATATTAGGATAAAAAATTGTAGAGCTAAATTATAGAATTCAGTCCATTGAGACCATGATTAAATTTGTAACTGGAGCCAGCAGAAAATGTGAGAAATTCAGTAATAGGAGATGCAAAATTCTGCAGAGGAAGTGATAAAAGAGTAAAAATTCCATGAATCTGTACACCTGGGAAGCAACCTCATGAGTATGCCCAAAATCATAGTAGGTTGAAAGAGGAAGAGTGTGGTCAGCAGACTGAGGGAGGTTAATGTCTTCCCACACAGAATTTGGGGAGGCCAGATGTTTATGTGTCATTAGTACTCAGACTCCAATTTAGTTTATCTTCAGACAGGTCAGGGTGGAAATAAACTTTTTCTATTGTAATTTTCTTTTTCCTTATTGTCTCTCTTTCTCTTGATTTTTTCAAATCTGTGTGGGCTAAAATCCTGCTTGCACAGGAGTGAGTACTACTCTTCATCCACAAAAGAGAAAAAGCTTTCAGATTGTGTGGTTAATGGTCTACCAAACCCTCATGATATGTGAGGTTCACCCTATACCCAAACTTTCTTCTGATGAACAAAGTTCAGAGAACTTAATCCATTGATTTATACATGCCATCAGGATGCTTCAGGCCTATGTGGAATGCACATAATACAGTCTAATGATAATATTTAAAATGTATCTGCTCATTTGAAATTCATTTCCTTCCTCTCATTTTCACAAAATATGCATGTACGTATAGTAATGTAAATCTTTATCAATTTATATACTATATTGTTATAATTATATATTTTATTATTTAATTTATGTATTTGTTATATATTTTATACATTCTATTTATATATTTATTTATACTTATTTGTATATATAATTATTTACGAACATACATTTATATATATTTAATTATTTTAATGTACTCTTCTAGAGAACACAAGAAGGTTTTCAGCTCATAATTACTATCATGTGAATAGAATTGCTTGAAGCCAAAGCCTTCTACTTGGCAATATAGATGGCTTCAAAAATTCTGTGTAAGTTTATATATCAAAGCGTCAGAGAAAGAAGGAAGAAATAGGGACTAGCTTTTTAAAACACTGTGTTTGCTGAGTAAGGTGAAAGCAGATACTACAAAGCTAGTGACTTATTCAGAGGTTCAGGCAAAGTGTCAAAATTTGCACTTTTCCTGGAGGTAAGAACTTTGTAACATCACTTATAAATTAGCAAGTACTGACCAGGTGAAAACATCTCTATTCATGTTTTTCCTCAGTGGATTTTTAGCAGCAGTAAATGCTACAATCCAGTCAAGCCTCCAAAGGGTAGAGGCAGTTCACACAGAAAAAGCAAGAAATTCTGAACTATCCGGGTGTCATCCTCCCACCTTTTTCTTATATATTCTGCACTAATATAGTGGTTTTGTAAAATACTCTTTTGTCAGATTAGATTTCAGATGATGACCACTTTCACTTTGTATGTGAGGTGCAATAATTTATACTTAATAAAAAGCTGCAGTGACCACCCTGATACTGAAGACACCAGAATAGTTCCCTCCTTGGAACACAAAAGCACTGTGCTACTGCAAATGTCATAATGTGGCAGCTATTGAGAAATGTTACTACTAAAAAGAGTAACCAGTACACCTGCACTAAACTGTTTCAGATTCCTGAGTAAAATGCAGCACTAAAATTACATTTTCAAGTACTGGTTTTGGCTAAGACATGTTGGCAGAAGTTCATTTCAGTTAAAAATTTACTGCTAATAATTGCTGAACTAGAAAGGACTGATATTTTTCATGCTGCTTCTGTTTCAACATTCCCTTCCTGTCAGCACTACCCTTTGTGCTGTTCTAAGGTAATTCCACATTGGGGAGACTGAGGCAAACCACTAGTCATCAGCTAAAATAGCGCCACAGAGTTCTCAGGATTCGGCCCACAGAGTATAATAACTCTTCTACCTGCCTAAAATTTCAGCTGGATTTTTTTACTAAGCAAATCCTTACACTTAAGTGCTCCCCAGTATTGATTGTTTTTCTGTGGTTTTGCATAAGCAGTACAGTGCAGTGTGTTCATATAATAAGGTGATGAAAGCATATGAAGAGATTAATTTGATTATTTTCTTGAAGTTCCTTTTTTTGAACATCAGATATTGACAGAGATGAGAAATATGAAAATACAAGTATTTGAAATTTGAACAATGAGTTATCTGCCGATTCCCAGTCAGAAGAGGTTTGCATTGTAAATAAAATATTTCTCTGTGCTATTTTTAAAAGCATAACCAAGAAAAAATTTTCAATTATTTTTCTTGTAAACCTTCTTCCATGGCCTAAATTCTCTTTTAAATAACCAAATAAATAAGCACACATACCCCTAATCCTTCTTCACAGATAAATTTTTACTTTTGTCTTCCTCTCCTTCTACATCAACCTTTGTAGCACTGTAACAAAGGCTTCTAGTCAGCAGTCTTCAGGGTGGTTTGCAGGGTTCAAATTCAGCTGTATCTTTTTGCAGCATAGTGCTCACTTTGAATCAGAGTGTAAAGAAGTGACTGTTATGTCTCTGATTCAGGATGCTCTACCTGACGTTCAGCTCCATCATCAGTCTGTGGCCTCTTGAAAATGTTACGGCTTCTCAAATGTATGTCATGTTAAATGCCAGCATTTCAGATTTGCTTTTCTCAGATGCATTAGCCTGACTTTTCCAAGGTAAATTTCCCTTTGTTTTTCTCAGCCTGTGCATTTATAATAGCTTTTGAAGTATTATTTATTTTTTTCAGAAAGTGTTTGTTCTTCATTCTGCTTTTACTTTATTTATGAATTTCATTAATGTGATTAGCTTTGATTGATTGACAGTTAAAACTACCTGCAGAAGGAAAAGTCAGAGCTGCTTCCTAGTTTAATATATGATTGCTATCTGAGTGTATGACAGCTAGCTGAATAGTGAGCTCCAAAAGACATCCAGAAGATTTGACAACACTAGAATCTCCATTTTAGAGGATGAAAAATAAGCTAGTATAAAGATTTGGGGATTTTGGACAGCCTTGATGTGTGCTACCACGTGCAACTATAATGTGGCCAGTATCCCGAGTCATATCCAGAGCCACTGTGACTGTATGGAGTATAAATGGCAAGGCTTTTGAAGCAAGGAGCTGCAGGTGATCTTTGTGGAGGAGGCTGTGAAGCGTCCCATGCTTATTTCAACACAGTCCGACACTGGGCCGAGCACCCCATTACCTGTCAAGACTGTAGCCTCACAGGGGACACTGTGGTGCATTAAGGAAGAACAACAGGCCTGAGGGACTGGTGAGGCTCTGGATGCTGTGGAGACATGCAGAAGGATACAGTTTTAGGAAGACATGGTAGAAAAGATGCTAAGGAGGAGACAGCTAAGGGCAGGGCTGGAGATACTGTCCTGGAAAGATATGACCCATATCAGCTTAGAGATGCCTCGTGGGTTGGGAACTTGGGCTGTGAGTGACCCTTGTCAGGGAAGGAGCACTCCTAAGCCTTTGGAGGACACACTTTAAGCTATAGAGTCTGCTGAGGAACTGTGTGGTCATGGGTGACCCCTGCTATGACACACATCCCGAAGAGCTGCAGCTATGGATGACCCACGCTGAGGCAGGGACACCTCTGAATGCAGTAGCCTGTTGATGACACACATCAGAGCAGTAGAAAATGAAGAAGCCCAAAGCAGTGGAAGAGACAGAGGCATGGAGCAGCAGGTAAAAAGCAATACATACCTACCCTCCTGTGCTGCTTGCATTTTCACCATAAGAATAGGATAGGATAGACTGCGTGTAGCCCATGTCAAACATGAGAGAAAATTAGACTAGGAAGGGGTAAAAAAGTAAGTTATGTTTTTCTTTGAGTCATCACACCCCAGTATCCACACCAATTATGAGAACATCGTGTCAATGAATGATACATTAAAAGAAGTAAAATTAGAAAGTTGATGTTTTGTTCATGCTGATGTTGGATATAGCTCAGAATTGTCTGAGAAGGGGAGGGAAAAGGCCTAGGCTGAACGGGAACCTCCCTAAGTGATAGGCTGAAATTTGGCAGAGGAAAAATGCTGTAGTGAAAACATTCATTGTAACAAAAAATTTGGTCATGTTGATAATAAACCTCCTTTTTCAGTCAAGGATCCTTGCAACAAGTAGCATCCATGGCATTTAGTATTAGTAACTACTAATATTAGTACTTAGTTTTTAATATTGCAAAAGGAGAGCACAAAGGGTGTGTGACTTGAAGCTGAGACTAGGCCCTGTTTCTCTTTTTGTAACTTCTTATACTAACAAGAAGATTCTTTATATGTGCATTCTAATAGATTAAAAATAAATTCTACACCAAATCCTGAGCCAATAAATTGCAGTACTGACTATATCTCAAGTTATGCAAGAATATATTAAGGAAAAAAAAAAAAAAAGAGAAATAACATTCCAATGGAGTGCAACATAATTTTATGCTTTAAATTTCCCTTATTAAGAAGCACAGTGAACAGTGTTGAATGAAACAAAAACTTTTTCTTTTCCCTTTCTGCATAGTGTTTTGGAACAACTTGATTCATAAACATAGACATTCTGAGTAGTGCCTAAGAGCTGTTCTTTTGAAAATAGCCATATGTGGCTTTAAAATGCCGCATCCACTTTTTCTTGCAGGCAATGTTCTGCATGGCCTCTGAAAGCTCCACATAATAAAATTAACATGAAAAAATATAAATGAAGTTGCTGGGTTCATTAAATAGCAAATGGAAAGACAGCTGCCAGGTTGATATATAAGTCAAGTCCTCTGTGTGTGCTGTTATTTGCAAGTAGAATGCTGTTAGTGTATTAGCTCCTAAGTGTTTCAATGTCACATATCTAAAAGCTGCATGCAGCAGGTAAAAAAAGCACATTTATTGTGAAACAATAATATCAAAAGGAAAATCCACTTAATCTTCCACTTCAACAAACCTCACAATTAATGTTCTCTGGAAATGCTGCATTAGTCGTGTCCACTGCTCACAACTGTTTGAGTCCCTAAAATTGTAGTTTCTGGAATAGCAAATGTTCACTGTTTTAATGTACAGTATTTGGAGGTTTTTTTTTTTTTAATTTTCAGAAAATGCACTCAATATAAGTTTACCGTTGCTAATCAAGACCTTATTTGATATTAGTAAACTAAAAGGACTTGCTGTAGAGTGCATGCTATACTTTCAAGATTATTTTGAGCCTATTGACTACATCAGTACTGTAACTTTTGGTTATCCTCAGTTATCTTCCCTATGACCCCAGGGAGGGAATATGAAACTTCTGAAGCATGCAGAATGCCCAAACCTCCAAGCTTACCCAGAGGCATAGTATTCCATTAGTACAGCACCACAAGGTTTAGATACCTGCAGGGAGGGATGGAAAGATTTACAGCTCCCCCCGATGGCCCTGCTTCGATGGCACGCGGGCAAGTTGTGGGTCACAGTGTTCTACCTAAGCACTGACTAAACACTGCCATACTTGCTCTTGACACTTAATTTACTGGGTGTATCATACAATGCTGATGTAGTTCTAGTTGGATCAAGCTGTATCTGTTAAACAGAAACTGTGAAATGTGCTCTGTGAGTATGATGGGAAAACATGATCAGAATTAATGAAAAAGAAGTGGTATTCTTTTGTTCATTTGGAGGTATTTTTAATTGAAAAAAGAAAATAGCATTGAATGTATGATGATGATATGCACTGATGACCAGCAAGCCTTACTTGACTGATGTGGTGGTCTTGGGGATGAAAGCACAGAGACAGCCATTCATACAGCTTCAGGGCATAGTGGGTGATAAGTATTGAAGGATTAGTTTTAATCTAGTTTTGATTCTACTCCAACGGCCTTCAGAAGAAAATCACACAAAAAATATTTGGTTTAGAGCAAAATTCTGTCACCTCTGTTTTTTTCTTAACACTGTAAAGACAGTATTTGAGTGATGTAGAAATATATATATATATATATATATTTCAGCAGGTAGAAAACCCACACTTGTGTTCTCCAGATGCAGAATTCATCTAAAGGCTAGTGGTTGATAGGGAAAACTGGTTTGCAGTGTGTGGGTTGACCCTGGCTTGATGTCAGGTATCCACCAAAGTTGTGCTTAACATTGTCCTCTACAAATGGACAAAGGGGAGAAAATATAGCAAAAGGTTCATAAGTTGAGATAAGAACAGGGAGAGATCACTCACTGTTTCCTGTTGCAGGCAAAACAGGCTTGACTTGGGGAAATTAATTGGATTTATTACCAACCAAAATCAAAACAGAATAATGAGAAACAAAGCAAATCTTGAAAACTCATGGGTTTCTTCTGCCTCTGCTGAGGGAGAAAAGTCCTTCCCTGGCTCTAGTGTTGAATTCCTCCCAGAGAAGACATTTCTCAATGAACTTCTCCAATGTCAGTCCTTCCCACAGGCAGCAGTTCTTTGTGAACTGCTCCAATGTGTTTCCCTTTCCAGAAGGTGCAGGAAGGACAGGCAATGTGGATTCCCCACAGGATCACAAATCCTGCCAGCAAACCTGCATGGGCTCCTCTCTTCACAGGTTACAGGTCTCTGCCAGGACTCTTCTCCAGCGTGGGTGTCCTCTGGGGTCACAGACTTCTCTCAGGCATCCACATGCTCTTGTGTGGATCTGCTCTATGGGGTGCAGGTGGGATCTCTGCATCTTCATGGTCCTCCATGCAAGGGCACAGCTGCTACACCAAGATCTTCGCCACAGGCTGCAGAATCTCATTTCTGGCACCTGAAACATCTCTGCCACCTCCTTGTCAACTGAACTTGGTGTCTGCAGAGTTGTTCCTCACGCATACGCTCCCTACTCTATTCTCTTAGTGCAATTACATCTGCTCAATAATATTTTTTCCATATTAAATATATTATCATAGAGATGTTACTGCCTTCTCTGATGGCCTTGGCCGGGGGCAGGTCTGTCCTGCAGCTGGCTGGCATTTACTTTGTCAGACATAAGGGAAATTTCCAGAAACTTCTCACAGAAACCACCCTGTAATCTCTCCTACCAAAACCTAGCCACTCAAATCCAATACACACAGATACTTATTCTGAGAATGTCCTCAAAGCTTTTTCTATTTTAGCTAAAATAAACTGAGACTATTTTTGGTACTTTGAAAAGGACAAGAAATTAATGAACCCAATGCAAAAGTCCCATCTGGAAATGCAAAGTAATACTGATCTTATCTGGCTACTTTCCTGTCTATTGTTAATATAAATGAGGTCAGAGACCAAGTGTTATGGTGAAGAAGCATTTAGATATCCTAGCCCTGATCTTCAAGACTATTTAGATTCTAGTTTACCATGATTTTTCAAGCGTAAAAGTATAAATGATTTCGTAAAAACTGTCAGGAAGTGAACCTTGTAAAATACCCATTTTCCTCCCTAGTGCCTACATTTTTTAGTTCAAATTCAAAGGAGCATCTCTGTGAAAAATGTATCTTCATTGTGAGCATGTCACCAAAGAACAGGACATTTTTTGATTTGTTAAATTGCCAGGCTAGGAGCTCAAATCCTGGTAGCTTTAAATAATTTTAATAAGACAAACTTTCTTTAAAATAACTTAAAATCAGGATGAACTTTTTAGGTCATTCTGTTATCTGAGGTAATTGCGGAATAGTTCAATTGAATCAAATAAAAAAAAATCTTTTAATTTAAACTACTATGTCATTGTGGATGGTGAGAGTCTGAAGTCATATAAACCAGCAGAGCTACAGAAAGAACCAAAATGTGTTTGGTTCTTTTAAAGGATAGGAAAATCTGTGACTTTAAGTAACCATTCTTAACAGCTATGCTTCAGTCCTTGTTCTAGTCGAAGGTAATAGAGTATGAAATAATTTCCCATCAAGGACTGATCATGTGACATGGCAACAGATGAAAGTGACTGTTTTTAAAACCACTGAGGTACAGATATTAGTGCAATTTGAGGACCGACAGACAAATCACTCAAGGAAGAAAGAGAAGCAAGTTTAGATTATTGCATAATGAAAACTGGGAATAAATAATTTTGAGCCTCACCTTTCAATAATAAAAATTGCACTATTTTAAGATTAATTAATTTCTTTTTTTTCATTGAGAAATGTACTGACATGATTGAGCCATGGAATAAATATGGATGTTGAGAAGTGATGGTTCACAGTGTGCGCTTCTGGAAATAGAATCTTATTGTCCTTCTTTTGCCTGTTTTGTGGAACACCTTATTTAAGATTCTCGTCTGCACCTTGTTCTTACCGCAGTTATATCTGATTTGCTTGTGGATTTTAGCATCTTGTATCAAATTATCAGTCCTTTTAAGCTTTTCATTCATCAACAGGCTTCAAGAATGATAGAAAATTTATTTTAAAGTAAATCTGTGAGGTTTTTTACGTAAATCACTGTCAAAAGGTACTTCTGTTAAGGTAAAAAAACCCCTCCCCCCCCGGAACCAACTTATTCCTTATTCTAGAATAAAGCAAACTCCCAGTCTGTTACATTTTAAAATACAACATCATTATTGAGAAACATAAATTATATTCTTCCACCTGAAATCAAGCTTATGAATTCCTTATAGGAGGACAGCTCTGACAGCTCTACATTAACACTATTCCTTTGGTAATTTCTAAGCTTCCTTTGGACTGTGGTACAGAATTCCTGACTAGAAATGGTATTTTTTGTTTGAGAGGTTTTGATACACTTTTTGCTCATGAATTCATTAAATTGATTTTTAACCCCTCTCAGCTGTTAACATGCACAAGGTTCTAAACAGTAAGTTCTACACTTTAATTGTATGTTACATGGTTTTTTTTTTTTGCTTTAAACTAATACTTCACTATTTAATTTGATGGCCCTTAATTAATTAATTGTGAGAAATTATGAAATATTTACATAAGTTTTTCTACTTTTTTCTCCATCTCATTAATTATTAAATAAAGCTGTTTTG
Source organism: Argya squamiceps (assembly GCA_037834095.1). Classification (NCBI taxonomy): domain Eukaryota; kingdom Metazoa; phylum Chordata; class Aves; order Passeriformes; family Leiothrichidae; genus Argya; species Argya squamiceps. The sequence continues at coordinate 78,756,188 of JBBMKD010000001.1, forward strand.
TCACGTACAAAATTTTCACATTTTTAAGCTTATAGTTGATTGACTTTGTCCTTGTGCAGAAGTTTAAAATCTTTGTTTACGTTTGTAGTTGTCTTTATCTTTCCCTATTATACCTTGCCAATTATCATCTTCAGAAAATAAGATTATCAAGTTCAAAATATTTACCCAGTAGCCAAATTATGTTTTCTGGTTTTGTTGTTTTTTTGTTTTGTTTTGTTTATATACATATATATACATACAC
>JBBMKD010000001.1:78756528-78904845 GCA_037834095.1 Argya squamiceps
TTTTTTCAATCGATGCTCACCAAAATTTTGAAGGACCTATTCACTATAAATGTATTGACTTACAGTTACTTCAAATTTATTTTTGTCTGGATAAAATTACATTTGTTTTACTCTGTGTATTATTCCACACTGAAATTTATACAATCATAGAATGTTGGGGTTTGGAAGGAACCTCAAAGATCACCCAGTTCCACCCCCTTTCCATGGGCAGGGACACACACCTTATACCAGATCAGGCTGCTCAAACTCCATCCAACCTTGGACATCTCCAACTGATGAGGGAGACACAGCTTCTCTGGCCAACTTGTTACACTGCCTCACCAGATTCATTCCGTCAACTAGTCAGAGTTTTGTGAAATTGTCATGCAGCTTTTTTGAATCAGATTTAATTTTTCTATATCTGTAATATCAACAAACCTTGTCATTTCACTGTTCTCTCTGTTCGCTGTATTAAATGCACATGCATTGAGGAGTACAAGTTCTCACACAAACCTCTGAATACTTCTTTCTCTAACCATGAGATAAATTTTAGTAGTACTTAATTAGGTAATTACCTAGAATTTAGCTAGTAAAACACAGACATAATTGAAATTTCCATGGTTTAATAAAGCTCATTTAAAAGACTTGACTAGCCATAACATTGCAGATTTGTCAGTTCTTAGTCTTTCAGTTTTAATGTCTGTTCCACACTTGGAAATATTTTCTCAAACTCATTTCTTTAAAAAGATCTAGCACAAGAACTTCCTAAATCTCTCTATATAGTAAACACAAGAATTTTCACCATGATGAAATGATGTGTTGTGTGACATGCAGAATTTTGATTTTATTTTCCTCTCACATATAATAATGCATTTCTCATAGTCTATTTTTAACTTCCAGGACTCTGCACTGATTTTATCTTGAAGGTTCTAATGCAGGACTTAATTTATGTTGGTTTGGAACAGGAGTGGTCTGAGCTAAAAATCAGTCTCAAAGCCATTTCTAAAAGGCACACACTACTTAATAAGATGACAATGTTAAATATACAGATTTCTCTTCTCTATGACCTCAGAAAACTAGCATATTTTCGTATGGGCAGCTAAATAACTTTCAGGTGGTAATGATTTTTCAACCATTAGTGACTTGGACTGAATCTGAACTTGTGTCCTGTATGTGTACTCTGGATTTTTAATCATAACTGTAAAGCCCCTCAGATCAAGTATTTCTCTCTTTCATTTTGCAATTAATTTTTACAAAAAGGAGTTTAGTCTGATACTCTGCTTCCTTATTCTATGGTTATAATTCAATGGATATAAGGCACAGTCTTATATGAAACAAAATTTTTAAATTATTTTTTCTTACCTTTCCTGATAATAGGCTAGATCAGTAATCAAATAATAATAGAGGTCATGACTGAGGATTGGGCTGAATAATACTGGGCACTTACATAGCGCTTTAGGTGCTCAAAGAGATGTGCAAACATTATCTAAATAAAGCAAATGTGTCTCATTAAGAAATCTGTTCACGTGTACTCTGATGAGAAAAACAAGCATGCAAAAATGCATGACAAATTACTTAAACAGTTCTCCTTTGCAAAGGGAATTGTGTCTCAAATGTGGTTTATCTTTTCACAATAGAATGTTTGTTTCTTTTTCATTAGTAGAGTGAATAGACATCATTTAAGGTGTCTCTTCAGGGTGGGTGAATGTGTTTTGTAAAAAAAATAACTGGATTTTATGACAAATTTTCTGCATGGCATTATTATTATGTGAATTAGCAAAGAAAACTTCGGCTTTAACATTTAGCAGCATGTGGTAAAGAATTTTAATTTCCTTATTTTAAAGGTTAATTGTTCCTTCAAGCCTACTTGTTACCATTTCCAAACAGAATAAACAGGGAACTTCCTCTATGAAAGCTACTAGTTCATTTTATAAATATTTTACTAGAAATATGTTGCTTTCACATTCCTATCCTTAAGTGAGCAGTCAAGAATGAATATAAACAACTTATTTTTATATAAGATATAGATTTTTCAATTCTAAGCATTTATTTTAATTGAATGAAGCATTCAAACAAATTTTGGGCAAATATATAAATCATTGGTCAAGATGTATATGAGGATTGCTGAGGAATTTTTTACACCTAAACTATTTATTAAAGCTCCATACTCACCAGCTCTCTGAGGCTGACATAATGGTACTACTCATATACAATACAAAGAAAGGGGCAATATGCATATCCATGGGAAATTTAAATAATCTTCAGAAATCAACATTCTTATTCTTCTTACGTGACAGTCCCTTCTTCTGACAGGTAGGGGCACTCAGACTTTCTACAAGCCAAGTTTATTTTGATAGATAAAATATTGCTGAGTGGCACACTGCCATTAAAATCATGATAGAAGCATGACAGCAATTTCTTTACTAGTCTGCTTCTCTGGATAATCTTGGGCTCTCAGTAAAAGTTGATGACTTGGGCAGAAGGACCATTGGGGCTCTTTCCCTAGAAGATGCCATTGCCCTTGCTGAACTTCCAAGCATTTCCACCCATTCAGTGGTTATACTCAGAAGTCCCTTTGTGTGCACTTGACCCCTTAATTTCTCATCCAAGTCCTGTAATTTCCTTACTGGCATGATATTTTGAAGTCTTTCTTCCTTCCTGCTTTTACACTACTTCTTAAAAGGTAACAGCTGTCTGCATAAACAGAATTAAAACACAGCCTCTGTATGTGACTGGAAAAACATGGGAAAGCAAAACACTACGATCCTGGCCACTTTGGACCACATCTGCACAGCTTGGTATGGACAGTTACCCCTCACTCCACCCATTCTACTGCACAATTTGCTACAAAATATTTCAGGCATTGCTGTATGAAAGTGAGGAAACTCTCTTTGCACAACAGTGTGGGTTCAGAGTGCAGAAGGAAACCTACAGCACTATCTTCACTTGATCATACAGGTGAACATTTCTGGAACTTTGCTATAAACTGAGGATGCTAAAATACCCTGCACTGTCCTTATTTCTCTCATTAAAAGCAAACAAGTGAACATGCAAGCAAAATATTAATCCAAAAGAATTATTAAATAGAAGAACTTAATGAGGCAAATTATTTATTCTGGTGAGCAATTTTTATTCTTTACCAGCTTGAAAATATCTTTAAGAAACGAACCAGTTTACAAATTGAGCTGACCCCACAAAGACAGTATTGAATAAAGGTTCCACAGATTTAAGGCCTGTATTATATTTACACATTTTATGTGAAGATACGTTCTCTTTAGCTTTAGGCATGATTTAGGGAATGGGGCATAAGAAAAAAATAACACCACCCTTTTAATATATTTTCCAATAAATTATTTTCTTTAGTAACTTTTTAAACTGAATTTTGGGGTTCTATTTTTTAATTTTGCTTATATTTCTCATATATGAGCACATGCGATTGCAGCAACTATGTGTGACAACCCAGAACTTTAATTTTCCATTAAAAATATACACCAGCTTGTCTTTTCAGTTTTTATACAATACAGCCTTGGAAAACAGGCTCGAGATTTTAAATGACAGCTGAAGGGAAAACTTATGGGGTAGGTTTTCAGATCACTCATAAAAGTTCAAACAAGCTTCCTTTTGAACAAAAGTGCTACACTATGCAAGTAGAAGATGCTTTGAAAATATGCCCTTTTATTTTTCAGTTCTAAACTATAATCTATGAATTGAAGGACAATTCATTCCAGGGGAAGTTAAAAATTCATTTATATCAGTCACGACCGCATTGGAATAAAACAAATCTTAACAGACAAGAAATCAAATAACTCAGTATGAAATTACAAATCTAAATCCGGAGGTGACACTGAAGAGATCAACAAAATATATAAGTAAAATATTTCAAAAGCAGAATAGGTTACAGGTGAACAAATATAGTCTCAGGAAAGCTGCCAAGCATTCAGAAGTGAAATAAAAATTGACTAAATTTGAAGTAATTACAAAATTCAAGGATTCTTTTCTTTTTAGATGAAAATTAATGTGGAATTAGAGTAGCAGGACTGTAAGCTAAAGCTCATAAAGGACTTATTCTTGCAGTGCAACAAAGAGAAATCCATAACTTATGTTCAGAAACTTCATACCAAACATAACTTCCTTACTGATCAGAATTAGACCATTTGAAAATAAAGGCAAATTTTGTTCCAGCACAGCTTCTTTTTCGCTAAAATTCAAGTTCGTAAGACCCCTGTTGTATCGGCCCTTATTGACCTACAGTTTTCAGTAATTTTTTAAGCCTGTATTTACTTATCTGATGCTTGCTTATAGACATATTCATTTGTATTCTTAACATTTTTCTTGTCACCTCTTGGTTTAATTTATTTTTTCCTAAGTATTTGTCTGATTAACTATAGAATAGAATCACAGAATGTTTTGGTTTGGAAGAGACCTTAAAGATCATCTAGTTCTATGCTCCCTACTGTGGGCAGGGGCACCTTTCATTAGACCAGGTTTCTCAGACCCCCATCCAACCTAGCCTTGAACAATTGGAGGGCTGGAGCATCCACATTTTTTCTGAGCAACCTGTTCCAGTACTTCCCATCTTCACAGTTAAGATTTTCTTCCTAATATCTAATCTTATCCTACCCACGTTCAGTTTGAGGCCATTCCCATTTGTCCTATCGCTACAGGCTTCTTGCAAAAAATCACTCTCCTGCTCTCACCGGATCCTCTTTAAGTACTGGAAGGCTGCTCTAAGGTCAGCCCAGAGCCTCCTCTTCTCCAGGATGAACAGCCCCAGCTCTCTCAGCCTGTCTTCTTAGTAGAACTTTTCCAGCCCTCTGATCTTTTTCGTGGCCTCCTCTGGGCTCTCTCCAACAGTTCCATGTCCTGTGTATGCTGGGGGCCCCAGAACTGGATGCAGCACTCCAAGTGGGGTCTCAGGAGAGCAGAGGGGCAGAGGGGCAGAATCACCTCCCTCATCCTGCTGGCCATGCTGCTTTGGATGCATCCCAGGATATGGCTGGCTTTTTGCATGGCAAGATGACATTGTTGGGTCATAAATTTCTCATCAATCACCACCCCCAAGTCCTTTTCCTCAGGGCTGCCTCTGATCCATTTTCCACCCAGCAGATATTTGTATTAAGGATTTCCCTGATCTAAGTGCAGGACCTTATGCTTTGCCCTGTTGAACTTCATGAGGTTCACATGGACTTGACTGGCAAGGTCCCTCTGGATGGAATCCTTTCACTCTAGTATGTCCACCACATTGCACAGTTAGGTGTCGTGGACAAACTTGATGAGGTTGCATGGAGTCCCACTGTCCATATCATTGACAAAGATGTTAAACAAGATTACTTGTCTGGAAATGCAGTGTACCTCATTCTGTTCTTTCTGGGCTGGATATTCAGTTTTCTCCCTCATTTTATGAGAGTAAACACTGTTCTGCTGAAAAACCCTGTCAGCATGAGCATGAAAGGTGTTTATGCCGTCATATCCATCATTCATTAAAGCTTTTCTGCTACTGCAGTGATATTTTTGTTGGCGCGTATAAGACACCAAGGAGTTTATGCTCACTTATTGCATCGCAAGAGGTTTAATGAATTGCTCTGTCCAGGACCTGTGCGAGAGCCTGGGACCTTGTGTACTATAAGTAGAGTGATGTATATTTCAATTCTATAATTCCTCATATGTTGTGGTGCATTTTGAGTTTTGCTAAGTTCTGCATGCTTTAGTTCCTTGTAGTGTAATAGTTTGTCCCTATATCCCTGTGTTCAAACCCCTTTGGTCTTCTCTGGGTTGTGGGTCCTGTTAATCATCCTGCAATCCCACTGTGAAGTCTGGAAAATTCTGATGGGGCTGTGGGGTGATTCGGCAAGTTCTCGGTTCCCCTCCTTTTTTTATGTATAAGATTGTTCTACTGATTGTCTTCTCGTTCTGGGTAACTCCCCCTCCCTTTGGGATTGGTTCTAGATTGCCCCCTGCCCCTTTACACGCACCCTGTACTTAAACAGAGACCAGAGAGGGAAAACCTAACTTCCATGTGGGCCCTCTGGGTGAAGTAAAACCTAGCTGGAATCCACGTGGGAGTCCTCCTTTCTTCTTCCATGCCATTTGCCATGCTTCTGCCTGAGGCCAGGACCCACAAGATCAGAAAGGTACAAAGCTGTACCCCTGAATGCGGCCTCGGTGAAGGAGCTGGCCGGAAGCAGCTCCGATCACCCGCACTTATATACAGATCAAAGAGAGGTATTCAACATTTATTTTTCGAAAGTATTAAGACAACTAAAGACTGATTAAAAGTTTGTAAATGTGCTTTCTGAGTGTCCTGTCTAAGAGCAATACACCAAAAACAATAATGAGAAATTCTGTTCAAAAGCTTTTTTTTTTTTTTAATTTTAACAACTTGTCATTGTTTCAGACAGTATTGCATGGGACAATGTCTTTATAAACATATCTAACTTTGTATTTGTGTTCTGAGGAGAAAAAGTAAATATAATTATTAAATTGTGTGTTTGCTTATATCTGATATAATCTTTTTTTCCACTGAATGCATTTTGTGGCAAGAAATTTCATTACATGTGTCAGAATATTTTAAGTAAAATCGGTCAGTCCTGAATCAGAACAGCTCAGAAACTTTTTAAAACTCTCCCCACATAAAGTTCCTGAATACAAATAGGTGCATCAGTGAAAACATTGAATGAGATCTCAGAATTAATCTGGGAATGCCCTAGATTGTAATTCAGGTGCTGTGCGATGGGTTGTGAGCTCAGCTGTTCCAATATTAATTGAAATTTAATAACTGCTTCATATTCAATCCATCTTCAAGCCATATAATTCTATTAGTTAATTCCGATAAAGTTTCCTCATATGTCCTTTAGACAAAAAGCAGATGTCTTTGAGTCATCTCCATCTAGAAATGAACCTTGATGACAAAACCCAATCTTAAAACAAAATAAACACCACTGCCCTCAAAAAGACAAATATTTAGTACACCTGACATATGTATATTGTTGTTCCGTGGTACTCCTAACCTTTAAATTAATATGTCTCTTTTTAATTTTTGTAGTACCATATTTAGGAAGCTGAGATCTGTGGTATTTTGTAGGGTGGGATGAGTGGGGTTTTTTGGTTGTCTTTTGGTTTTGTTTTTTGGGGTTTTTTTTGTTTGTTTTGTTTTGTTTTGCTTTATTGTTTCTTTTTTTCCTTTTTTTTTTGCACACTAGATTAAAATAAAACTGTTTTGTCTTGACTCTTGAACTATATAAGACTTTGAAAAATGTAGTGCTCAAGAAAATTTATTATACACTCCAAGAAATGGTTTGTCTCTTCAGAATATCATAATATGAGAGGCATCTTGCTCTTTTTATATATAACTCTTGCTGGAATAGATGTTAATTTAATCTTTACCTGATATTCTCTTGCAGCAGGTTGAGGTAAGAGTAGATGTGATATGTGGTAACTGTTACTTTGCCTCTAAAGCAGTACCTGTCATAAGAATACTTTTTACAAACATTCATTTAGTTCCTGAAGCAATGATATTCTAATCATTTCACCAGAAAGAGAGAAAGAGGTCAAATGGCAAATTTTCTACTTCTTATGTTGTTCCCCATGAATATAGTTCCCTCTTGTCTATTTTTTATTTGTTTTTTAATTTTTTATTTGCTTAGAGTTAACATTGCTAATGAATTTTGTTTTGGTCATATAAATGGTCCTATGATTGTCTTCTGGATTTACTTAACTCTGAAATCTCAGAATTTCAAAGTATTTGAAGAGCAATGTACATCCAACTGGTCACAGATGCTACTGGAAACTACTTGCCAGCCCATTTCTTTGAGATGTTTGGCCTTCCCATGTATTTTATTCTAAATCCCAGGATAGAATAAATTACTGAACAAGATTCAGGGATACACTCACAACTGGGAGTATGTATTAGGAGAACTGCTGATAGAGATTAAAGTTTCTATGAGATAAGTCTTCAAAAAGAGCCTTTCAAAACTGCGGATTAGCTAATACATAGGGGATATAAAGTGTGATTTTTTCGCCGTGTCACTTCATGAAAGTTATATATTTCCTAGCAATACTGAAATTTATACTGGTATCTGAATGTGAATTTCCCTGAAAAAATAATGTTATGCTAATAAATGACAATTTCAATTACAAATTCTCTTTTAATCCTGGGCCATATTAAAAAGTAGACTGATCTGGTGCTTATTGTCCAGTCATGCAGATCTCCAACACAGTACTGGGAAATTGTATCTCTTGGAAAGACTTGATGTTCTACTCACATAAAAGAAAGCTATTTTCTTTTTGCAGTAAATAAATAAATAACTTTTTTGGGGATAGAAGATATTTTTCCCACCTTCAGTCAAGCAGTAGATATCCTCCAAATTAAAAAAAACAAACTATGTGTGCTTATGGAAGCATTGTGAATGTCCTTCAGCTTTGCACTTTTACATTAGAAACAGAGATACAAGTGCCTGTCTGCTGTTATAGAAATATAGAAGGAATGCTAGTCTTCAGGGAAGGGTTGCCAGCCTGTAGAGGTGGGTCAATATGAGCTTCATGAATACAACAAGGCCAAAAAGAAAGTCCTCAATATGAGCTGGAAATGTGAACTTTCATCTTAGAAAAGCAGTAACAACTTGGGCTGCATCAAAATAATTGTGGCCAGTAGATCAGGGGAGGTGATTTTTCCTCTCCACTGCACCCCATTCTGATGAGACTTCACCTAGAGCACTGCACCCCACTCTGGACTCAACAGTACATGCAAGACATAAGCATCCTGGAGCAGGTCCAGAGAAAAGTCACAAAAATAGTCAGGAGGAGGGAACACATTCTCCTGTGAAGAGAGGCTGAGATTGCTGGGGATATTCAGCCTGGAGAGGAAACCTTATTGAGGCCTTCCAACATACAAAAAAGTCTTAAAAGAAAGGTGGAGAGAAACTTTTGTTACCAAGCCCTACAGTGACAAGACAAGGAGCAATGGCTTTAAACTGGAAGAGGGATGATTAAATTGAACATAAGCAGGAAATATTTTATGATGAGAGTGAGAAGTTGTGGCTGTCACACCAGTATAAGTGTCCAGGGTTGAATGGGGCTTTTAGGAGCCTGATCTAGTGAACTGTGTCACTGTCCACAACAAGGGGCATGGAGTTGACCTTCAAAGGTTGCTTCAAACCCAGAACTTTTAATGGTTCTACAAAAACATAAGCAAATAAGTGAAAAGCAGATGTGGGAATCATGAAGTTAAACACAGTACAATCCAAACAGCTGGAGTGTCAGTAAATTTGAGCACAGAGTCTCAAATGCATGTGCAAATGATATTCCTATTAAGTCCATGTACATATGAGGATTTGGGTGGGAGGTATCTTACACCATGCACTTGGTGGGTCAGTACCTAGCATGGTTAGGTCATGGTATGGAGTTTCATCTTCCAACACCAAGTGAACCTTATTTACCATAGTATTAGAGAAGTGCTGGGATCTGGGGCTGTAATGAAAGAATATTTCACCTGTTAAGGAAGGCATGCACCAAGACTAAGTTACTGGTTCTGTAAAACAACTATTTCCAGTAGTAGATAGGGAGATGGTGATGTTCTTGGTTTTTTTTTCCCTTCTACAGTTTTGTGTCTGCATGGGGCCAGCTGAATCTAAAAGCTCATCAAGCTGAACCAGCTGGAGGTATCACAAATCCAGTCTAAGGAACCAACAATCAAGGTTTTGAGGACAGCCACTTGATCCTGAAATGCCTGAAGTCCTCATAATTTTGACTGAAGAATTAAAATATTTATTAAGGGGAGTTGTTCATTTGGGCTTTGTGTGTATGTGGGGAGATTGCGGTGGTAGTGTTATTTGTTGATTTGTTTACTTTTAAGTTAGATCTCTTAGTCAAAGCCTGGCTCAGGACTGATAATTTGTGGGTGATTTCCAGCTCATTCTTTTCCTGTTAAAAGCCTCCCAGCCAAACATACAAGAGTAGCATAGTAATAGCAAGTTTTGAAAGGAACAATCTTTTGGGTAGTTTCAAAATTGCTATTACAGCAGAGGGAGAGGTAGCTCCTCAGTATCCCTTGCAGACCTTTTAAACCAACATCTTGCATAGTGTCACTTGTACTACCAGAGATTTCTTTCTCTATGTTGGGTAAAAAGTTGATATACATTCAGCACTATGGAAATTATTTATAAGTGGCATTTGTTCAACAACAACATTTTTGAAATACAATACTTTTTTTTTAATCTTTTCATTATTCTCCTACCTAAATATTTTCTGCATATTCACTGAATACTATTTCAAGCAAATACGATATTCATTTAACTAGAGCTCACACTGAAAATTATGCCTTTCATAGACACATCATGAAATCACCATTTTACCCTTAAGACTATCACATTGGGATGCAGACTATTAAGTTTCCACAATCCTAGTGGGTTTTTTTCAGTGTGGCTACCCATCTAAATCAAAATATCAGAATAAAGTCTCAAGGAGTGGTCTCTGGATAGGGAATAATGAGAGAACAAGTCAAGAGGCCACCTTTTATTTGAATTCTTTGAACAATTCTTCTGCTGTGAAGCATAACATCTAAAGCTGTGTCATCTCAATTTCCTGATTAGTAGTATGGAGTGGAGCATTAGTATGATATTCTTGTGTGACCCACACAAGCGCAGTGTTCTATCACAGTTCCAATCACATGGATTGACAAATATTCCCTTTTCTAGTGGCAGGTATAGAAATCAGAAAATTCGAGTGTCTACAAATTAAATTCTGAAAGAGAATTCAAATTATAATGCTTTATGTGCCTCTGTGTTTGCAGCTCATAAGTTTCTTGTATGGTGTTTCTTATAAGTCTGTTACAACAATGATTTGTATGCAGTGACAATATTAACAGTTTAAATATTTTGGTGAGATAAAAGGAAGTTGATGAAAATTTTACACCTAGAAGGAATATTCAATATTTTTCATTGCATCAGTGTCAGAAGATTGATAAAGCTTTTTCTTCTGGCTCAGCCACTTTACTAGGTTTAAATTTACCTCAGGATATGGAAAGTATGTAAAACAAACCTTTTGTATTTTTATGTAGTAATCAAAATATTCTACCCTTGAGAGATACTCTTTTTCTAAAGGAATGGACTGGAAATTACTTTCCTTTACTGTTCAAAAAAACTGCAGAGGAAGGTTGATAGAATATATTTGGCTTATTCTGCTGAACTCTAAGCTTGGTATAATTATTAAATCTTTAAAAAATGAAAGATAAAACATTTTTTGCTGACTCACATCATCAAAATACAGAGAAAAAGAATCCCATTTCTGAAACTGGCATCAGACATCAGGAATTTTTTTTCTTTTAATTGTGTTGGTTTTGGTCAATGTCTGAATCTACCTGACAAGAGCTGTGGGAACATTGTGGAGGGAAACTAACCACTAGATTTGAGAAATTAATATGGTTGTTTTAAGTAATTTTATTTTTTCAGTAGACGGTATTGATTGCTTTTCTATTTTTATTTAATAGATGTGACAATTTGGCAACAAAGTCTGCCTCTTCTCTAGATTCTGTAACATTACTTTGAAAGTCTTTTTGCTAACATTCAATAATTTTAAAAATTCCTGGCTATTCTTGTGTTTTAACAATGTCATTTTTAGTGAATATGATTTCTCATTTGTAAATACAGAGCTTCCTTTTAGTGGCAATAATGCTGATTATTTCTAATTACTAATATATTAAAATGTGGTAATTTTTTTTTCCAATAAAGCTGCTTAAAAGTGCTTGTGGCTTTGTTTCTGCAAATAAGGGTTTCTCTAAGGATATTTCTTGTTCTTGAGTTTGTTTTATTTGGAGCATCTTTTGCTCCCATGCCATTGCCCAAGCCATAGACATATATTGTCACAAAGAAAAACACAGGAATTTCTAGAGAATGTCCATTATTTTCAAGCCTTGTCCTAAGAATAAAAAGTGAGACAAACAAGAAGGGAACAAAAATGTCTCCAAAATAGCACACTCACTTTTAATTTTCCTGCCTATTATCTGTAGCAGTCAGTTGACAAGTACTATAGAAATAAGAGAGAATCTTAGAGAGAATAAAAGTGACAGAACTCCTAAGCTTGTTATAAAGTTAAGAGAAGAAAACAAAGTAAAGCTGGTAAGGAATTTGCTTACACTTCATCACGGAAGTCTACAAAATAGTCCTCATCGTCTACCACACTCTTATAAACCTGTGATTGTCTCACACATTATCTTTTCCAAAGAAGGTTTCTATTTCATTCGGAGCATGTATAAAACTTAGAGTAATAAGGCAGAGGCGAATGTCATTGCCTATCAAGTAACTGAAGATTACAGAAAATACTCATTCTGTGGTATGATTACTGAGAAAGGAAAAAGATGCAGCATGAACATAGAATTCCAGTTTTCAAGATAATGTCTGGGAATCAAATGTGCTTTTTAGCTATTTGCAGGAGATACTTTGGTCTTTGTTTCTACTTTTGCATTCTTAAGATCACCCTTCTCATCACTGTGAAGCCCTGAAACCCTTATTGTGACCAAAAGTAAAATGTCTGCATTTGTTTTATGACTGTGGGCAATAACATATGTTCTTCTCTTCAGTAATATCTTGAGGAAAAGCAGCATTTTTCTATGATCATTATTTAAGATTGCAAAACTCCTATGAAAGATCAAAGTGAGATTATTATACAAGTTCATACTAAAATGGTCTTTTTATTTTCCTATTTCCCAGAGTTCATTCCAGAAAGAAGGAAGAATGGCAGTGAAGGAACATCAATACAGGGATAAGAATACAATTGAACAACTGCGTAATTGAACTTACTTGTACTTAGAGGATCTGTGAAGAGAAGTTTATTGCAATGCAGTGTAAGTAACATCCTATTTTTATCTTCAGCCTTTCTGAATTATTTGTATACAGAAAGCAGCTTACTCTGGGATATGTAAGAAAAATTAATAAAGGAAATGAAGGGGACTGGGGATGAGAGGAAGAAAAGAAAATACAAGGTCACAGAAGATTTACCTAGCTAGTATGAGATCAATATAATTTTTGTAACTCATTATCCTGACTCCAAAATATGGTATAAAAATCAACAGTGTATTGAAGTAACTACATCTTCCTCAGCAAGATTTATGAGGCAAAGGGGAAGGAGAAGAAGCTAGTTCCTATATCACCAAAGATATCAAATCTTCATTAATGTTTTGAAAACAAGATAATTTATATTTATTTTCAGTGAGCTAGAAAAATCCAATAGATGAATAAACTCTGCAATACATGTTTGATGTAACGCCATGCACAGCATATAATTTTTAAGTGATATTTTTCCCCACCAGATATAATTAATGCAGCCTGATTTAGGCACAGTGGTGGAACACTATTTTAAATTTTGCTCCTTTCTTCTGCATTTGTAGCTGAACTTTACTCTTATATTTCAAAACTAGCTGCATCCACAAGACCTGTTTCTACAATATCTATGAAAACTGAACCACCATTCCAGAAAATAATGAAGGTGGGAAAACAGACAGAAAACCAAAGACCGAGAGGTTACAGGCCACAAGAAATATGGATATTTATACATATGATAAGGCTGTTAAAAAGAGGTGTTTTAGGTTTATTAAGAAAGTAGATTTAGATTTATTAATAAAAAGTGGTCAGAAATATCATAAGTGTAATTATGGAAAAAATCTACTTCATGTATTTTGCAAAAGTATTATTAACATCTCTAAGGAAAATCTCTGCATTTGAAGATCCATGCTATATACACATTTATATAACTTAGTTATTCCTTTCCACACAATATATAACTTAGTTATTCCTTTCCACACACATCCAGAATTTACCTAAATTATAATTTTTATATGAAATATTATTTCTGTGTCATTCTTGTGAAAGTGGCTCCTGAATAAGACTAGGACATGAGACAAACATTTTTTATGCTTCCTTGACTCTTATAAAAATTATCTCCTGTCACCTTGCTATTCAGTTTAACTGTAAGTAGAGAGGGGATCAGAACAGAAAGGTGATACAGAACATCCCATGAATTACCAGACCTAGATTTTATGAGATCAAGAAGAGAAGCCATTTTGATGATCTAGAGTATTTCAACTGTCTCATAAACATTTTTTTTTTTTTGCCAAGAGGAAACTGAGCTCAAGAAACAGGATTTTTTCCACAGTTGCTGTAATATACTTTTTTCAGCATCTAAAATACTGATATCTACAGTAGACCCTTAAAAATTGTCTTCTGACATTATTTTCTCCTTTTCTGTGGACAATAGGTATATGTGTGACATACAGGAAGGGCAAAAGTATTATTTTAATAACATCACAAGTGAAAGATATCTGCATATCTATCTCTGTGGGCTGCATTTTATTTTAACTCTAAGCATTCAGCAAGTGGTTAAAGCATTATGATTTTATGCATAGCTCTCCAAAGGAATTCTTGCTAATTTTCAGTCTTGCAGATTTGTCTAATTCATCTTGTTGATTTATCTTACTGAAGAGGAATTTTCTGTTGCATAAATTTGACCTCACTTAACTCAAAATGTATTATTCAAGTGAGGACAAAAAACCCCAGTGGAACTTTTTCAAATGTACAACATAATTCTCCAAATTTGGAATGTTTCAAAGAGCCAGTGCCAAACTCTATATATTGAGAATACTTTATTAGATGAGTCACATGAAGCAAATTGTGAGCTACAATTCAAGGTCAAAAAGTTATATATATTTTTCCCTGTTATATTTGTTAGTCCTGGTAATACAAGAGATGTGGTGGAGTCACCATCCCTGAAAGTGTTCAAAAATTAACTGGACAGGGCACTTTTTTGATAAGGTTTAGTGGACACAACAGTATTATGTCAGAGGTTGGACTTGATGATCTTGCACCAATTAATTCACTGATTCACACAATGGCTTTTTCTAGTTTATTTAATGGGTATATTTGAGCTCTGTATAACTAATGAAAAGACAGAATAGGATTTCGGCATGTGACAAAGCAAGTTTTTGTCTAGTCTAAAACCACGATTATATCAAGAGTGGACAAAAATTTTGATAAGGTTGCTACTTTAAAATCTGGAAATCTTTTTAAATTTGACTTTTTAAAAATACTTCTAAATCAGCTTTTTAGACTTTTGATTACATCCTCCTGATTGGTTACACACTGAAAAGTAAGCGTGCCAAGAAATCTTAGATTTGTTGTAGCGTCAAAACTGTGACATAAATTGCTGTGTTGTGATGCACCATATGTAGAAAAGTTAGAGAAAGAATGGGATGAAATGTTATTATTTGGTGGCTTTCTCAAACACCAAATCAGCAATGTGTACACATGATTTTACTCTCTCCTCTTCCTCTTGAGTGTTATTTTTGTTTCACAGCAAATTGAAACCAGCCTGTGTTTTGACTTAAAGCAACATGTATGTAAGACTTTTTTGGATGAGTATCAGGAAAAAAGTAACAATTTTCCTAACATTTCCACCCAAATATCTTCAGAAAGAGCAAAGGGAGTAACTGATGAAAGCCTTTTAACACACAGTAACAGTTTAGTTTTTGCTGAAGTATTAAGTATAGACAACTACATAAGAAACTTCCTACCTCTCTGCAAACATGTGCTTAAGATATTTAGACACTATTTAGCTGTTAAAATGACAAACCACAGGTAATTCTTATTTATTTTTAGGTAGATATGATATGAAGGGGTTTTTTTTATGATTAGTTAGTAGCAAAAAGTAAATATTAGTGATTTATTGATTGTAACACAACAAAGAGTTCACTTGAGTATTATATGTCAATACCTGAATTTCAAATTAAATGAGGAAATTTTATTTCAAAGTTCCTAAATATTGTGAAAGCATGACTCACAGGCCAAGAGAGGAAACCAAGAACATTTGAATAGGTCCACTGAGTTTCAGTGCAGTGAAGCCTAAAAATTTTGAATTTTCATTTTTCATTATTGAAAATCTTTCCTCTAATTCATTATAAATTTATATGTACTCCATTTTGACAGTTCCATTTTCTATCTAAGACTCATAAAACCTTTCCACTGCCTACAAAGGAAAAGAATGGACCCTGTATTGGCTTTTAATCCAGCATATCTGTAAGAGAAATTGATCTTCAAGTGGTAATCATTCCTTATATTTTTAAAAGGAGCTTAATAGTACACTCCTGAAAAGCAGAATTTCTATTTTGTTTATAATGTAAGTACATTTTGAATTATTAGCTTATCAGAGGAATAAAGTTAACATTGTTTTAAAATACCAATTTATTTGCTGAGGAGAAAAATAATGCTGGGAAAATTAATGATGGAAAAAATATTCAGGGTTTATGTAGCTGGGGGTTATAAAAACATAGCAAAAATTAATAGGTCTGATTACTTTTTCTTATTGGAGCTCTCTGTGTGGGTTCTCAGTGGGATTCTGAGCAGTTGTTATGAGTTGAGGTGTTTAAATTTTAGGATTTTATTCATAGAAAAATGAACAGTGAAGTTCTCCTGACGAACAAAAGAATCAGGGTATAAAAAATCTTACTTTCAGGAAGCCAGCCAAGAAATATTTGTGCATTATATGGTGCATTTTTCTTAAGAAGAAGAGGAACACTTCCATTAAGTTGACTCTTAGTAGGATTTTTAAAGTATGAAATATATCAAATAGTGAGCAGAAAATGGTTATCGTAACTTATACCAAGCAAAGTTCTGTAATTCTTTGTGAGCTTTGTTTTACATTTCTTATTTACAAGACTTGTATTTTTTAAATCAATATATTTAAGTAATTAAATTAATAGAAAAATAAAACTACATGAAAAGTTAATTAAATTGTAATATCTTGAAGAATATACTGTAGAATCTTCTTACTTGAAGATATTAACTCAAAGTACTGAATTTCACAGACCATCAGTCAGATCTGCACAGTGCTTCCAAATGTGAAGTATATTAGGTAAAGCTAGCCAGACTGTTGCTGAAGTTCACATTTATCACCAACTGCAACTTCTTTTCTAGTTAATGAATCATCCACAATCTGATTTTTTACGGGAACATATCTATTAACTTTTGGGTATGCCCAGAATAGTTTCAACAAGAAATGTGGAAGAGTGTTTTGACTTTTAATGAAGGAGTGTGATATACACAGCTTAGAATGGCTTGTTCTCTGTTATTCTGGAGTGTTTTCTCACAAATTTGGCCTGTGTCCTTTAGGCTACAAAATACATTAAATAACATGGACACTAAAATCATATTGAAAAACCTGAAGGTAAATTTGATGCATGAGTATGACTTCTACTGTTCTCCTTTCTGGTTTCAGCCAAATTTTATGGGATCTTGTGAATCTGATACTGATTTCTGAATGTGCAGCATCTCAATACACTGACACTAGTGACTGCTAAAATTTTTAGGTTAAACATCTTTCAAAACATGGCTTGTGAGATATTGCAACCAATATAAGCTGCACAATAGACACTGTTTCATCTGGCTAGTTATCTATAAGGTTTTTTCTTAACTGGTTGTGTTTAAATTATGGTTCCCAAAGTTTGAGGAACAGCATGATTTTTTTTTTTTAATAGTAGGTGAGAATTTTTGGTGCTTCATTTTTGACATTGCATCACTGCATTTCAAAATGCAAAACTGGATCAAAGACCTAATGGCCCCAAGGTTTAATTGAAGTCTCCTGAACTCATCTCAAATGACAAGTTGGCCTCTTTGCACAGAAGAGTAAAATCAATATTTAAAAAAAGAATGTATGGTACTTTATTCTGGAAAGTACATTCTGGAACTTTTTCCAGGTAAAGTTTATTAAAAAAAATGTTAGATAAACTTTTTGAGAAAAGAGCCCAAGGGTATATGTACTGAACCCTTCTTTCTAAGTGTGCAACTTGATAGGCTGTGCTCTCTAGTTGGCTAAATGTGTTTTAGTTACAGAAGAAAAGAATTTAGCAGGAAAGACAAGATGTAAGGTTGAAAAAGATGAATATGTTTCATAATTTATTTTGGGAAGCATGCCCACTTCAAGATGAATGCTAAGGAAAAGTAAAGTGAGAGTGACAAAATAGTAGTTTGAAATAGTTTTTGTGGATGAATAAAAAGTTAAGAATTGCAGATTTGTCTTTTATCGCACTTAAGACCACCATGTCCCAGTAAGAACTTCCTGTGCATCCTTAGAGAAATATAGGAACACTATATGCGTGCTGGCAAACTGTCACTAGGGGGTTCCATAGAGCTCTCTCTTAGGCCCTGTGCTCTTCAACAACTTCAGAAAGCACTTTAACGCAGGACTTGAAGAGACACTAAACAAGTTTGCTGATGATATAAAATTAGGAGAAGCTGTTGACTACTTTGAAGACCAAAAGGCCTTGCAGAGAGACAGTGATAATTTACAGGGCTGGGAAATTGCTAATTGTAGAAGCTTAACAAGGGCAAGTGCTGGATTCTGAACCTGGAAATGGGCAACCCTGGATGTATGTTTAGACTGGGGAATGAGACGCAGGAGAGCAATGCTGTGGAAAGGAACCTTGGGATTCAGGTAGGCAGAAAACTGAACATGGGTCAGCAGTGCCCAGGCAGACAAGAGGGCCACCCATGTCCTGGGGGACATCAGGCCCAGCATCGCCAGCTGGGCAAGGGAGGGGATTGTCTCCTCTGCTCTGGGGCGGCCTCACCTCGTGTCTTGTGGTAGCTTTTGGGTGCCACAATATAAGAAAGATATAAAGCCATTAGAGTGTGTCCAAAGGAGGACAACAAAGATGATGAAGGGTCTAGAGGAGATTCCCTATGAGGAGGGGCTGAGGTCACTGGGTCTGTTCAGCCTGGAGGAGACTGATACCTTGTTGCAGCTAAAACTTCCTTGTGAGGGGAAGAGGAAGAGGAGGGGAAAACAGCCACTGATCTGTTTTCTGTAGTTACTGCTGACAGGAACAGAAGGAATGGCCTGAAGTTGTGTTAGGGGAGGTTTAGGTTGGATATCAGGAAAAGATTCTTCACCCAGAGGGTGGTCAGTTACTGGAACAGGCTCCCCAGGGAAATGGTCAGAGCACCAGCCTGCCACAGTTCAAGAAGCATTTGAACAATGCTCTCAGGCACACAGTGTGACTCTTGTGGCTATCTTGTGCAAGTCTAAGAGTTAGACTCCATGATCCAATTGTGGGTTCTGTGCAACTTGCAATATTCTGTGATTCTGTATAGCGATGGGATCACAGTTCACAGCTGGAGCTGAATTTGGTGAGGGGATGTGAGAGATGTGAATAATAAGAAGGGCCAGAAAAGGAAGATTGAAGAAAACTTTCACCCTCAGGCTGGAGCTGGTTGATACCAACATGGAAAAGGCTGAGGTATTCAATTATTCCTTTTGCTTCAGTTTTCAATGGTAATACCTTTTTCCACATTTAAAGGTCTGAACTTCAGCTAGCTTATGTCAATCTTTCACCCATCTGTATTCCCAAATCCTTCTTTACAAGGCTCTTCACAATTCAGTGACACAGAAGTTCATCTTCTATTCAATACTCTTGTCTGGAATTTCCCCAGCTGAGATGCAGGACTTTGCAGTTGATCTGGTTGAACCTCATGAGGTTCCCATGGACTCACCCTTTGAGCTTGGCGAGATCCCTCTGGATGGCATCCCGTCATCCTGTTCTTCCAGGCATGTCAGCTGCACCATTCAACTTTCTGTTATTTGCAGACTTGCTGAGGATGAAAGAGTGAGAATGCACTCACTCTTACTGTATGTCTTTGAAAAAGACTTTAAATGGTATTGATCCAAGTGTAGACCTCTGACAGACACTGCTTGTCACTGATCTCCATTTGGGCACTTGGTCTCCATCAAATCCTTTTCAAATACTTTTCTTTATTATTTGAAGCAGACACACTCCTTATGATTCATCTCTGATAAATCTCTGAACTTGAAATTCTCTCCCTTCCACTTTTTTTAAATGCTTTGTGATAGTTGAAGTGCTTACATTGGAGAAATTAATATTAACAAAGAAAAAAACCAGCCATTTTTGTTGTGAGGTCTGTAATGTTCAGTCATGTTTCAGATGGTTTGGCAGAAGGACAAGTAGTGTGATTTTGTGCACCTGTACCATTTACATCCCTTCTTCTGAGTGAAGGGATAAAGGATGAGACGTTAAAGTCTATTTGGAGTATGACTGACAAAGACTTTAACATTACCACTTAGATAAGTTAATCTGCTGATTGTTCTTGTAACTGACATAACTCTTGCTGTAATTTATTCCAGGTCTATGTACTATATAAATTAAAAATATCCTGATGACTGACTTGATGAAGTATAGTTTTTAAAAGAACAATATTTATCTAGTTTTCGCTAAACCTGAAATTAAACTTCACTGTCGCTTTACACATACAGGATATGTTCCAGTTTTAGCCATTGTATTCAGAAAAATTAGCCAGCATTTTTTGTAAAGCTTTACAAAGCTTCACAAAGCTTCAAATTGGCCACCTTATATTAGAAATGTTTTTCATTGAACTATTGGACTCAAATGGAATCAGTCTAGTATTTCCTCATTAAAAGCAGCATTCTGCTTATCTAAACTTTTGTAAATAAGGAAGCAGCTTCATTCGCATTTCCCAGACAATTCTTCCTTAATGTGCATCCAATATCAGGGTATGACATTTCCTGGATATTTGACTTGAATACATGAATATAAAAGGAGAAGAAGAAACACAGCCACAGAAGATGATAGAGCTTCGGGTACCATTGGCAAAATGAACAGGCACAGAAGAAAATTAAAGGTGAAAGAAAGGAGAAAAAAGGAAAAAAAAAAAAACATGTCTGAGATATGAGAGACTGAAACAGAAGGAAGAAAGAGAAGAATTAAATCTAAGCATGAGAGGAAGAAAACCACATGGCTGTGACAAAAAAGACAATAGCAAATAACTTGAAAGGCAAGAAAAGATATATGTATGTGTCTGGGAAAGAGAAAAACTTCATGAAAGAACATCAGACTTTAAGATTAATAGATTCAATTTTTGTTATTACAATCCCTGTATTTAATTCTTTGGCAGATTTCCCATGATTGTGTTAATTTGGAAAAAAAAGAGAAGAGCTTTTGTGATACTTTAAGGGGTTGACTCATTGCATTTTGTGTCAATTCAAAAGTATACTCCTTGGGAGTTTATGTTCTATATTTTCTTGGTGGTCCAACAGTAAAGTTTTCAGAACATTCAGTAAAGTGACAATTCCCATGAATATATTTTTCTAGGTTTATAAGAAATTAAGGGAGGGTTTTTTTAATGAGATCATTCTTTTCATTGAACAAAAATGTGAACCTTAAAGATTTTCATTGTTCCATTTTTTATTAGAGTTCATGACATATTCAACCAGAATTTTTAAATAAGTAGATTGTGCATACTTTAAAGAATCAAAAAATATTTTATCAGACATTTGTTTGCCCAAAGATAGTTTGAAAAAAACCATGAACTTTACCATCACCAGTTGCAGTTAACCATATATTTTAGAGGAAGAAAAATCGTATTTCCAGATTTGTAATCTGGTAGTAACTTTCTTCTGAATAGAAGAAGTAATAAACAAGGAATTATTCTATATTAACATCTAATAGCACCTGGGTCTTTTATTGGATTTTCTAATTAATGAATAGATCAATTTAGTTTAAAAGAAAAACAGAAGAGAAAAACAAAAATACTCAGAAAAATGGCATAAGACAAATCACCCTACTGCAAGCTACAGCAACATAAAAAAGTGAGAAAGACCAAAAAGATGATCTAGGCAACTACACATAGGTCAGCCTTACTTCCATCATTGGAAGAATGTGAAGTAACCTTCAGGAAAACCCTGTAAATCTCAGAACATGCTTCTGAACATTTCAAGGAGATAAAGGTTATTGGAAGTAGTCAATAAGGATTTTCTAGGGATAAATCATGCCTGCCCAACCATTTGCCTTTTATAATAAAATGAATGGATTTGTGGTCAAGGGGAGAGTAGTAGTTGTCATTTATCTCAACTTTAGCAAGGTTTTTGACACTGTCTTCCATAATATTCTTGAACCCAAGCCAAAATATTGCAATATGGATGAGTGGATAATGAATCTGGAAAAGAGTTGTTTGGAAGATTGGGCACAGAGGGCCGTGATTAATGGATGGTACTCTGGCTGGAGGCCAGTGATAAGTGCAGTACTGCACAGGTCTGCCCTGTGACTTCTCCTGCTTAACATCACTACCAACAGCAACAGACAACACTCTCATCAAATTTGAAGATGATGCAACCGTGGGGGCACCAGGCAATGTGGTTGAGAGCAGAGCTGTCTCCCAGGGGGACCTACACAAAAGGGGAGAAATGGCAAACAGGAACCTTATCAAATTCAACAAGGACAAATGCAAAGTCCTGCTCCTTGAAAGGAATAGTCCTCTGCAGTGATATGCACTGGGCACTTCCTGGATGAGGATAAGCTCTGGAGAAAGGAGCTGGGTGTCCTGATGAAAAGCAAGCTGAACCTGAACCAGACAGAGAGAAGAAGAGCATCCAGCAGAAGACAGGAAAATCAAGAAAAAATTATCTCCTTTCAGCCGACATTCATTAGAAAACATCTGTGCCTAGCTATGGACCTCCAGTACAAAAAGGACTGACAAATTTAAGTGAGTTCAGCAGCCATCAGGGTGGTTTGAATCTGGAATGGCTGCTCTATGCAGAGAGACTGGGGCAATAGGTGTCTTTTAGGCAGAGTTAGAGGTGGCTTTGAGGACATGTCACAGATGCCCTAGGTCCTACAGTGAGATCATCAAGGAGTTGTAACCAGGATTTTCATAGTGTTGCATGGTGAAAAGGGCCTAAATTGAAAAAAGAGGTTTTGGATTGGATAGGAGATGAGCTTTTTCCTCGAGAAAAACACTAATTGTAAGAAATTGCCCAGACAGGCACTCTCCATCCTGGAGGTTTTGGATAAATTCCTGAGAAGCCTGTTTGGGCCAAGTCTGCTATGCAGACTAGAGAATGCCTGAGGTCCCTTCCAGAATGAGTGATTCTTGGACTGTGACCTATGTGCACAGAGGTCCACCAGAAAAAGAGGGATAAACACCAGTTTTCAGAAACATCCTGTTCCCTTCTTCCTTGTACGTCAACTCCTTCTTTCACTAATTTCAAACCATCTAGTTTGTTAAATAAATAGCCAGGACCTAAAAAGCCATAAAGTTTTAGGGCGTGGCTCTGATTTGTTCATAAAGAGAGTGAAAGACAGAGTATGAGTGAAAGATAGAGACACCCTGTGGTGTCCAGGCAGAAGCACTACCCCTACCATGGTGTTGCCTAGTCCTCTCACATCCTTATCAGTCGGGTGACACATGCAGACTCTAGCCCCACAATATGCTACACGGAGTTTCTCATCTCATGGATGATCTCCCCACACAGGGTTTTTAAGACCCTACTTTCTGGAAGCATAAATTTTCCTTAAAAAAGCCTACAAACAAAAAACCAAACAAACAAGCAAAAAACTCCACTAAAGTCCCAGAGTGGCTTATAAAGAAATACAGTTGTGGTTATAATGGTAATGCATGATTTAAATCTGACAGCTTGCATTTTTGCTGCAATGTCCCTTCAGGCACCTTATATGATTTTTTTTTGTTCTTGTTGTTATCAATTGTCTTCCCATCACAAAGATTCATTATCCTTAGTCTTTCACTAATTAATCTTGAAGTTTCCTCATGTTTTTTCTGTTTAGGTTCATTTCACTGGTCCTTGCCATACACTCATTTCCCTCCCCCCCTGGAGCGTGTTGTCCTTTATTTAAGAACAGGTCAAGTAAAGTATGAAGGGAATATGTTTAAGATTCATACTAATTGACAATAAATAGCCCCTGGGACTCAGATGCCACAGCTGCCCCCCCTATTAGATCACTATTCAGATTATCAAGTTAAAATAATCCTTTCTGAAAACTCCACTGTACTGGGATACAAAGAAAAACATCAGACAGATCCTGAAAGCCTCCAGGGTGAATAATGTCTAGAGTCTGTAGTGAGAAATGGGCCAAATGACAGCTGACTTAGTATGGTCTGTTGATGGACCTAATATTCATTGCTTCTGTATTTTACAGGGAAGTGCAGCTGAATGTTTGCAGCTGACTGACTGTCAGCTTTAGTTCAGCAGGTCAAGGTGCATAGAGATGTGAAGCTCCCTATCATATCAATACCCTGTCTCCTGTGTATATTTTCTGAATTATAGGATATTAAAGTCAGGCATGCATGAATGTACAATATAGAGGCTAGAGACCTTAATGAGGGGGAGGGGAGTAGCTCAAATATTTTATCAGGCTAGTCTCCTGAGAGCTGTTTTATGCTGATTTTTGAGCTAAGTGGTTTCAGGCTATGATTTGTAGAAGAGGAATATGTGTTAGAACAAAGTGCTTTGTTCCTTCCTTAGTCTAATTCTTAATATCTCTGGAGACTTTTGTGTTGCCATTAGGTAATTGGTGTGGAAGATGCTTAAGAAAATAGACCCTTCTGATCTTCAGGTGAGAGGATTCTGGCAGATAAACTATATGTGTTCTCACTCAGTTGTAGCTCTCCTCAGTTAACTAGAACTAGTTGAAATCTAGATTAAATAACTAAATCTCAATATAATATCACAGTTTTACAGTTTGGTACTTCAACCCCTCAAAGATATTAAAACATTCAGTTCCTGATTTTGATTCTGGGCTCTCATACATTATCACTTGTACATTATCAAAGCACTCATTTGAGAACAAAACACTGGAAATTAGAATATCTGTTTCTCACCTTGGAACTACATTGCTCATCCTGAGCAAACTTTTCATACAGGCTTTTAGCTGTTTTATGGTATTTTTTATCTTATCCTACACTTAACTATTGTTTTAAAAATATTATTTCAAAATCATTGAACTACATGTCTAGGTTCAAGCACTTTTAAATTTACCATTAGCATGTTTAAGAAATTTTGGATGATGCCTGATTTCAAATTGGATGTGGAATGCTCTTCCTAATCACAACAACCTGCCCGTTTAGTCAAAAGATAGAAAGAGATAGAAAGACAATTTAAGTTCTGGCGCTCACAGAGGACTTCACAAATGTAGAATCAACTTCTATAATTTGTTCCTCCCATGGATTTTTTAAAAAAATTATAATCTGTTACTTGTTCTTGTGTTTTTTGCAGCACAACCTTGAAGACACATACAGATGGCTTTTTTCTTTCCCATTTCAAAGCCAAACTCCTCACCAGAGGTAGCCTAGTACTGTAGAAGTAGATACAGTTGCAGAATATGGACAGTAATAAAGTCTAAAACCCATTTCTCTTGGCTGCCGTTTGTAATGAGATGGATTGCCTGCATTTTCTGTCAACCCAACATGTAAAACGCTTGGGTTTTATCACTCGGGTGATATGTGTGTAATCATTAGGCATGGAAAAACAGGCAGATTCTTCAGGACACATTTGCTTTATTTCTGTTGAAGACTCAAAGTCCTCAAAGTAGTTTGGGTACCCTTTTGTTTATTATAGGTGTTTTGAATTGCTAATCACTAATATTTGGTGTAGCATCTCTTTTTATGATTTCATTGATCATGCCTAAACATTATCTGAACTGCTCAAATACCTGAAAGGGACAAAAGAAAATATATGTGAACATGTGAAAAATGGAGAACAAAACTACAAAATTACTTCCTGTATTATAAATTTTCCCCGTAAAATTTTTTTCCTTGTATCTTGGACGACATACTGAGAGGAAAAAAACAAAACCAAAAACCACCACAAAGTTTTCCCACTGAAAAAAAAAAAAAAAAGCCCATAAAACAAGAAACCAAAAAATCCCCAAAAAACAACAAAAAACCAAAACCCAAACAACCCCCCCCCAGAATTACTGGAAAATAAAACAATACAAATTAATAGAAAGTATTACCCATTAAAAAACATTTACCATTTCTAGAAGGCTTTTCTTATTTTTTATTCATTTTAGCAGAAATTTTAACACAATTTTCCAATTTATTCCAGTAAAAGAAACTGTTTACTCTCTGTTAACTTAAAAAAGAAATATAAAAAATGTTCTTCAGCCTTCTCCAGAATGCCTATAGATGTGAATATTATAGAGTATTTTGAGATTTCACTGGGGAACCTTTCAGTACTTGACAGTTGCTGATGCTGGATGAACATGGGAAGCACTGAGGGAGTTCTTAAAATAGTCCTTTCTGTCCTTTACAATAATTGTTTTCAGAAACATCTAAGAATCATAGAATCATGAAGGTTGGAAAAGATGTCCAAGATCATTTCATCCAACCTGTGACTGGATACCGTCATACCAACTGAACCATTGCTCTATACACCATGTCCAGTCCTTTCTTGAACATTTAAAGGGATAGTGACACCACAACCTCCCTGGGCAGCTTTTTCCAATGCTCAACCACCCTTTCAGTGAAGAAATTCTTCCTGATGTCCAGCCTGAGCTTGAGGCCATTTCCTCTTGATTTGTTGCTGGTTGCTTTGGAGAAGAGACCGACCCCTACTGGCTATAACATCCTTTCAGGTAGTTGTGGAGAGTGATAAGGTTCTGCATGACCCTCCCACTCTCCAGACTAAACAACCCCAGTTCCTCCCAGGACTTGTGCTCCAGACACTTCTCCAGCTCAGTTTTCCTTCTCTGGACTCATTCCAGCACCCCAGTGTCTTTCTAGTAGGGCCCAAGACTGAATGCAGCATTTGAGGTGAGGCCTCACGAGTAGTGAGTATAGGGTGATGATCTGTGCCCCGGTTCTGCTGTCCTTGCATCCATTAACTTTATGGATTTAAAAACTTCAGAATGAGAAATTCTAAACATATTAAGCAGAACAGTGTAAAAAAGAGTTGTGAAAGAAAACAGCAGTGAGAATAGCATCAGAAAGCAGCTATGCAGAGTTAGTGAAGGTTTTTTACGTGTGTTGGAGGAAGATTAAAAATTTGGAGTAATCAGAGTAACAATATTGTAATTTCAAAGCTCAAAATGAGAAATATTTTCCAGTTATAATCAGATAAATGCAACACAGACATTTTAATTGTTGATTTTTAAAAATTACTTAGTAAGACCAATAACTATATCTTAAATGATCCATTTCAATGTAAGATAATGGTAGTGTATGAGTCACAGCTTAGTGATACTGGCAGTTATTTTGGGCCATTTATGATTAGTTACAATTATTATTTTTAATTAAAATATTTTACTTGCTAGCTGTGTTATTGAGCTCAACCTGGAGCCTGCACAAAGCTGAAATTCAGAAGTGGTACAGACCATCCTCCCCTGAAAGGAACTTAAAACCAATTAATTTGTGACTCTGCTCAGCATGACTTAGTTGGTCTTGAATATCACCATTAAATACACAAGCTGTTCGGGGTTGAAAATTCAGGTGGTTCTTTTTTGTCAGTTCTAACATGATATCTCTTAGTATTTCTTGTAACCACTTGCTCTTTCCATTTGTTTTTCCTTTTAGGGAAAAAAGAAGTTTTTGTTTGTTTGTTTTGTTTGTTTGTTTTTAAAGGATAAAGCCATATTTATGTCATTTCAAATATTTAACTTATTCATTTACCTTACTTAATTTATGACTCCTGCATGAAAATTTACAGTTTAAAAAATAGTATCTGTGCCTAGATAGGCATTATATTATCTACGACTCATTGGAGACAGTTCCATTTCCGGAGCAGACACAGCTAGAAGTGATGTCTAGCAGAGTATAAAGCAGTCTAGCATGAAGGAAAGCATGCTTTTTCTTGCAAAATATATCTGACAAAAACACAGCTCTGCATCAATTTATCTGAATACCTATGCCCTTCACATTATCTAAAATCTTAACTGCAGTATTCATTACAGTATTCATATACCTAACAGATATAGAGTTTTTCCTAAAGGAAAATAAAACCAAAAAACCTTTCAGAAGTTGTTTGTTTTTCCTTAAATAAGAATAGAGTAACCTCATGTCGAGCTACCTCATAACTCCAGTTTTCTATAGGGCGCTGCTAACACTTTGTGGGCAAAGACTTGAACTTTGTCTTTGCTTATAAAAATATTTGCAGGCAACTCAAAAATGCGCAGCTCAAAGTTTATTAATTTGGGGCCCTTTTTTTGAAAAGCCTTCTATCTCTCCCATGCTGTAGAAATAGCTAATTTGCTTTTATATAAAAGGTCATGAATTTTCAAGTGTATTATAGGGGAAAAATGTTGCAGTCATTCTGGCACTATATTTGAAATTAGAAATAAATGCTATGTTTTACATAAATAAGATTATAAAGAGACTTCGCTACCCCAAGCCTGGAAAGTAGATAGTGGGACAAATAGATATGGTATTTTAAATGTTAAGACATGACAGATTTTAAACAAGAGACTTTAAGACTTTGGCAATTACTTAGATGGAGAATTGAGTTCATATCATTGCATTATATATATGTTTTTTATTACTTCCTATCTGAACCACAGTGGATCTGAGTGAAGAATAATTTTGCTAAGAGTCATAATTTAACCCCAGCCAGCAAACTAAGCCCCATACAGCTGCTTGGTCACTCCTCCTGTAGTGAAGGTAGAGTAAAAGTGAGAAAACTCATGGGTTGATATAATGACAGTTTAATAGAATAAAGGGAAATTTACACAGACAAGAAAAGCAAAGCAAAGCATTTATTCACCACTTCCCATGGGCAGGCAGGTGTTCAGCCATCTCCAGCAAGCTAGTCTCCATCAGAGTGACTTGAGAAGACAAATGCTGACACTCTTAAAGTCACCCCCTTTCTTCTTCTTCCTCCCCTGGTTTTATATAATGAGAACAATGACGGTAATGGAAGGCATTTGACCAGCTGGGATCAGATGTCCTGGCTGTCCCCTCTCCTGACTCCTTGTGCACCTCCACCCTGCTCAGTGGCACAGCAGTGGAAGAAGCAGAAAAGGCCTTGACCGTGTTCACAAGCTGCTCAGCTAAAACATCCTTGTATTATCGCCATTGTTTCCATCACAAATCCAAAACACAGCCTCACTACGGCTTCTGTGAAGAAAATTAACTCTATCTCAGCCAAAACCAGGATACTAAGTCATTGTAAATATTATTACATTATACTTTTATTACTATTCACCTGTCAAAAATATGTCAGTTAGTGATTTAA
Organism: Argya squamiceps; assembly: GCA_037834095.1. Classification (NCBI taxonomy): domain Eukaryota; kingdom Metazoa; phylum Chordata; class Aves; order Passeriformes; family Leiothrichidae; genus Argya; species Argya squamiceps. The sequence continues at coordinate 78,785,539 of JBBMKD010000001.1, forward strand.
AACCTTGCAGCTCTCCTTTCTGAAATTGAAAGACCCTAACACAAAACCAAGAAAATCAGCATATGAAATGTTACAGAAATTTTCTTCACAGGCCTTTTTCTAGAAAAGAGTGGTTCCAGCTTTGTCACATATCTACCTTTGTCAGTCTGTTGATATATGCAGGAAATAAAATCATGCTAGGTTGATAGAAAGCCTGTTCAATAAAATTGAACTAAATAGTGTCTTGGTGAGCTACATTTCTGAAATCACTTTCCTGTTTTAGGTTTGATATTTGCTGCTAATGCTTGTCAACACAGGATGTCTTTGGTCCTTTAATGATTTTTGTATAGAAAATTATTGATCACAGTTTTAAAAAGTTAAGGTTTTCAGAAAAGAGAAGCTTTCTTAATCTCAGGGACACTGAAGCATTATGTAGTCCTGTTATATTCAAATCTGGCAGGACAATTCTTTCCAAACCTAAATAAATTCATCTTATTTCTGAATCTATCAAACTACATTTATCAGGAAATTTGATTTCTCTGCATCTTTCTTTCTATTTTATACCACACATTAACACATCCATAGGAAATATAAGGAAATGGTAAGTCTCAATGACGGAATGACTCCTGGAGTGTGTTCATGTCTCACAGACATTTCAGGAATGAAATCCTTTAATGTATGTATTGAAAAAAATCAAGTTTAAATTTTCTTTGAAGGCTTGGTGAAAACATTTGGAAAGATATTTATTATTTTCATTTTCTTGGCTAAATGTAATATAAAATGTTTTTGTCTTCTTCAGAAAAAAGAAGGGTACAAACTATTTAAAAATAAAAATACAAATACGAAGTTCTGGAAATGATTTCAGAGCCCAAGCTGGAAGTATTTGGAAACATCCTGGCTAAAGCTTTCTAAGCACTTTTTTGCCTTCTTTATTCAGTTGCAGTAACATTCCTAATTTTAATTTCATCCTATGACAGCAAGCTATTTAAGGGAAATAAAGACAGAATACCAGATCGTGTTATATGTTGAGGTTTTGTACAACTTTAATGAGTTAAGATAGTTAATGGTTATCAATGGTTTATTACAATGATTACACTGATTATGCTTGGATAGAGTATAACAGTGTGAAACATTTTGCTGAGTTATCATATTGTGCTCTGTATGCACCACAAATTCAGGACTGGTTCTTTTCTTTATAGAAGACTTCAACAAGGTTGAGTTGTAAAGAAATCTGATAGATCCATACATTTTTGTTGAGTACAAAATCTACTAGTAACGAAAGGACTTCTCATCTTTTTTTGTTGTTTAGAAAGGCAACAGAAAGCCTTATTTCTCAAAATCTCCTGATGGAACTTGGAAGAAACGAAAAAGTGAAAAAAAGAAACACAACAAAAACAAAACCATTTAAAAAAAGTACTGTATTAGTAATTTAAAAAAAACCAAAAAATTTCTAAACCAATCAAATTTTTTACTTATTAGTCACAGTTCTGGTCGAAGGCCTTTTATTAGCAAAGATCTTTTGACATATGTTTCCTCATATCACCATTCTAAATGTGTGTAATTCATCAGACGATGATGAGGAGTCTGAACCATGGTGTATAAATCATGTTCCTCGTAAATTTACTTCTTGCTTGCTGGTTGTGATTTTTGAATTACATTGTTTGTTCTGAATATAGTTACTGAAAATGGAAGAGACAGAAAAGGAAAACAAAATAAAGGCTTAAAATAGACACTCCTCTCTCCTACAGATAATCTTAAATAATAAATGTGAAAAATAAGCAAGTGCCTTTTAAAAAGTTATTTGTTGCTGGAGTTCTAAAACAAAACAAGCCACATTAATTATTTGATTTATGAGTGAATAAATAAATAATATGCAGAAAATATAAATAAGCAATATAAATAAGCAACAATTAATCTTCTGTTTCATTTATTAGGAAAGAGTGAGCCTTAAAAAATTGACTTATGTTTAAATTTGGGTGTATATTTGAGTATTCTATGCAATACTTAAGATTTGGTTTTGGGAAGGTATCTTTGACCACTTTATGGTTACATCTTATCTGAAGGCCTAAAGGGGTTTCCACATATGCTAAGACCAATTGTTTGCCTTGAACCTTCCCCAACTCCATATTACAAGACTGAAACCCACTTTTTAAATATCACTTAGCTTGGTTTAGTGGAAAAATATCTTGTAACTTGTCCCTGACATGTTCAAAACAGGTCCTCAGTATTGATGATCAGGGTACCCACATCCTGGGATGGGTATATCGCTTGTATTCAGATCAGTTCAGGCCAGGTCTGTAGAGATCTTATTTTCAGATTCCAGATATCAAATATTAGTTATGGGGAAAATGGGAGGGGAGAATGCACAATCCAAAATCAAAATAATGGATACAAATGAAATACACATTTTTACATTAACTGCTCAGTATTTCATAATTTTGCAAACTCAGAAGAAAAAACAGTGAAATTTATTTCCATGAAGGCATATCTACAAAATAAAGCCATTTTTTTCTAAGTTAAAGAGAAGTCCACAGAAGTCTAGAATAAAAGGAGAAATAATTAATCTTCTCTAAGGTCACACCTCACAACATGAGGACATTTATTCCTTTTTTGTTTGTTCCTGTGCTAATGAGCTGCTCTAATATTTAAGAGGAAATAGTACAATCATAATTAAGCAAGTTATTTAATCATGAAAAGTTTAAACTATAGTTTTGTTGTCTGGGAAACCTGAACAGTGTTCCCTTACTTGGCATCAAAAAGCATTTTAATTTGGTTTCCTAAGAACATAAGTTTATGCAAAGGCTGAGTTTTTCTGCTTGCCTACCTGTCAGTTCTCACATGAAAACTGAACCCTTTCCAAGTACGGTGTGATGGAAGGTAAAATACAAGAAAATAATAAGCTGGCCAAACCAAATTAAAACCTAAAATTTCATGAAAATTCAGGGCTTGGTAGCAAAGCGAGCATCAAATTAGAGAAGCTGACGAAGAAAAATCTTGATTCTGAGCTTGTGACATTTCTGTTCTCGTAGATCTGCTGTGTTTTCTGGTCTGGTGGGGCAGAAAGAGAGTTCAGGATATAGTAAAACTTGTCTTCTTATTAAATAGCTTTAGAGAATAGATTTATTAAGGCAGAATTGAAAGCTTCCCCAAATATTACAGAAAGCCTTTTATTTATTCTTTATGATTTTAAAAGTAGCAAGCCTCATCATTCTCCTGCCATGACAATATAAAAATATTAGGAAATTAAAAATTGTGCATCTACAGTGTCTCTGTTATTCAAAGTATATGAAAACCAAAGACATTCTAAATATGAAACATACCACATATATTTATATCTTGCATAATTTAGAAGATTGACATGTATATGTAACTATAAAATATTTATTACCAATGCTATATTTTGCATTAATCCTTAATTATATATATATATTTATTAATTGTTTTACTGTAATGATAGAAACATATAGAAAGAATTACCAATGATACACCAATTTATTGAACCAGAATAAATATCTATTTAAGTAATATATGCTTCTTGCTCGAGTTTGTTGAAAATAATTCAGTTTAATGGGGGTAGGTTTTCTTTCCAAAAATACATTTTTTTAATCTTAATTATGAAATATTGAAGCAGTTTATTTATAATCCTTGGTCTCTGTGAGATGCTTTCACAAGAAACTACATAAACATCACCAGCCCACAATCCAATGTGGAGCATTACAATCTTTGGATGATAAAAAAGTGGTGTCGCAGTTTCTGAGACTTAAATTGTTGAGTATATTAAAAACAAAGGTCTACTGTAAAGTATTTAAAGAGGTCACATTAATATTCATTAAATGAATTTATTGTTGTAAATTAGGTATGGTAATCTGTTACAACATATCATTAAGAGCACCATAAACCATTCCTACAATGGTATGCTAAAATAAGATGGGTTATACATCATTAAGCTGTGTAGTACTTGCTTTATATTTGGATATAATTACTGAAAGAAGATAATGATTATTTAAGTACAGCAGAAGTATAAGACTTCACATATGGTACTACAACATTTTGAACTATGGAAATGGAAGTATCTCCTCTAAGGCTGAAGTTAAGCAGATAATTAAAGTGAAGACGACAAAAGTATTGCTAAAAATGCTAGAGAGAGACTAAAAATTTAGCCCAGCTTATTTTAAAGACAGGATAGTGGTCCTCACAATGAAGAATGGTTGATAGCTTTGATTACATTGGTAAAATGGTGAATTTTGGATTATTCTTATTAGACCATGTGTTTATTAAGAAAGAAGAAAAGAATGTCCTAATTCTGCAATTATTAAAGTATATCTATAAATTGATATTTATTAATTTCTCAGATTGAGTGTATATGTCTAAATTTAGCACATGCAGAGAAACCTGAAAGAGATTTTTCCAACCATTAAAAAATCCTTTTAGAAGGCTTTTGAAATCAAGCATTACTCAGAAATACTTAAATATTATAAAACCTTACTATTGGTTAAGGCACAATATTGGAGTAGTCCTGTAAGGACAGAAATCAAAAGTGGCCTTCCTTTGTCATTGCCTGGCTCACATGACTTAAATTATATGATTATTTTTTATTTTTAATTTAGTGTATAGGGATGTGTGGGAGGTGAATTAATCCTGGTCAGTAGATTAAAAATAATGTTTATTTATTAAGTGAGATCTGCACTTGTTGCCTTTGCACTTCTGAAAACTTCTGTAATGTATCACCACACCCATTTCAGTAGGCAGAAGTGTCTCATAACATGTAAGCAGTTTAATCTTTCCCATGAGATTTATGTCAAGCCACCAAAGCTTCCATACCAAATATCAGCCTATTTTAGGAAACACTGTAAGGATATTAACAGGATTGTTACTGGGAAATGAAACTCATTATAGTGTGATTTCATGTTTGAATGCTTCACAGGAAATAAACTGGAACTTTGAATTAATGGGGTAGATCAAGAAAATACAAATAGATAATTAAGTATTCATATCTCAAATACTTTCAAATTAACTTTTTAAGGAAAAACAGGAAAAGAAGAATAAGTTAAAACTCCATGTGCTTAGTTCCAGCATTAAGTAAACTAAAACTTGTTTTAGTTCAATTAACAGAGTTGTAATGTCCTTAAATCCTGGTTTAGCAGCTAAAATTCCTGGGATGAAGGAGAAAACTGTCAATGTGTCTTCTGAAAAATCCTTGATTCTGCCAGTACAAATTGAGTGTTTAAAGCATTCAGTTGTGTGTTTTAAATGTTGCTAAAAATTTTAGTTCCTTAGGCTCCTCATTTTCTAGAGAAATAAAAACCAACCCCCAAACAGATTCAAGTTTCAGAGACATAAGTAAGGATTAGAATAAGACAGAAATAATTGCAGGAAGGGATGTGAAAGTGCCCAGGTTGAACGAGAAATACATAGTCATTTGAAAATTATAAACAAACTTCATCTGGTTCACTTATCTTGGGATTCAAGAGATTCTCTTTGTGCTCAGTTTTCAGACATGATCCTCATAAAAACAAATACATACGATCAACTTAAGTGTTAAGGTAGAAAATCTTTTGAAATGCGAAGAGTAGAAAATAAATTGGGTCTTTACTGAGAACAATGTTAAAACTGTAATAGAATATTATATAATACTGTAATAGATTACAGTTTCATACTACTTTTTAAAAGCTGTATCTTTGGAATATGCATGCTAAAAGATACAATTTTATGCCATCTAGCCTTTTATTATTTGTGGAAGTGCTGGAGTGTTTAGATTTGTATTTTTTAAAAGTCTTTTTGGGAGGGAAATAAAAGCAAATACTGATGATTCTAATGTTTGAATCCTATTAAAAGTGTTAATTTGCTGCAGTAATAATTTAGAGTTTTAACTATAAGCTCAAAAAGCAGATTTAGAAGCATAGTTGGCACAACTGTGATGTTAACTTGTCCTTTAACGTTTATTGAAAGCAATATGTCCAATATAATTATAGTGTGTGTCAAATAACCCACCACTTTATTTTTTTAATGCCTGATCAGTTAATTTACTTGATTAAGATGACTTGCCATCTGCTAAGGAATTTTTCCATGGTTTTGTCATTACTTCTAAATGTTAAGAAAAGTTATAAAGCATTTCCTTTGATTTTGTTTAATCCCCATTTACTTTCTGTTTTTCCTTTAAGCCTTTACTATGGTGTTCATCATCAATTTCTTTCTGGCTCCTACAAGGGTTATATGGTAACTATATCACTAAGCAAGACAAGTGAATTACAGAACCACACAGGTGTAGTTGTATTTGACAGGAAATCAATGTCAAATACTCAGTACTGTATTACCTTGTGAGGGCATTCAAATATTTATTTTCCTAAAAGGATGACTATTGTTTTATAATTAAAATTATATTCAATAGAAACTAGAGAGTCTATTAACCCACTTCTTCCATTTCCTTAATTACCAAACCATAGAGTTTTACAAATATTGCCAAAGCAATGTGTAGTCAATTTAAACTTAATGAGATTACATTCTTAGTGTCTTGGCTGGGTATAATGGAGAAACAGTAAGTATGATTATGCATTTACATGCTCTCCTTGTAATCCATAAATCTCACAAGCACTTTTTTGCCAGCATTGAAAGTTCCTCTGTCTAGACCTCTTTGGCAGTGTGTCTTCATAGTCCACAAAATTCAGAGTGTTAATTCTGAAGCCCTTTGATTATGCTGAGAATATAATTATTTTTATAAATAGACAGCTGCAGAGAAGAAAATGACCTCAGTAAAGAAAATGTCCTAGTTTTCTCTTTTTCGTGCCTATCTGAGGAAATATTTTTGACTTGCTGTACCTAAATTTTCAGGTTTATGTCTTTATCATCTCTGCTTGCAAGAAGGACTTTTGCAGATCTTAAATTAGGATTTATTCAAAGATTTTTTTTAAAGTCAAAGCTTGAGTTGAAATTTCAAATACACATCTGTCTTTCAACTTATATTGATTAGGTAATTCACTTCCGATTTTTTACTGACTGATCTACTGATGTATGTACCAGCAATTCATGCTAACAAAAGGGAGTCACTTCATTAATTACTGACTATGGGCAATTGCATGCTCTGGAGATTGATGCCTAAAAGTATCATGAATTTTATTATGTCTTCTTTGGATGAGATGGACAGTTGCCTTCATGACATATTCTGCTTTTCCCCCAAGACTGCTGGTACCACTTGATAAATATGAAAGCCAAGTCTGAGATGGGTTGCCTAGAGGCAGAGCAAAGAAAATTCAGGTCATTCTTCCACCAGGACCATCAAACAGACAAAGAAGTAATAATGCAGCCCAGGGCTGCAGAGGTTCTGCTCTATGAGGACTTGAAACATTATTATAAGACAGCCCAACTCAGTCCAGTCTAGCCCTGCCCAGGGAATCCCTGATAAAGTGCTTACATAGATTTGTATTGCGGGGCCCATGGAAAAGGTCAGCAGAGCAAAGCAATTATGCATACTTAGTGTTTCCTCACTGAAACTGGATGAATATTTTATCATTGAACATTCACCATTGAGGAAATCCTAACTTTTTCTGCTTTGGGCCATTTTTATCAAGAGGATTCATCTGAAATGAAAGAAGAATGTTTCAATTCGCTGCATCACTTTGTAGAATCATTTTTGTTTCAGGCCCTTAGAAGTAAGGCTGAAGAGATAAAGTAAAGACTTACACAACTGACAGTAGTGACTCTCTATTTAGCAGACCAGCCATGAAAGCTTGCCAGCGACACAGAGAACATGATCTCATATCTGAAAATCTTTCTACCTGGACCACTTATTCTGCACCAGGATGAATGAAAAACAATCCATTAGCACAAAAAAGCAAAAGAGGTGGTGTTTTTTGGGGTAGAAATTTTGCTTAGAATTCTTTCTATGCAAAATATTTGAAATCAAAGCAGGGTATTGGAATCATCCTGAAAGTGACTGTGATAAACATCAAAATGTAGAGGAATTGTCTCATTGACTTAATAAGTCCTTAAAAAAATTACATTAAGAAAAGCTCTGTTTGTGAGAGATGCTAAGGACCTGATACCAAATCTATGATGATCCTGTGGTTAAAGCTCTCCCTTGAGATGGGCAAGAGAATTAAGTTTAGATGTACTCTTTGCTGTTTTCAGAGTAAGAGGGCAACTGTCCATCCAAAGTAGCAGATCATGTCATTATTTGTGTTTCTTAATGCATAGTAATATCATACTTACATGATAGAGACTGAAAGAACATGATCACAAAACATCCTCTAGCAGGCTGACTGGATTCTTCTCTTAGAAGATGAGATGAATTGCTTGTCATGTGAGACAGAAAAAGAAACTGATCCTAGATCTCCAGACCTAATATTATGTTATTGAAAAATACAATAACTTTTTGCTTACTACCAGAATTTCTACAATATTTCTCAGGTAGTATGTTCAAATATCCTTATTTTAATGCTGTTACATATAATATTTTTAGAACATTCCATTTTTCATTGGATCATTTTTGTTTTCAAGTGATAATACCTGTTTCTTAAGCTTTTATCTTCTACAGTAATATGAAAATAGGTAACATCTTTGTCAGTTGTAAGTTATTTAACAGACTGTAATTGTAAGACTTGTGTTAGCACCTGGTTATACCTTTAATCAGGTTCATAAGAACAAAATTATCTTATATTTTTCATGTATCCCAAAGCTGCACACTACAGCATAATTTGAAAGATGAAGTTCTGGGGAAGATTCAGAGCTCTCATCTACACATTGCTTTCACCTGAAATAGAGGTGCTTTTATATTGATAGGTAGGAAGACAACAGATAAAAGAAAAAAATAATGGCAGCAAATAGTTTGAATAAATGTAAATTAAATATACCTTTATTCTTTTCCAAAAAATGCTTAAAAATAATATTCTTATTTTTGAGTTTGAGTTTTTTATGAATCTTCTAAATTTATTTTTGAGAAGAGAGAATTCTTTCCTGTCTTTGTGTAATGTAGTAAAAAGGGGAAAAGGGAAACAAGAAAATTTCCCCTCAAAATAGAATAAAATATGTTGGGTTTTTAAATGTATTTGTCCTTCATATGTACTTTTTTCCTTATATCAAATATGGATTTCATTTCATTTCAGAGTGTATTGACTCTGGTTGGGTGCCAGGTGCCCACCAGAGCCACTCTGTCTCCTCAAGGGACAGAAAATATAACTTAGAGTTCCATTTCAGCAGAGAATTACAAGGGAAACACAGAGATGGAAATGAACTATTTGCCTACCTCTATGTAAAGCTGGATACAAATTAATGAAGTAGAAACATTTACAATTATGAGAGATATGACATAGAACACATTTCAGAAACAGCATCAGAGTCAGCAAAATACTGAAACAGCAGGACACAAATGGTACTGAAATGAGAGAAAATGAGAGAAATGGAGCCATGACATTGCCCATTAAAGAGAGGAAATAAGGTAAATACTTTAACTGAGAGTTCAAACACCAGACTATTCCCATACTTGAAGGTTTGACTAGACAGAGTATTAAAAGTACTACACTATAAACTACTTCACCAAGAAAATTGCAAGTGAAGAGTTAATGTAAAAACCAAAATCTCAAAGTAAAACTACAGCTATAAAGAGAGAATCCAGTTACCTCCATGTAAACTGAACAATACCCTGGTAAAGGACAATGTAGGAAATAAGCAATTAGATAACATGCATACCTGTCTATTGGCATTCCTAATTAAAAAGTCCACAAGAAAAGAAACATCTCTTAATTTAGGCCTGAGCTGCACATTCAGACACTTTGAGAAAAGCCTGCTTGTAAAAGAAAGTTACATAAATTTTGATATTCTTGAAAGATTTAAATGTCCCTTCAGAATCTTTTGTAGTAATGTTTAATTTTAAGAAAGGAATCTGCATTAAAGCTGGAATGGTTATTAAAAGCAACAGCTAAAATTTCATTGTCCTGGACGCAGCAACTGTTGAACAGGGAGAGCTATGTTATGTAGTTTCCAGAAGCTTTCAACAATATCCTTCACCAGAAGGATAAGACAGAAAATCATGTCATGAGATAAGGGGGAAGGTCTTCCTTTGGATAAATAACTGGATAAACACTGCAAACAAAATGGGGGTAAACAGTGCTTTTGCACTGAGGTCAAACCTTGTAGTGCCACAGTGATCCATGCCGCAGCCTGTGCTGTTTGGCAAGCTTGTAACTGACCTGGTAGGGAGGGTCAGTAGCAAAGGACACTGTTCCCTGATGAATACTGAGTTATTAATAGCAGCAAAGATGAAAGTTGATTGAGGAATGGCAAAGAACAGTACAGTATTCTGTGAAGAAAGAGAAATTCAGTGCTGCTAAACATAACACAGTACACACTGTGGAAAACAAAAATCCTAATTTTAGAGAGAAAGGAGTGGTCTGAGTTGGGTATTGCCACTCATTACTGGAAGCTTTATGGCAAACAAAATTAATATTTTATTTACTAGGGTTTTCTGCTGTTAAACATATTCATAAATTATTGGGAAACAGAATGAATAATGAGATGTCAAGCTTTGTTAGTATTAAAAAATTATTCACATAGTTAAAACTAAAATTGACTGCAAAATACCACAGATGACTCTCATGACAATAAAGTGGTAAATGAAATTTATTGTTGATAAATACAAAATAATTTTCAAGGGGAAAAAAATACCAAATGCATTCTAATTATACACACAAAATGATTGGCTCTAAATTAGCTTTCAGTATTCCACAAGGAAATTGTGTACAGTTTTCTAAATGTCAGCCTGGTGCTGAATAGCAATTTAAAGAACAAATAGAATGTTGAAATTATCAGAAAGAGAATAAAGAACAAGATGAAAGATGTGACTCTGCCATTGTCTAAACCTCTGCAACAGTCACAGTGTAAATGCTGTACCCCTCTTTTGCTGGTACAAAGTTAGAGTGTGACCAAAAAGGGTTCTGAGGTCACTCAGAATAGTGGGACAGCTACGAAGGACAGGTTAAATAAAGGAGACGTGACTGAGATCTATAAAATCACCAATGGAATGAGGAAGCTTCTTCCATTTTTTTCATGGTATCATGTGGAAGACATAAGCCAAAAACAGGACAGTAAGAGAGGGTCTGTAAGAAAGTCCTGTTGTAGATTTCTTATAACTGCAGCCTCAAGCTCAGGATACACTTGTAATATTGACTCCCATAAATCAGGAAGGTACAGATGGAAAGGGTATTTTCTCTGTTTTAAATAACTTTTCCTTTGAATTTACCACTGATCAGTATCTGAGACAAATCACTGGGCTAAATAGGTTTTTGGTCTAATCTGGGACACCAATCATAAAGTACTATAGTAAATTTGAGGTTGAAGCATCATTACAGAGACACATACATGCAAGAAATTTCTTGCAGCTAACTTTGGACAGATCACTCAGAATGGCAAAACTTCTCATGTGGAAGGTCTATATTTAGAGGACTTAACCTACATGCTTCTCTTGAAGATTATGTTTAAATATTTCATAAGATATATATATATATATATAAGAGCATAAGTACAGGCAGATACATCATTTATTACCTGTTAACACTAGGTTTAGGCTCCCTTTCTGAAATGCTCTATGTTCTTACAAAATGACAATTTTTCTGCAGTTTAAGCCGATAAATGCGAATCCAGATTTCACATTGAGGTTTTCATGATACTTGGATTTGTGCTTCAAGACTCTAAGTGAGGCTCAGCACATACTTGATTTATTTCATGAATTTGTATTTTTATTTCCTAAAAACCTAAAATGTTTAGTTTATTTTTCAATTTCACTTGTCATCTATTTATTATTTCCATTAGTAAAATTCGTATCATTTTATATCTCAAAGCACCATAAGGTAAAAGTTGTATTAAAATAAATTAAACAGTCAGTTAAAAAGCATTTGACCATCCAATGATTGCATTATTCAAAATTCAGTGCAATAGGCTTTGATCTAATTTTTGACATGAATGATACTGAAGGTTGATGCAAAAATTCCCTTATGAGATTTTTGTTGTCCTTCTATGCAATTGCAGGTACATTGAGATAGTAGTAAGTGACAAAATACAGAATTAGAAATCTAATGATTATTCTCATGCACTGTTTTTTTTCCTCACATTTCAATATTTAAATAGTTAACATCCAGTTAAGTGGATTTAAGTGGACTATTAGCACAATTTCAGTGGAGTATTAGCAAGGTTTGAATTGAAATTAAGAAATCTCTGGTCACTTGCTGTTTTTTCTGACATTTAGGAACAGCAAAGAGTAATAGCCATGAATTTCTTATGGTGTAGGAAATATATTCTTTCATGTGTTGAACATGTTCACATAATGTTGCATTTTTAAACCTCACTGCATCCAAGAGAAGAAAATACTTGTGCAGTAGATGAAGGCAACTTCATTGCTGTCCTAAAAGATGGACAGAATTTTCACCCTCTCCTCTCAGCCATAAAAGCAGAGTGGGCATCTAGTCATGCATTGAAAAACCATATACTGTAAAGTTGAGGGAGTTAATTGAAAAGGTATTTTGAATAACTTTTTTGAAGTAAGATGAGAAAGAAAAGAATAAATTAAAAAAAAAAAAAGCCAAATGAATAAAAAGGCTTAGAGGCATATTAATTCTTGAAGTAACAGGTTTTAAAGGACCTGTTCTCTGGAGCTCATCAATGCAGAACTTGTGCCATCTTGAACAGGATAAAACGTTATTTACAGACGTAAATTCCAGTTCTAACTCTGCTTTCTTTCCAACAGTTGGATATTCTGGGCCTCATTCCTCATTTAGCTAAATCAATATAATTGGAAAATTACTCCAGAAGAGAAGAAGAGACTGTGTTTAAAGGTCACCTCAAAGCCACCTGCTATAGCTTTTGGAAGTAAACTTCTGGAATTATTTTACAGATATTAGAAAGTGATTCATAGTTCACGAGGTATAACAACAGCGAGTAGCAAAGAAAATCGATAAAATGTATGAAAAATGGACTAAAATAGTCTAAAACCAAAAGAATGCCAATATAATCTTATGGAATTAAATGGCAAGTTGTAAATAAATGGGGAATCCAATCAGAAGTCAACAGACCAAAACTGCTATTTCAGCAGACTATTCAACAAACAGAATAAAGAAAGAGATTATGTAGTAGTATTCTCTGCTTTTCCTTCAACACACTTGCTGAAGATAGTGAGGCATCTGCTCACATTTGCACTGATGCTAAGGAATCTATAGCCACTCACAATTTTCATATGTTGAGCTTATCTTCTTACTAGGAGACTTTAAAATCGCCTCAAATTTAGAGGCAACACAGCTAGTGTATCAAAAGATATCTTCTTAGCAGAAAGGTGATTCACCAGGTTGCAATTAGCTTTTCACCTGATGTTCTGATCTTGTTATGGAAATTCAATAATTGCAACGCCTAAACTAGCATATATATGCCTGGGAGAACATTAAATTAATGAATATTGGACGACTTCGAAAAATGGGCTCTTGCTCTGCCTTCCCTACTCTTTTGATTTCCCTCCTACCTACATACTCTTCCCATACATGCTCTTCTGTCTGCCTTTTTTCATCCTGCCTTAAGAGAAATTGTGGTGGCCAGCTCCAGAAGATACATCTAGATGAGACAAAACTCAAAAAGAAAGCCAAAAAACTCTTAATCAATCAGAAAATGGTCTTTGTTGACAGCAAAAGCAAGCCAGAATTCATAGCAGCCACTGATACATAGTTGCCAATCCATAACACAAATTTATGAGCAATAACTTATTCTACAGCTATTGACAAAATCCTATTTTTTCTCGTATTTTCTTCATGTTTACTGTTGTTTTCCTTCTTTCTACACCTGTTTTCTCAAATGTAGGAAGTAACTAGTATTTGTATTGATCTACTGAAATATTACAGAAAGAACATTTTCTTCCTGTCTGAAAAATTTCACTTGTTAAAGGGAGAGGTAGAGCAATTTTGGTGGGCATCTGGCACATACCCAGAGTCAACACACCACAAGGCATAAAACATGCTTTTTGCTTCCAGAATGATGTTGTTGTTAAAAATAGATTTTGGAATTTGTAGTTTTCAATTCAGTGGTTACATCTCTTATTAGTCCTGCTTTATGTACCTTTGTCTTTATTGAAACTCTGGATTATAAAAACATCCAAAATGAATGACAGACTCATAAATTTCAGTACAATTAGGCTAAGACCTTTATTCTCTCATTCCTTCACCTGCAGAATACGATTCTGTATTTTTCCATGCAGGAAAAATGTTTTGACTCATGTCATAGATGCATTAGAGAATAGTCAAGTCCATTTTCAAAGAACAAAATTATCAATATAAACCAATATTCTTTTAAAGTAGCATAGTATTGCCCATATATTTAGTCAAACAGTGTCCAGAAATGTAAAACAATTTCATATAGAACAACTGGTCTTTGTTCCTTTTGACATTGTTTTCATCAGGTGGAAATTTTTCTCTCTTGTTTGTTAAAACTGTTTTCTCCCCACTCGGTTCTGGTAATTTTCCAAAACAATCAAGAAGACTTTTCAGGGGAAAATGTGTGGTGATTTGTGCTCAAAATACAGCAAAATAAGGAAGATATGTAAGTCAGAAACAGGGGAGGATGTGATGCAGAGAAAAATCTGTTTTAGCTCTTTTTTCCTCTAATTCTTTTGCTGTTAGTAATAATGGGTTACAGGAGGGGAAATAAAAACAAATAAAAGAGCGTATTTTGTTGTAGAGCAGTGGTCTTTTAAAACACAGAAACTAGTGATAAGTTTTTTTTTAAAAAAAAAGCTCTTATTTGCTGCATAAGTGTGTTCACCTTTTCAATGTCTTTGGATGAACCACAATCCCAAATCAAATATTGTCATGCATTATTAAATTAAGTCAATTATATGTCAAACACTTGACGTTATGCATTAAATTCATGCTGATAGAGACTGCATTTTTAGAGGGCAGTCAACATATTAAATTCTAAAAAGAGGCAATATATTTTTCTGCTTGCAGATCCCTTTGTAATTCACTGGGATACATTATACAGAAGTTCCCACATGCCAAATGCAACCCTAATAATTTAGAGGGAAATGTAGTGATAAAGAATTCAGAGGACTGGAGGAAATACAAATCCATTATCAACTTTAGACATCGGGCTGTGTTGGCAGTATTTAATTCTTCTAAAATTTATTCTACCTCTGTTTTTAATTTACCTTCAGCTTACACTGCCTCATGGGACAGCCTCCTGGCATCCATATGTTATTGCTATTAAAAAAAAAAAAGGGGCTAAGAGAGCCCAGTATCCCTTCTCTCTAAACTCTAAACTCTCTCTAAACTCTCTAAACCTGTTTAGTATCTTGTACATTCTTACCAGGTGTTTATTCTTAACTTTGAGAGGGTATCTTAAGTGGCAGCTTTTCTGATTCTCACATTATGCTGCATCTGACCATCTGTGCAGCGATTGTTGGGAATGTCCCTGATTTCTCAACCCACCAAAATCCACATTCACAAAAGTTAAGTTTACAAAAAAACCTATTTAAGTTGCCTGGATTATTGATTAAAAGAAAAAAAAAGGTCACACTTGCAGCCATATGGTAATTTCTTGACTAATAGTGTCATGAAAATAGTCTTTTTGAAGGGTAAACTAACCTTTCACAGGTTGTAATTACTGTCCTAGGCACAGAAAATTCCCTTGTATACATTATGGAAATGAGCCTGTTTCCAGATGAATAATGTAAAAATTTGCTTGGAAAAGTAGGAAGATCCACAACGCTGTTCTCCTGGGCTTGTTGCAGACACAACTTCATCTACAGCTAAGGCTTTCTTTCTAAATATTCTCTCTGTCCATTACTTATTACTGTATTGTTTAACATTTGTTTGATATTATTTTCCAAGGGAATATATCTTAATGTAAACTTTTCCCTTTCCCTTTCCCTTTCCCTTTCCCTTTCCCTTTCCCTTTCCCTTTCCCTTTCCCTTTCCCCTTCCCCTTTCCCTTCCTTTCCCTTCCAAAAAAAAAAAATCTGTTTAAAATAAATGTGTTGCAAATTCAAATCCTATTTACACACACTTGAATAGAAAAAAAGCCCAAACCAATGATGTGAATTTGTGTGAATAGAACTGATGAGAGAATCTGATCCAAAATAACTGAAAACAGTGGTATCTGCTAGTGTCAAACAGAGGGTTAAGTACATCTAAGGTTTATGAAGTCCTGGATAAAGGTAAGTGCATTAGTTTTGCTTTGGTCTGTTGGGAATAGAAACAGATTGGTGAGATGACTTTTGCAAGTTCTTTCAGTAAGTCATGAACACTGGTGGAAAACAAAAAACAGGGCTTGCCAGCTTTCAAGTTCAAGTCCAGATAACACATACTCCTTATCTTGGCTGACACTTGATTTTCAAAGACACACGGGAAACGTTAACCCTTCCCCTAAGAATGATATACATTGTCTGGATTTAAAATTTTTCCTAAGTATTGAAATTTTTTTTACATTTTATTTGTCTTTATTTTCAACAAAGTTATGGCCAGCTGTCTCTGAACAGCTGAGTTGGCAATATGCTCACATTTGGTTTGGACCCCAAGCTGAGAAAACTTGTGCTTCCTGATTTCCTGAGAAGACAACTGGACTTGTAAACTGAACTTATTCCTTTTTTATGTCTGGTCAGAAATTATGCAGAATGTGCCACTAGAGGATCTGACTTTGGTTTGTTCCCCAAAATCAACAATCCAACATTAAGCTGACTTTTGGGAGAAAAAACAGTAGTAGAACTACTTCTACAGGACTTTCAGGGGGAAAAACCAAAATTTCTCACAACAATTTAGAACCATAAGGGTAAAAAAAGAATGTGTGAAATATTTCAAAATTGTTTAATGAGGGAATTGCAGAGTTAGGTTAGGAAACCACTTCTGTTTGACTGAAGACAATGCATCAGTTTCTTCCTCTTTTTCACTCTCTGACTTGAAGCTAGAAACCAAACCTCAAATATATTACTGAGTCTTTCAGATGTATCTTGCCACTTGCAAAAAATGACTGCTCTTGCCTTAGGAAAACTCAAGGGCTGTCCAGATAAAGACAGGAAAATTAAGCAATTTACAAACAGTGGTCTAAATACTGATTTTGGATCAAATTTATTTTATGTAATGAATTCTACTCAAAGCCAATGAAAAGATTTAATCTTATTAGTACAATTTCTTGATAAATTGCACAGTTTTAAATTGCAAATGATGGTGTTAAAGTGAGGAGTGACTTCCAGCAATGTAGTGAAAAACTGTTAGCAAAATGAAAACTCAGTAAATGGCTCCATTCTCTTCTGTCACAGTTCTATATGGATATAGTGGATTTATAGAAGGAAGATTTTTCTACTTCTTTCCTTTGTTAGATTTAGTGATCAGAAATATTGTTTAGGAATTAAATAAATTTATTATATTTAATTTGGTGAGAAAAATTTTTTCTCTGTAGAAAATAATTTCTTATCTCTTTCAACCTTGGGATTTTTTTTTCAAATTTTGTTTTGAAGGGTAAACCAATATAAGTAAAACTTATTTCTGTCAGCAGGCATGTATTGAGACATGTTCAATGCTCTTCACGTTCATTACTACTTTTTTCTTTCTAAAAGCCTAAAAGGTTCAATTTACTTTACAAGTCTATGATCTGTTAGTTTTTTCAGGTTCTAATGCTAGAGAATGGGTTTAAAAATAACAAAGTCACTAATCCCTGAAAAAAACAATTGAAGTTATCTTTGCAGGCCGTGACCTGCTAAGCAGTGAACTAATTTAATTGCCCTCTTTCACTAACTAGAAACTGTGTGCATGGGTGAAAGCAAGTGTGTGTGTGTGCTGAAGAACTAATCCTACAAAGCAATTAAATAATAAATGGAAGTCCCCATTGCATGTATTTCTATCCTTGATTTGTGATTCTGTGATATTTCAAAGTGTTAATTCTTATCTTCCTTATTCACTTTATAATTGTCCTCTTATTATGTTGCATGCACTTTATTTTTATAATGACCTTTATGCTTTGAAGGAGCAGATGAGTTAGTTTCTTCCCATGAATGACAAGAATGAATAGTACTTTAAATAAATGATCCAGTCTAGACCAGTTGCAGATGCAAATGAAGATCCTGTATCACTAGCCGGTATTATTTAAATAGCCACATGAAATCTGTATCTCTCTATGGACCCTTTATGGAGCTACTGCTTTTCAAAAGCGATTTTGTCTACTCACTTACAGCCTTCTCAATTCTTTTAGTCATTGTCTCCAGGATACATTTTGCCCAGAACCATGCATTTTGATGTATTGCATCTAAATTTGAAGGGAAAATTCACATAAACTGGCAAAACTCAGTTTAAGAGGAAAAGTGAAAATCAGAGACGTCTGTTACACTGACAATGTACTCAGTCCAGCTTTTCTGTAATATCTTCAGAATGAATTGCTCTTCTTCCCACTCTCTGCCACCTAAAATGCTTCCCTCAAGTTCCTCAATAAAATGTTCCACTTTAAATTGTAGTTTCTCTGCCTTGTAGAACATTATTTAGCACAGCTCAGTAGTGGAACAAGTTTCTGTAACATATGGCACCACTGTGCTTTGGCAAAGGTGTGCTGACATGCTTCTGCTTCCTCAGCAATGATTCAGGTTTGGAGCCACTCACTCCTGTCTCTGCCCATTGATTGGCTTCAGAGCTATCTGGCACAGTGGAAGATTTGTAGAATCATTCCTTAGTATATACAATAGGGTGGGTGTGTGTATTGTAATTAAAAAAAATTAGTTCAGTCAAGCTTTTCTGTGTGTCAGGGGTTTTTTGATAGGTTTTCCTAGTTTGTTTGTTTGTTATCTGCTTTAGTTCATTTTTTTTTAATCCTTTCAATTCTTCATTACACAAGCAAATATTATTCAGCAAAAATACAAAAGCATTTTCCAGTTCAAAGACTGTAATTTAAAAATAAGTTTGTTAATGAAAAGATCTACTGCTGTCCTTCCCCCACCCCTTCAATCTAATTCAAACATAAGTCTGGACTTTGCTCAGATTTTCCAATGTCATTCCTACTTGGGCAGAAACCAAGTAAAAAATGTTCCTTACCAAAAGAAAATGTTTAATATCTGGCTATAAGTAAAACCAGGAGGTTACAATAAAACCTGAGCTGAGCGAACTGATACTGTGAAACCTCAAATGGTGGAAACCAAGCCTTAATTTTTGAATCAAAATATCAAAGCAGCTGGGTTTCACTTGAAGAGCTTTGAATCCTTTTGGCAAAACTTGTTCTATTTTCTATATTGGCCCCTGCATGTGCTCATATATATTCCATTTCTGAGCAATAAACACATCCTTTTCCTTTGAATGGAACAATTTCAAACCCCATGGTTGCAGATTCTGAATCCTGACATTTTGAGATGTCATCTCTGCGGCAGACAGGATGATTGGTGTACTCAGAACCATGGATTTATATATGCCCTATCCAACTGGACACTGTTATCTGGTCCTCACTATTGCTCTTCCTTTTCTGGGCAGCTAAAACTCAGCCTTCAGATGTAGCCCCATGGAAAAAAAGTTTGGGGTGTATAGAAAGGCCACTGCTGGGACCTCTCATGTTGAGGGATGTACCTGAAGTGTTGTCTCCAGGGAACAATGTTCTCTGAAAACTGTTCTGCCACACAGTCTTCAGCCACAGAGGCCTGATTTTGATAAATAGTAGTTTAATCTTCCATTTCAGTAGTATGTTCTGTCAGTGCAGGGTCCCTCTAATTTAGGTTTGATTTGATGGCCCTTTTTGTGATTCACAGGGTAAATCTAAATGTTGTTGATTCTCAAAACAACGTGAATGGTCTTTGGATGTTCAGAGAAAAATTCCATGCTGAATAGACATCTGCACTTATAGTTGCAAAAGACCTCTAGGTACTAAGATGTAAAGATGGACTTATAGCCTGTTAAGTCCTGTCTGAATTTTTATGGCAATAGTTAGCTCTTTGTCCCATTACTTATTCTAAATACTGAAATGTTGTCATTATTTTACTGGTATATTTTTACAATCTTTTAAAATTTCATGGTCAGAAAGATTCTTATGATGGTTAAGGTCAGTTTTTCCTTTTCCATCTTATTCTTCATCTCCCTTTCACTCTTCTAGTCTTCTTAGCCACTCTTTTATTTTTCAGTTGTCTTTCTCCTACATTTTTCCCTAAAACGTATTTCTTCACAAAAAAAAAAAGCTTAATAGTAACTAGCTGTAGAAAATTTTGTCTTGTTGGTTCATTTGAGGGTTTTTGGTGGTTTTAGTAATGGTTACAAGTTGAGAAAAGAGAGATGTTTTCTTTGTGAAACCTTTAACTAAGTTTCAGTATTTTTCTTCTCATTGTCTGTGTCCTGAACATATGCATATAATTCCAAATGTCAAAATTATTAAAATTTTATCTGATCTTAAATTCCTAAGGGAGATTGAACCATTATAAAAGCAGAGGTCAAAAAGAACTGCTGACGCTGATTGTGATGACAGCACTGTTTAATCAAATTCATTAAATGACAATTTCATCTGACAAGGGCCAGGCATTAGAGTAATGTGGATCAAAACAACTTCAGAAAGAATAAGAAGGAAGAGTCACAATATGGTAAGAATAGCTGTGAATCCTTGTTCACTGCAGGAAATCAAACCTTTTTTGTTCAAAATTCTGCTCTTGCCTAACATCAGGGAGTACACAGAGATAAATGTATTAACAATTTGGCAAATTTATATATAGTTACAAACCATATGTGCCCTATCCCACCAAGTGAAAACAAGGTATGGGAAAGGCAGATGTCCCTCTCTCTCCAGAATAGTTGAGGTGTAACTTTTTTGTCCAAAAAAGTCTTGTAAATTCTCAGAGGTCAGAATTTGAAAGTTTAGGAACAGATGCAAACTTCAGAGCCATTGGTAGTCTCCATACATCAGACTGGATGTGTAGGAACAGAGTGATATAACCAGTCCTCCTTAAAACCAACTACCTTTTTTCTCTATTGGATGTGAGTGAAAGTGATGCAGAAGTTAAATAAGATTCACGCTTTGAATAAGGAATGCTGTTAAACTGAACTAGGACAGAACCTTTACTGTTGTCTAACCATATACAAAGAAGCATACTTTTGAAGAGTATCACAGAATCAGAGGATCAATTAGGCTGGAAAAGGCCTCTGAGATCAAGAAGTCCAACCTATGTCTGAACCACCATGTCAGCTAGACCATGGCACTAAGTGCTGTGTCCAGTCTGTCCTTAAACACCTCCAGGGACAGTGATTCCACCATACCCCTGGGCAGCCCATTTCAGTGTTTAATCACCCTTTCTCTGAAGAAATTCCTTCTCATTTCCAACCCAAACTTACCTTGGTGCTCTTCTCCTGTTCTAGTTGCTTGGGAAAAGAAGCTGATCTCCACCTGGCTACAAATTTCTTTTTGGTATTTGCACATTTATTTCAAAACTGTGGGAAAGAAATCTTCAGAACTGGGAAGCCCCAAACCTACCTCCATAAAAAATACTTTGGACTTTTCAAAGCCTGATAATCCTAGTTTTCTATTCAGTAAGAAATATTAATTTATTTTTCTTTGCCAGTGGAAAAGTATTGTATCTAGAGATTTTTCTAAAATTCAGTCAAGAATGTTTTGAAACAGTGACTTTTCCTAACATCAAAGCTGAATAGAAGTTTTCTTATGGAGCCTCTGGAAAAAGTCTTATAGATAGGACTCCATTCTAAAAATCATGCTTATCTGTGTAAAGTGCAAGTGATAAAAAATGAAAAGTTAGGACTGTTTCTTCATTCCTCTATCTCCACTATGGCACAGCAGTGCCATAGATCATGATGGCTACAGAAAAAATATATTTTTTTATTTCAGGCAGTACTTCCCACTTTCCAGGGAGTTTAACACGTTCTTTCCATTCTGCCTTTGACAAGAATATTGCATTTACATTTTGGTATAAACGCTTGATTTTTGCATTAAAAATGGCAGTGCACTTAAGGTTACCTACCTATTAGCTGCAGGGTATAGAAGAAAAAGAAGGGAACTAGTGGAAAAGAAAACGTTACCCAAAGGTATGTGAATCTTGCTGTGGAATAGCAAGAAAATTAGATTCTGTTTGTTAATCCTTAGTATAAATTGTTTGAGGATTATATAAGAAACCTGCACCAAAACCAATACTCCACACCATTATTATAGTAAAATTTAATGTACATAAAACTTCTATATGTCTATAATATTGTCATCACACCATTTATCATGAAAAGTAAGTATAACTTCAGTTAAAGCAGTCTATTCATTGTGAGTGTCAGCTGACTTTCTACAATATGTACTTTCTATGATATATTGCCCACTGAAATAATGAATTTATGGTAATTCTTTCCCCCCAAATACACACTATGCACCACATTAATCAAATTAATTCCCACATGTAATGTTTTGGTTTTTGTGTGTCTGGTTGGTTTTTTTAAAATTTTTTATTTTTATTTAGGTTTTTTTTTTTTTTTTACTTTTAAAATGTATGGCACGAGAGGCACTAATTTTGCAAGTTTCTTTGCACTATTTGCACTATTAAGTGGAAAGAGAAGTAAAAGCCTACTGCAGAACCCAAATTCTGATCTGAGTTTCATCTGGACTGAAACTTTAGAGAACTTGTTAAGAGGCATATGGGTAGGAAATAAAGTAATTTGTAAGCTTTGTTATTAAGTCAATTGCTAGAAGAAAAGATTTCAGTATTTTGTAACCAAGAGGTACTATAAGCATTTTATAGGACATAAATTTTAAAATTAAACAGGACTTCATACTTTTTGGGCAATGATAACACATTAGATGAACCTTGCAGCTGGCAGAAAAATGGAAGGATAAGAGCAAGTCAGTCAAAATGCAACAGAGCTTTAGACTACAGCAACTCACTAAACATATACCTCTCGCCTCATATAATGTGTAGGACAGGCAAAAACCAAACTAAATGCAGGTACATGTATAATATTAGACTTTAAATAATTAGTGGTCTTATGAACTCATGCCACTAGTTACAGTTTATTTCTTGTAGCCATCTTAAAAAATTTAAATTATCCATTGAATAAGTAGGTCATAGTGGTCACACATCAGACTTTGTTTGCTCTCCATAAATCACAAATTAAAAGGTTAAAATCAATTAATTAAAATGATGATAATTATAGTAAATATAAGCAGAATACCTAACATTGTAAAATTTTTGAGTAAGGAGGCAGTAAGTCTAAAGAAAATTAAATAATTTGGTTTCAATAAAATGAATAATTCAGTGATGATTAAAAAACTTCTGATTTGGATACTGGGAAGATGTGTTGACTTGTGTTCCTATCCCAAATAAGAAAATGAATCCCTCAGAAGAGCACTTCCTGCTGTGTAGTCTCCTGTTCACTGCATGAGGGCAGTAAGGAACGCAAAAGGAATGCCAAAATTACATTGAAAACTCAGAAGAACCTGGGCCTTACACTACAATATGATGGGTCTCCTTGTGATACCATAAAACCTCAGTGACTTCAAAGGAATTCTAAAATATTCTCCCTGGATGGTAAGTACTGTGGGACAAGAAACATTTTTAACCATGGGAACATAGTTTATTTTCTGTTAAATAGTGACAGCACTGAGATACCAAAGACTGAAATACCAAAGCACAGGAGACATGAGAAAACTCCCCTGATCTCAGAAATTAATTGAAAATATTTTTGAAGAAACTTTAAGAGGTCTGATTATAATACCTACATGATTATCTACCCCTAAATGTCTCCTTTATTAATTTAACATATTGCATGAAAAGTTTAAATTTTGTTCTTCAGGCATTAGAGAAATGGAATAGCATATATTAAACACCTACTCGTTCTTCGAATGAAGAACAGAATCTTTTAAGTAAAAATATTTATGAAATTTTAAGACTTTAATTCCTTTCACGTGGCTAAATATTGAAATAAATATTGACATATAACATGTGATGAGGTAAGTCTATGTCAATATTTTCTTCATGGTTCATGTTTCCTGTATGAAATAAAATGCGAATCTTTGTTGATGGCAGTTACTTGTAAAAACTGGTTGCAATAACAGAAAAGAAGCAAAAAAAGAACATAATGTTAAATATCCCATACATTTACTGACTATATAAATATATAATTGGAGAGGAATCTAAGATATAAACTACTATAGACTCCATCACATGCATAATCATGATGACAGTTTTAGTTTTGATAGATATTACGCTATACTTAGCACCCTAGCCTACATAATGGTCAACAGATTTCTTAAAATATTTGCTTGAATATGTTAGCAAACAAAATGTGGGCTTTTTATGAGAGAAACTCAGAAAATTTGAGTTTCAATCACTTATTTAATGTTCAGGTTTTCCAGTATTGTGTCAGAATTTGAAAAGTATTCCAGAAAATATCATTGTCTTGCATATTTGGTATTGTTTTTATACTCATCTGGGCAATTTGCATAGTAAGCTATTTATTATCTGTGAGTAAGAATATCAGTATTAGTCATTTAACTGCATTTGAAAAATATAGGCTTCCTTCTTGCTACTATTCTGGTAGAGGCAAATAATTTCCTCTGGATGATTAAGGAAGTGATTGTGCCTGCAAAGCAAATGCCTAAAGCTTTGCCAGATATTAATTATATGATGGAAGAAGATCATGATGGTATCACTTCTCTAAACCCTTAAATACAGAATTTAAGAATTTAATTTGTTCAATATGTTTTGCTCTTCAAAAACAGTATTCTTGGAAAACTCTTTAAACTTCCTCTTTGTAATGAGCTCTCCTGCTACTTGTGACATCACACTATCATTTGGTCTTTGTGACACTGTCACTGTGCAGAAGAGTGTGATGTCACCAGAATAAATAGTTTCTGTTAGAGGTGCTGGAGGACTAGGGGACTGGCTATGGCTTTTGTTTAACCTGGATTCAGATCTGTGTGCTGTGCCTTTGGGATGACCTCACTGCAGCCAACAGTTCTGTCATTATGTACATTCACATCACTAAATACTGTGTTGTTTTATTCCCCTGTGTGGAGGCGCCTTGTTCTGCAATGTACATCTGTGAAAAATGAGGAAATATAAAATTTTATATGTATTCACATTTTACCATATAAAAATTTTATGACTAAGCACTTACAGCAGATTTCACCTTGTTTGACTTTGGTCACGTGAAAATTCAACATCTATTTTAATCTGGTGATAGGATAATGTATTCCAGGCTATAATGAGTCTCTTATGCAGCTAAAATGGACAACTACCTGAGAGATTTGTCTGTCTCTCCACTATACACAGCATTAGCCTTGATGGCAAATTAAAAGCTTGGTCTTTAATCTTGCTTACGTTTAAAGGCTGAAAGTTGGATGGCTTAACTTGTCATCACCCTAGGCTCAGTGCATCAGGGCTGAATATGGATAACTCTATCCTGCTGGAGTTTGAGTTAAAAACATAATGTTTAAACTGTCATCCTGTAATATACAACAGATGCAATTGATTATAGGAGCAGCTGAGCCACCAGCACACCTGAGTTTTTTGAGCCTTGTTTTAAGAAAGGTTCTAATCAAAATGTCTCTGGAAATGGGAAGTCACTGTTCACATCGAGAAGTATAAAAAAAATCAGCCACTAATGTGTCACTGTTTTAAGCACAGTCTTTATTATATCACACTAAAAAGTTGTTGCTGAGTCATAAGCAATGAAATAGCTCTTACATTTTTTTAAAGAAA
This sequence comes from Argya squamiceps, assembly GCA_037834095.1. Lineage (NCBI taxonomy): Eukaryota > Metazoa > Chordata > Aves > Passeriformes > Leiothrichidae > Argya > Argya squamiceps. Next base: position 78,811,178 of record JBBMKD010000001.1, read on the forward strand.
AGAGACAATTTCCTAAACCTGTTTTTATTTTCAAAATTAAATGTGTAATAACATAGAGTAAGAGTAAGCCTTCCAGAAACAAGAAGATCTGCTAAAGTCTTACTTGGAGATCTTTTTTCCCTTCTCTGCCTTCCTAACTGGAGCTCCCTGGCCTTTGTAGCACTGTAACACTAGGGAGCACACTTTCATCAGGAATTATGCTGTCTGCAGCATCTACCGAGGCTGGGAGATAGTCGGTTCTGCACATCAGCACTTGGGCAGCTGGCCAACCCTTGCCCTGCTGCACAGAATGACAAGGCATGCAAAGATGACAGAGCTAATGGTAAACAATAACAGATCTGTCGAGAGTCTGATGGGATGCATCTCATGTTTGTTCATGTACAGTGCAGGAATCAGAGCTATTTTGTTCAGGGTGTGCTTAGATGCCTGTTTGAACTCTTCACCCCACTTTTTACAAATCAGACTTAGCAGAGCAATGAAGAGGGTTTTTTTTGTGAGTATGAGATGTACAGTAAGCTCCAAACTAGGACAAGCAATTCTTAGAGAAGGGAGAAAATGTAATGTGTACTTGCTCTTCAATTTTATCTGTTTCAAAAATTCCCTTGTTCTTATTGACCAGTTAATAAAACCTTATTGTGTAATTATTACTTCCAATAATCAAGATATTTGTCTATGGAATTAAAGGTGCAGAAGGACAAAAAGGAATTCTTTCTTTGGAGTAGCTTTAGACTCAATTTTCTTAATATAAGAACAGTCATAATTTAAAATACACTAAATTATTCCTTCCTTTTATAGTTTCCAAGAAATTTTATTTTCTTATTAAATCAATTTATCTGCTGATTTATATTTTGATATAAGCCAAATGTGTTTATCTTGTATATTGTACCACTGATTTTAGGGAGTTTAAATTTAAAGTCTATAGTACATATTTTATACTTTTGATACACTCCTCTTTATTTTGTTATGGTGACCAAGTTTGTTTTTTACTAAGATGAGGAGTTATAGGTTAACTTTAACCTGTGTAACTTTCATATGATCACACAAGAAGATGTCTGGCAATCCTTGCCATTTATTCAGTAGAAAACTGATCAGAAAAAGATATGTTGCGCCAGACAGTACTAGAAATTACTACTTCTAATAATAGCAACCCCAGTAAAACAACAACAACAAAAACAAACAATGCAAAACCTTTCCCAGAACTTCAGCAGAACAGCTACCCTGAATCAGATCTGTGGTTCATACAGTCCACATTTATGTCCTTCTCATTAGCTTCATGGAGAGGTTTAAGCCAACATGCAAAGAGTAGTTGATAGGCAATCAGCTTAAATTCAAAACAAGATTTCAAGTGTTTCAGGTGTTTCAGGCTATTGATTTTCTTTGCAACATTTTTCAGCTCTCCTCCATTTATGCAACCTTGCCTGTCACCTTCTGTGTGCTGAAGTATGGTGAAACAGAACCTTACTGGTTTGCTTTGTATAGTAAGAAGGTTGAAATATGTAGAGCAATGTATCAGCCCTTCATACCCTCCTGTCTTCAGAGGACATAGGCAAGTACTGTTATTCTCTGGTAGTGAGCACCAAAGTAGACTACTTGGAAAGATTTTGCATATGAAACAGCTGTCATTTACTGCTAAATAAAGAACTCCAGAGCTACCACATTCAATTAAAAAATTCCAGTTGAGAAATTCTGGTCTTCAGGGGGGATAATAGGGTATGTGATCATAGAATAATTAATTGCCATTAGGAGAACTGTATTAAATCAGATTATGTAGCTGTTACTTTGAGTAGAACTTGCCTAAAGTGAAATTTATAAAGCATTATCCCACATAAGATCAAGTTTGGGCTGCAATTCTAGAAGCTCAACACCAAAATACAATCAAGTGAAAATCTCAGTGTGAATAAATGTAAACCATTGACAACATGGCTGCACCATCAGTTTTTAAGCAGAAGTTCCCATTGATTTCAGTGTTTAAAAATCAATGCATTCTCTGCAGAGAAATAGATTCAGATTAACAGTGATTATTAATCATAATGACATTATCTGAGGATATCTCCCATTTAATAAATATATGCTTAGTTTAATACTTGGTCTGTGATGGTATACCTACTGTTCTTTGAAGAAACCTTTACAAAGTTTCCATTGTTTTTATGCAAAGCTACAAGGAACTTCTTGGGAGGCTCGTAATCTGCATGGAAGGACTCCAGCATGTGATGTGGGTCTCCTTTACCACCTGTAAAATGACATCAGCCAGAGGTCACAACTACTCAATGGGGATCCACCACATGACGATCTACTTGCACACTCTATAAAAGCTAGATGCTTCTCTAGAAGGCTTTACAGACTAAAAGACTGAGGAATTGAAAGACAAAAAGCTGAGATAGCTCAGCTGCCTGGTGAAAGGTCAATGACAGAGATAGATGCAATGACTGGAACCATAAAATGCTTCTTTAAATGCAGTAAACTGTGCAGAATATAGTCAGTGTTACCACTTCCTCTTGAAATTTAACTTCAAAACCTTAAAATCTAATTACTTAAAATGTTTATGAAAAACATAGAAGACTGAATTCAAAAGGGCAAAATGCTTTGCTAAATAGTCTGCTAAATTCAAAATTGTGCCAGATTTTACTATTTTAACGACTTCCATGCCTTAAGTGTAAAACTTAAATATTTATCCTATGAACAATTCTGCTAACTGATAGGACTATACATACAAATCTGGAATTATGTATTTCCAAAATGCTCTAGTCACTGTATACCTGATCCCGTATGTAATGAAAATTAAGTTCACTGACAAAATTGTTCCTTTTGAAAGTAGGAAACGTAAAATTAATTTAAATATTGTGTCATTTTCCCTCCTTTTTCCAGAAGAAACCATCTAAAGATATGCTAATTGAAGTGTGTAACTTTTGGCTTTTGAATGTTGTGTGTTTTGGAAGCTGAAGAGATATGCCTATTTAATAAGGGTTATAAAGAAGATTTAAATGCCTCTCATAAGTGAAATGTTCTGCTGCCACAAGTTTAGCCCACATACAAACTTTTCATTCACACAAAACAGGGAAAATTCCCAGCATAACTCTGAGTGAAATGAAAAAAACTGAAGAAAGTAAGTCTAGTGTAAATTTATGAAGAAATACTGCATATTTTATGAAAAAAATAGTAAAAGGTCAAATTCTAACATCCCATCATTGGTCAGTGGAAAAAGGCTAATCAGTTAATTCCCAGGCTTCTATTTTATTCCTTGCCTTCAGAATCAATCAATCAAACAAACAAACAAGCCCCACCATATTTCAAAAGTTATTGTTATTCCAAAATCAAATGCACTGTCAGGAAAGAAAGCTGTATTTCACCTGCTATTTTTAGAAATGGTTACTAAATATAGAAGCATTCCATCTGATCTATTTCTTACTTTTTCAGTGTAGAAAAAACCCTAATAGAATTCTATTTGGGTCATTCTGTTTTACACAAATATTATCTATCATATAAAAGCTACAGTGACTTTTATTGTTCTTGTCTTCTCCAGAAATCACTTAGCATTTTCTTTGCTATGGAAACTTGTAATAAAATGGTTAGAACAGGAAAAGCAAGTCACCCAGCAGTATAACCCACAGAAAAATGAACACTTCAGCACTTACTTTTTATGGGCTAGCTAACCTCATTGGATTTATATAACTGTGAAGCCTGACCTCCATTACTGTTGATCAGAGTCGAAATTTACTTCCATAAAATATTATATTGACCACTTTAGAGAAATAAAGCAAAACACAAAAGGCACAGAACCTACTTACTCTTATTATTTGATTTTTTTTCCCAATCTCTGAGGCTTACTATTAACTGCTACAATGGGTAAACTGGAAAGCAAGTCTCTGTTCATGCACTAAAGCCTGCTAAAAATGATCTAGCAATTTCCAAATGTGACTATTTAATAAGGAAGGGCAAGCACCTTCACATAGCAAGGTTTAAAATGTGATCTACCTCCAAGTGTTAGGAGCTGAATTTCATTGGCTCTGAGTTTTGTGATACTACATGCATTTATACCAGGACCTTATTTTGCCATTTTGCCAACAATCATCTCTCACTATCTGATTATCAGAAATAGGATTTTTCTGTCCTTTTATTCCTTTTATGTTGACTTCTTCATAATGTCTTAGTTATACCACAAACAAATTTTACATATTCAAAATGTTTGGATAATCAAAATACTATGCATAAAATACCATTATAATAGAGTAATTAAATTGAAAATCCTGGTAGATATACAACATCATAATGAAAAACAATTTAAAATAATTAATTAATATTATCTCATTTTCCTTGAGCCACGAGTGAGGTAAATGATATGTACAAAACCTCAAAATGCTGTTCTAAACTTTGGTCAACTAGTATGTTTGGCCTCACCTTATAGCTATTCCTCAGGAAGTCTGAAAAAGTATTTCTGAAAAGCTAAGTACATATAGGATTCTACATGTATTATTTAGGAAATGTGGTCTTAAAGTTTATGTTTGTCTAATTGTAAGCAGTAAAAGGAGCAAAATATAATTTAAATATAGTGATACCTTGTTAGGACTTAAATTTTTGAGATCAGTATACCAATATGGAAGACAGAAGGAATTACATCTGTCTGTTGTCTGACTTTAAATTATTTAGATTGACTTGTAACTTGTAATTTTACATCTCCTCCTTTATTAGTTTGTTGTATTTAGCTTTCTGACTTAGAAGTTTTGCTTTTCCTGCTTGCCAACTTTATTTATTTTTCTTTAATTATATTTGCACTATTTTTATTCCTTTAACTACCTTATTTTTAATAGAAAGAAAACAGACAAAAAGGCAGTATTATTGCACATTACCTGGAGACACTGTAAACAGAAAAACTCATACTTTAGTAGTCAATGCTAACTTTATTTATAAGAAGAAAGGCAGCATTTTACCACAAACCTTCAAGAATAAGAAGTTAAAACATGGGAATTAAGATTAGCTTGAAAATCATAATTTGGGAGAGGAGAGTGACATCCTTTTGTGCTGCTTACTCATTCAGATACGCTCCAAAAGTTTTCTAACTGCAGCAGTGATTAGAGGCATACTAATTTGGAAATTACTCTAGTGTAATACAAAAACGTCAGTAGCTGGGCTGAAGAACAAACTGATGCTTTGAGATATTTCTTAAAAGCTGCAGTAGCTGCCAAGTGAGTGGCAAGGAGACAGCTGCTCCAGAGTCTTTTGCTATGGGTGTGAAATGGGAAATTTGGCTACTGACATCATTGACCTCAACTAACCAAAATATAGAAACATGTGAACTTTATGTACATGTGAATTCTTTTCAATTTGATAATTAGCTCAGCTGAATGTATGGTTGAAAGTGTATGGAGACATTTTGAAAAGTAGTTAAACATCTCAATGGACTTTTTTGAGGATATCTATATCAAATCATATTTCTGATGGTGATCTATGGGCAACATCTTCAGGGTACCTTGTGCTGTTACTTCCCTGGTGGACATCTAGGCCTTCATTTTATTTTTGAAATCAGTATTTTTAAAGAGATTAGATTACATGTATCAAGATCTATTCCTATAAACCCTTACAGTAAATATTTAATTCAGAAACATTTGGAACATTTCTTCAAAATTTCGTCACTTTTGAATTGAAAAACAGCCTAAGAAGCCAAGTTTCAAAGGAAAAGACTTGAAAAGGTAGATTTATGTTAGAGTTACTATTTAGGGATGTTAGAATTGATTTTGAAAATTTAGTACTTCCCCCCACTGCAATGGTGATTTACTGCAATGATGCCAGTAAATGTTATATGAATATGCTAATTGCCAAAGATTAGGGCTGGATCCTCTTTACTGGAAGTTTGCAGATTTCAAACAGTCATAGTGCAGTTGAAAAAAAGAAGTTAAATAATGATCTTTTATGTATTTACATATTAAAATCACCTTTGATTTTGTAGGGTATCTGCAGTTTCTCACTTATTTGATGAATGAAATAATATAAAATGAGTTTTATAGATAATAATCCCCTTTAAATGACCCTTTCTAGAGCTCTCTGGCTTGTCTGAAAAGAAGGTCTTTACAGCAAAGCTCTGAGTGTACCGATTTTACTGTCATCCTAAGCAGAGTCAAAAAAGACCACTCTGCTCAGTCTGTATTTATGTTTCTCTCTCTTTTCCCTCCTGAGACTACAGCAGGACTTGAACCATATCAAACCAATTAAAACTCACACACCAGCATCTGCATCAATCATTCAAATCTGCAATATTACTTGGGCAAGGAATATATGAGGGAAAGGGATAAAATGCAAATTGTGCTGGAAAGAAAGTTTATTTTATAAGTTGTTTATATTAATTTTTTGTGTAAGACATTGCATCACTAGATTGTAATTTTTTTTGCTGTTCTTTCCTATAAAAGTAAATTAAGGCCTTTGTTTTCTGCATAATTTATAGTGACAGCCATTATATTCTTTGCCAGGATGGTGTTCATAGCAAGTTGCTCTTTCTGAGCTTTTATTTTTCTTCATTATTCATTAGATGTAAACCACTCTTAGATCAATAAAGTGAAATAAGTCACTCAAGCAGACCTTCCTGGGAAGGATTATGCAAAAAGCCCTGTGCTCTAAGTAAAAAAGTTGGTCTTAAATACCTCTTCTCTCCACATAAAAGGGCAGTGAAAGTTCATTTCTATATCCTTCTGTTTTGCTTTGTTTTAACTTCCTCCATTTGATAGCATTAAAAAAGGTCTCCAGATTCTCTTTCAGATAACCACTGTACACTTAGAAATAGGTTTCAGAAATGAGATTAGCTCTTCCGGAATGATGATGCTGAACTATTGACCTGCAGGGAGAGAGATGATGATGTTGACTTTCACCTGCCAGGTTGTGTGTCTCTAGTAATTTTTCCTCTAAAATTCAGTAGTGGTAGGTTACAAAGTAGAGGTTGAGGCGAATTAAGTGGCAGCCAATCCACTGCATTATTCTGCACCTATGATATGTCTTAGTCTTGTGGTCATTTAAATGCAGGTGATGGTTTCAGTGCTGAAATAGTGAGGTGAAATATAACTTGATTTAACATTTTAACGAGAAGGGATTGCTCTCTTCCTCTACTGCCTCAATGTAAGGCCTTTGATGATAACCAATGGTGATGGCAAAGTATATAATGAATGAAGGCATTGGGTGCTAGTGCTACTTATAAAAAAGAGCTTGGTAGTAGTTAAATCTGTGGGTTTAAATTTAGACTAGGCAAGCGATTTGTAATGAATTATTTATTGGGTTAAATTGCACCAACTCTTTTTTTTCTGTTCACCAGTTGTCCACAAACATATGGCAAAATTTGTGGATTTATTCATTACCTAGAAAATATTCATTTATTTCCTCAGTGAATAAATTCTTGGCCTGCAGATTGCTCATGAGCAGTTCATAGGGAATATTCAGAAGATGCACTGTGTGTGTTAGTTTCCATGTCTGCTTCTATATGCTGTAAATTAGCACTATTATTATGACTAAAAGATCAAATGAGCAGATGCTGTGCTGACAGCAATATTTCAGCTAGCCCTTTATTTAATTCTCATCAGAACATAATGTAGTACACTAACATTACACTTCTGGATTTACCTGCAGCATATCATAGCTCCTACTGAATGAAGAATTACTTTCAGTCTGAATTAGTTTACCAGTCCTATTTACATCATGGCCCCAGTACTGTGTTGGCACAGCTGAGAGGACAGAGAATTGAAATTCAGTCAGGAATGAATGTTTAACAGCAGGATATTATTGCATCAATATTATCAGCAAAATCATTATGGTTAAAGCCTTGTATTAAATGAAAATGCATATTAATATATTTTATTTACATTATGGTGCATTCACTAGCGTCTGTAGACAGCAAAGAGAGAGCTCTTAGTTTTTGACTCTTGCCAAGGGGATTTAGTTTGGTTTTTTTTTATATTAGCAATGCAGAAGCATGCATATTTTTAAAAAGATGTTTTGAGGATGGAAAAATAGGTCAGAAAAATTAATAAAAATTAATTGGAACTTTCCCTCTCGGGAGAGGTGACAACACTTGCTTTATGTCAGTAGTGTATATTCCCCACATGTTAAGCATCACTTGTGCCCCAGTAGAGATGGTCAGGTTAGCAAGGGTGATAAAAGAGTCATAACCACTTTAATAGGGTTCTTTGTTGAAGCCATTTTCATGCCCATCTTTTCCTTTTGCCTACAAAGTATACCCTTCAACTTCTCCCTGTACATATTGTCTATGGACTGCAAATCTCACACAAGCAGAGGAACTTTTTCACTAGTTTTTCCATATCAGAGCATGAAAAACAAACATTTGGTGGTAGCACTCTAGAGCTATCTTCTCAGTTTCCCCAGAGAATAAAGAGAGGTGGAGAAAACTTCTCATTATTTGAATTTGTCTAACGTTCAAAGGTACATCACCCAAAACTCCCTCTCTGGGTATTCACTGAGTGGATATGACTTGGTATGGATGTTTCTTACACAGCACTAATGCAACTGGATCTATACATTGGAACTGCAAGGGACTTTTGCAAAAAGGCAAATCTGAAAAAGAAGAAAAAATCTCATTTTAATTTTTGGCAACTCAGCCCATGATAAAGTATCAGTTGAAAAGCATATGATATGAAAATGAAAGGTGAAACTTTTTAAATAAAATGTTCTTTAATGTAACATAATGCTTTAAAAGAAAATAAAACTGAAACATTCACTAGAGGAATACTGAACAAAAGATTATTTAAACTTTATCACGATGTTAATGATTACAATTATTATTACTAGGGGAGAAGAACTGGGTTTGGTGTTCTTGGTTGAAAGAGAGGACTCCCTTTTTCTATGTGAAAGACCTACAGCAAGCTGCAAAACTCAGGAAGAAGGACCCTCCATTTCTCCAACTGCATTTCTGTGCAATCTGTAACACAAGGTTTATGAAAGGGCAATAAACAAACAGGTTTTTTTCCTAGTGGCTCATACCTGTACATTGAAAGTATGAAGTGAATTTGAAATTCATGAAAGCAATTATATTCTTGAAATGAAGTTTCTTGCTGCATTCACTGAGTGTAGAAAAAGTCATTGCAAATGGTCAGTGTGGTTTAAGCAAAAAACATGGAGGAAATTGTTTTAAGCTCAGAAAGTTGGTGAGATACAAGCACTTAAAGCAGAAAAGAGAAATGAAGTTTTGTTGTGTTGGGGGTTTGGTGCTCATATTGCCTGATTTAAGTAGTTTTTGTCACGCTTCTTGTCCCATTGTGAATTACCAGTTTTTCTCTTTCATTGCACATGGAATGTGGGAATGTAAGAAGTCCTTGAATTACACACCTGGGCTCACTGCCTAGCACTGAATTGCTGCAATGCTTTGTGCCAGGAAGCCTAATCCCATTTGGGACCTGACCCAAATGATTCAATCTTATTACATCCAAAGACATTGTGATAGCTTTTATAGGAGATTTCGGATATCTGTGAAATAAATACAGGTAATGTGTGTACTTCAGGAGAGTAAAATGCTGATTAAAAAAATTCTTCAAATTACTAGTATATTTCAATCCTGAAATTACACCTGCCAGTGCAGCAGTGAGAAAAGTGTTTGACCATTAGAAATACCTATTCACATATATCATAAATAGAAAAAACTATTTCAACTCAATAAAGAACAGTATATTTATTTGGTCTTATTGGAACTCTTTTTAGATGTAAGAAAATGAGAATGTTTTTATCTCAAGATTGAAACCCTTGGAAAATGAGGATAGACAATATCCTCAATATTCATCTTATATTTATCTTCCAGTAAAAATAATGGAAATTTTTTAGCTATGTTTTCACTTTATTTCAGTAATCATATTGCTAAAACTGAAATTTGTAATAGAAGGATATGATTTTTTACATTACCATCAGTTTGTCATTTACTTTGACTGAAATGCATGTTCTCAGAAATCATCATTGTAATTGAAATAAGAAAATATAAAGCTTCAGCTTTTTTGAAAATAGTCACTTTAAAATAGATACTGTGTAATATTTTTACAGATTCTAATTTTTAAAAAATGTAGAATTTTTATGATGTGTGATTTAATTATTCATTAGTTGATATCATTAGAATAAATATTGTACAATAAAAACATCATGAAATTCCTTAGGAAAAATGATAGGTCAAAAATATTTTTGATTATAGACCTCTTGCCAGTATGTAGAAATAAATATTGGGACCTTTAATGGAAGGATTATGAGAATGGAAGGACCTCTGACATCATCTGAGTTGAAGGTGAAATATTTCCCCTATGGCAATAAAAACAAATGTGCAAAATTTTTTTATAACCCACCCAGTGCCCAAGATCCTCTGTAACCTCTGGTTGACTTGTCACTTGGAAGACAAATTTGCTCATAGATCATGACTGCCAGAGTGTCTTTCCTCAACTGTATCAGTAATTAGCTATGCCTTGTTAGTGCTCAAGGCAAGTACATCTGTCACATTGAAATAAAGAGTTAGATTTTTCACAATTTTAGATAACATTTTAGCCTTTCTGCTCTGTAGCCCCAACAACAAATCCAAACTATCGACAAGACTCTGTCAATGGCTTTTTTAAATGTCTGTGTTGTATTAGTCCATTAGGAAAAAAACCCAAAAAACCCAGTTCTAACTCTAAATTTTAAAAAATTTTTTTAATTAAATACAGAGTAAAACAAGAATTTGGGGAAAAATGGGAGAGCCAGTGAGCTGATTTTAGTTTAGGCTTAAATCCTAAAGTCTATTGAGCTTTTCTGTGGCTTTCTGCATGCCATCAGTTTCAATTGATTCGATGTAGCAAGGATCAATCCTTTGTCACTTAATTGTATTATAGCTGTCTGTGTCTTTGAAAACAATTTCAGAGCTATCTATCAATCTAGCTTCACCAATAAAAATGACCTCGTATAATTATAACTAATAAAAAAATTAGTTTATGCACATTGATTATGGCTATCTTACCAAGAGGCTACAGTTTATTAAATAACCTCATGAACAAGATGGATTGCAAGTATAATGAGGTGAATCTGTGTTGGTATATGATATTATCAATCAAAAATACAACAGTCCAGGTATCCTGCACTTAGGCAGGCACAGAAGAGAAAAGAATGATGGGCTGTTCCAGAGTAAGCTGGCACCCTGGCTGTCTTTGATATTTACCCTTTCTCAGTCTAAGAGAATCAGGGCTATTTAATTCACAGAAATTTAAAAGCAGCTTCAGACACACATAGGGTTGTAACATTCATGCTGTTAGCTATTATAGCGGTCTGTTCTCTTGCCAAATGAGGAGTCCTCTCATGCCCTGTGCCAAAATTAATGGGCATAGATAATGCATGAGATACCAGCTTACAGATTTGCTCTAAGGAACCCTCAATTAACTAGTTTTATCCATTTTTGATACCTTGTGCTGCTTAAGTGTTACCAGTTGGAAGAAAACAGTATTTGGACATAAAGGGCAAATTAATGAATTTATTAAATAGGCTTTGCATATGAGAGAAACTATTTCTCAGCATTATATGAAGTCCAATAAAATGTAGAACCATAGAATACCCTGTGTTAGAAGAGACTCACTAGGATCATAGAGTGCAACTCCTGCCCCTCCACAGAACAGCTCCAAGAGTCACACCATGTGCCTGAGAGCGTTGTTCAAATGCTTCTTGAGCTCTGGCAGGCTTGATGCTGTGAGCACTACCCCGGAGAGACTGTTCCAGTGCCCAGCCTCCCTCTGGGTGAAGAACCTTTTCCTAATATCCAGCCGAAACCTCCTCTGACACAGCTTCATGCCATTCCTTTAGTTTATATATTAACATGTTATTAAATTACAAATTTTTTCAAGAAGGTTAAGCATGGCCACGTTCTTCATTGCAGCATTGTTTTGCTACAAACTGTTTGTTATCTCTATTCCAACTTATTTGCCTCTTTCTCTGCTTAGTTTTCCTCTGAAAGTCTATCTTGGGACAACCTGTATCTTAAAATTTGTTGTCCACATGAATTGAATTCTCAATGAAAATAGCAGGAGCATAGATGTGCTGCCCCAGTGTAAACATTCTACATAGTGGAGGCCAAACCTAAGACAAAATTTTCTGAATTTTCACCCTTGTGAACTAAAGTATTTTTTGTGGCGTATATTAAACTGTAAAACATTTCTTAGCATGTCTATTGCTTGACTTAGAATGAAACATGCTTTTCCTTGCTTTTAACTTAAAAGCTGACTGTAAGTCCATTTGCTTTTACTTTCTTGCATTTGTATCTTTTGTTTCCAGGGCTTGATCTTTACAGGAAAAACAACTGCCATTTAATGAAACTGCCATGAGGCAGACTACAGAACTTTAAAATCTATGGTTTTTAAGCTTCTATTAAAAATGCAACTTAGAATGAAACTAACTGTTGGTGGGTTCTCACTCAGATGTGAGAAACGAAAAAAGTCAAAATTTCCCAAATGTTAAATAAATCATCACATGAAAGTACAATAAGTGAAACACTTAATGTGCTGGCAGTCTCATGCTTAAGACTCATGCAGCCATGATGCATGTATAAGTTATTATAGATAAAACAGTTCTATAAATATTGTAAGCTTTATAAATCTTCCTTTAAATGTTCCACCTGGGTTTTTTTAGGCCAGTGTGGTTTGCATAGACATAACTTTAACAATAGAACCTTTACAGTAATGTTTATGATATTTGCATATAAGTACTGGATATCATAACAGGTACCTTACCTTCATACTGGAAGCTTCAATATTTTCTTCCCTGACTCAAAAGATTATGAGGATTTTTGAATATCTATTTCAGCTATCATATCATGGAGGTATATTCAAGTGATATGCTAAAATTTCATTATAACACCCAAATTCATTAAGGACATTTGCAAATTTGCAGTTCAGGAATAAAATCAGAATGTGATGACTCTTATTTTTCTTGTTTTGTTTAAATTTATTTTTTCTTTAAGAAACCAAATGTTACTTTTCACAGAATAGTACGTGATAAAGTTCACACTGTAGTGTGACTTCACACTTCATTTTCTCTCACTACTGTTATGACGAAGGACTATTTTTGACTGATTAAATAGGAAAAAAAAAAGAAAGTTTAAATTTTTGCCTTTTTTCATCTGAAAAATATCTTGCTCTTAAGTAATTTCACCATTTAGTATTGGCTTTAATTTCAGTTACAAAAACAGCTTCTCATTTTAGTTAGATACATAACTCGGCCACTTTGGACCTTGTAAATAATACATAATTTTTTTACTACAGGTGTTCCCAAATATGTACTGTTGATCCTACATTTTTGGTATGTACCTATTTTTGCTGAGCTTCTTTTACTCTGTTAAACTTCACACTTTCAAGTCAGGAAAGCACTATAACTAGAACCTTCTCTCCCTCCACCTCCCCCCAAATTATATGTCAAAGAAAAAAACCAAAACCAACCAATTGTATTTTAAAAAATAAGACCTAAGATTTTCTGTAATGTCATATATTTCACTTCATAATTTAATTGGAATAATTTTATTCATTCAACATTCAACATTTTTTATTGGGGATGATTGATGATGGTTTTTTGTTTGTCCCTGAACCAATGTAGTGAAACACATACTGCAATAGATAGTTGAATACATGCCCTGATCAGCAGGACAAAGGTTTTGATTGTCCCCCTCTACTCTGCTCTCACAAGACCCCACCTGGAGTACTACTTCCAGCTCTGGGATCCTTAGCACAAGGAAGACATGGAGCTGGTGAAGCAGGTCCAGAAGAGGGATAAAAAGATAATCTGAGGGCTTAAGTACCTCTTTTACAAAGACAGGCTGAGAGAGCTAGAGTTATTCAATAAGGAGAAGTCTTTGGGGAAACCTTAGAGGACCCAATACCTAAGGGGGCTTGTAAAAAACATGAAGAGTGACATAAGGGCATGTAGTGATAGGACAAGGTGTAATGGTTTAAAATTAATAGGGAAAGATTTGGATTATATTTTAGGAGGAAATTCTTTACACAGAGACTGGTGAAGCACTGTGAGGACATCCCATCCCTGGAAATGTTCAAGACCAGATTAGAAGCTCTGAGCAACCTGGTCTAGCAGGAGGTGTCCTTATCCATAGAAGGGGGGTTGGAACTAGAGTTTTTTTAAGGCCTCTTGCAATACAAACTGCACTTGGAACCTATGATCCATGACATTTGACACATGACAGTGATAGAAAGCAGAGTTACATGTATGGGCTCTAAACCATGGGTATGGGCTCTAAACTCATGAAGAAACTAGAAGAGGGAATCATGGACTGCTCTGATCTTGGCACAGTATGCACCTTGAAAAACACTGCTCTAGCTCTTAATTAAGTATATAGTCCTGCATTATCTTCTTAGAGTAACTGATGTATACCTAGCAGAAAAAGAAAATACTTTTCTGCTGTTGAGAATTCTGCTGTTGAGAATTCTTTTTTTTGATAACTAAATTAGTTTTTAATTTAAGAGGGATGCTTCTCCCTAAGCAGTTATTCCTTGAGATGTAAAAGAGCCATAAGTGGTGACTCCCAGAATGTTCAGTTCAAAAGTTAGCATAAACCTTATCTGAACAATTCAAAGGTAAATCTGTTTGTAAGTCTTGTGAGGAAAATTGTCATAGGCAGGATTTTTAGCTTTGGAAATGCTTTAATAAAGGGGTCCCTTGAAATTTTTGGATATGCATCCAGGTTGTAAAGAACTGAGGAATTTTACAAAAAAATTCTGCACATGATTTTAGGTTTTAACACTGTTTTAACACTGCCGTTGAAGAAAAAGGATTACAAATTTTTCTGAATCAAAAGTGGTAAATAAAACAGATTATGTCATGAACATTTCTAGGTTTAAATTTTAGCTGAATGCAGATATTTGCCTGGGTAGGTTAGCCAACTTATTATAGAACTAGAAGTAAGTCAATTTAACTCAGGACTGTCAAATATACAGCAATATATTAAATTAGTAAGTGTCATCTTAAAAGCTGTGGTTCATTCACAGACCTACGGCATGAAAATGTAATACAGGAAATCTGGCAGCATAAGACAATTTACAGGAGTCTTCAGGTGTTGCAGAGCAATTATTACGTTCTTTATCCAGAGCCTGAAAAATGTTCCCTTGACAAAATAGTACAGATCTCAACATTTTGTCATTATAGGTATCATACATATCAAACAAAAGAAAGATTTACAGTGCCAAGGGATAATAAATGAAATGCATTTTCAACCCAAAATTTTGAAACAATTGTAGCATTCATAAATTCCAGGCATTTTTTCTGCATGTCTGTAAAAAAATGGAACTTGAATCACACTGGGGCTCACAATGTATTGCTGCCTTTTGTACTATCAAACATCATAATTTACATGATGTCACAAATATATTCATGTTTCAGATGGAAATGGTATGAGATTTGAGGGCTTTCCATGACTAACTTTTTGATAGATTCTTTAAAACCATGAAGCTGATGCCAGGGGAATTAATTTAATTGTGAGACAACAGCAACAACAACAACCACCACCAAGCCATTTATTCTAATGGGAGAAAGGAATAGAAGAGAGAGAGCAGTGTACCAGTGCTAGGTAGAAGTAGCCTAGAAAGTCACCGAAGCATATCAAAATGATGAAATTAAACATCTGGAGAGTCATCCAGTAACTTGAGAGAGGTTGCTGTAGTGAACCGCATCAGGACCACCTGTCAATTACTAAAAGAGCTCAGAGGAAATGAAAAAGAGAATTCATAAGTCAAAAGAAAAGTGATAAGAGTAAAGTAACATCAGATTATGATTTATTCAAATAATGAGAATGTCTTTTGCAAGAGATTAACAATCACACTCTCCAAATCCCAGGAAATAACCGGCAAAATCAAGTCTATTTCCTTAACATCTTCAAAGCAGCAATCACATGAAAAATGAGTGGGATGGTGGAATGCATCAACAAACCAGGTGTATAAAACATAGTTTGTGTAGGTTGAGGTGTTACAGCCAAGATGCTTTCAGGACTGAAGCTTTCAGGTCACAGTGTTACTTCTCAGAGCAGGCAATATCTCACTGCTGATGACTTTTTAAAGCAAAGACCTGCTGTTAATTGTTCCAAGACTTTACAACGAAATTCTTTTGAAGTCCCTGTGTGCATATTTTGATGCAAAGGATTAAAGATAACATAAAAAAGGAGGAAGTGTGTGAAGCACTTACATGCATTCTTTGCACTGGGACGGATAACCTAAGGTCAGACTAGCTTCCACATACATTCAGGTAAGGCATATTGTTTTAAGACTCTATAACATGTTCAACATGGTGTTTAAAGAGAGAATTTTTATTTTCTAGATGCCTTATGTAATTTTGAATATGCTCTCCTTATATAATTCTTATAATTTCAAATCAGATACTGTCCCTATTGCCATATGAATGTCAGTTTCATCAGTTTACTAATCTTATCAGGTAACGAACCAACCAGAACATTTTTCATTTGCATTTTTTAATAACTGGAGGTATGCTTATACAGATAGGTATTTGCCATGTAACATTCAGCTCCCTGTCATGATTGGAAGAACTGATCTTTTTTTGATCTGGTTTTCTTTGAGTACTCCTTCAGGTAATTTATGGAGTATATTGTGCTGGTATCTCTCCTAATCCAACAAGTTAATAGTTGGAGACACTGAGATGTTAGCATACCGAGCTGAGAAGAGATAAAAACAGCTTAACTAAACTATAAAGCATTTAAACATGCTTTGTCCTAGGCTTAGAAAATCAGTCCTCTTTCTTGATACTTTTAGCCTAAGCCTGTAAGCTTGCTCAAACTCATTATTCCAGTCATAACATTACCTCAACCTTATCTCAGAAAGAAAAAAAAACCCATCATAACCTTTACCTCTTTGTCATCTCTGCTACTAGCCAGTCTATTAGAACTTATCCTTTCCAAAAGCCATCTGCCTACTACCCTTAGCAGCCATCCAGGCATATACCAGCCCCTGAGGAGAGCATGGTGTGATTGCTGCATAATGAACCAAATTAAAACCAATCAAATAATGTGCTAGATTCAGATCCTCTTAGGTCAAGAACTAACTGTATGGATAGGGGAGGAGTTAAATCAGAATTTGTTAAACCTGAGCTTTCTGTTCACAATGCTGTAAAGCACAGCATTCACTGCTAAGTAAACTCCCAGTCCTAAATATTCGTGTATTTAATCTACTCAGTGTATTTGGTTTTCTATTGTTGCTGCTACTATGTGTGTATTTCAGATGTTTACCCTATGTCTCCCTCTTTCTTGTGACCTTATGTACCAGATATAAAGAATGATTTGAGGAGGACTATTGAAAATCCATCTACAACAATGAAAATACCTTGTCCATGGAAAATGTTTGAGTGGTCAGTTTTTCAAAGAAATGCTGAGAGGTGCATAACAACTGAAAAGGCTGACTTTCTATTCAGGACATTTGTTTTAAAGGATATGTTTGATTACAGGAAGAAATCAATGCACTTACATTGATTCACTCTATATGTACTGATACATTGTACAAATAGATCCAAATTTTTTTTGGACTTTAACAACTACCATGCCAAATGGAACATATATTTGTATGGATCTAGAGGAGTTGTTGCTGTAAAGGAGAAATATTGGTTTCCTCATTAGATGGTGGAACAGGTCTTACATAAGTCTACTTTTTATACCAAGATTTTGCTGAATATATCTGTTTCAAAAACTGGGAATTTATTGTATTAATTTTAAAATATATGTGAACATCTCTGGAATGGACTTCCTTTAAATTAATTTTATTTAAGTAAACTTTACTGCACTGCTTTTTATAAGGTCACCACTGTTTCAAGTTTCAGGATCTAAACCTGCTATATAAAAATTATTTTGGACATTCCCAACTCAAGAATGCTTTGAAAGTAAATAATTCCTTTTCTATTACTAGAAGGCAGTACCTATAGCACAAATGAAAAGAGTACTGAAAATTGACAGAATTGAATTTGCTTGTGATTGTGTAATACATTTGTTATTACTTTATTAACGCTGATGTTATACAAGAAATTTCAGTAATCCAATTGTGCCTCAAGTTTAGCTCCCGTAATGGGTTCCTTGACAAGGATGAGCTCATATAACTTACCATCAACTGTTCCCTCTTCCCGTGCAGTTACTCTCAGTATTATGTGAATTAGATATTGCAATGGCTCATTGCTCTTGCTCTCTCAGAAAGCACTTCAATGGATTTCTATTTCCTACTTAATAAATGTGCTGCAGATTTCGAGTAAGAGTCCTAGAAATGCAACCTTTTGGAGAGGACCCAAGGCATGTCAAACAATGCTTAGCACATTTCTGCCCCATTTCAAGGTAAAGGGAAAAATCAAAGAAGTTTCCACATTAGTAGAAGGGATTTAACAATGTGGGTTTGAGAGTGAGTTACCTGCTCTGACATGTCAAACTCAGTGAATCTAAATGAGCAGAACTTAATGTCTTTGTGTCTGGCACTTTGTTGCTGGGCTGATGTTTTGATCCAATACCAGATCTGTGTGTTTGCAAATACTTTTTCTGCAAAGAGTAGTAATATATTGAATCATGCTGACTCTTCACAATTAAGAGGTTACGCAGGTTTCCCTCACTATATTTCTGTCCTTACTTCCACATACATGGAATGGAGTTGAAAGTTAATATTTCACGTTGTTATGTGTTTCTTCTCATTTTGACTGCCAGAAAGCAATACTTTGTACTTTTATTGAACAGTTTGGAATAACTGGAAGATTCTATAGTCTATTAGCCCACTGTCTTTCCTCAAAACATTGCATATTGCATAAATGTTAGAGTTCAATGACTGTATTTCTTTGTTGTCCCTTCCATCAGCCTGGTTTCCTTTCATTAAGGAATTTTTCTCCAATAAAGGGTTATGGATTTTAAGTGAAACAAAAACACAGTGGGGCTGTGATTTGGCTTTGATAAAAGATCAAGGAATTTGAATTGTTATTGCTTTGGTATCTTTACATCTGTCACATAAAGGGTATTCTTTCACAAAAACACAGACTTTATTTTCTTCCTTTTTTTCTCAGACAGTAATGTACCAACTAATATCACATTGTCCTTTCAATTATATGCTGATAGAAAAGAACAGTTTTCTTCTGAGATAAAATTTTATTTAAAGAACTATTATTCCCTTAAATTTGTGAATTCCAACTAGTGTGTTTTAGATGATCTTTTCCAGTCCTGACTTCATGTACATTTGGAATCAGAAGTATGAATTTACTAAGCAGATGTTGAACTGGGGATAGCTCAAAGTAACTTTGAGGAACTCAAACTTTTTGTACTCTTTAAATTTTTATTTCAGAGAGAAAATTATCTAAGGAGCTGAAAATATTATGAAATTTTGGTTAATCACAGCACACAAATAAAAAATTCATATAGTGAGTGCATAGTGAGTGTCCACAGAAACATTTGCAATAATTAGTTGCAAGCAATCTTGCCATCTACTGTCATACATATTCATAGCAACAGTTTCTTGAACATTATTCCTCCAGGAAGCACGATGACCTGTGCAATGACGTAGTGCCTTTTACAACAGAACCTGGATTCTGACCGTGAAGTCAACTGATAGGTTTTTGCTTTATATATTTGTGGATAATTTGCAGATGGAAGAAATGGCTGACCTTTTTGACTCAGTCTGAAGTGTGCAGTCCACTAGTAATATAAATAGGACAAAATTTATTGGTGTGAAGTACAAGATCATTTATGCAGTAATGCAATTTTTCTCTGTAAGCTGAGACCCACTGGAAATGACAGATGAGGAGAAAAGTCCTAGCTATATTATGTGGTCACAGAGTGACTCCATGCTATGATAAAGGAGAAAGCAATCCCAACTCAAGGAAATTTCGACAGAGGCCCTTGTGAGAGAGGTGTTTTTGTACAAGGCCTTGCTGGAACTTCCTTTATAATTATTAGAAATGAAAAGGGGGTAAGAAATAGCTGTATGAATAACAGGAGCCCTAGAGAATTTTACTTCTTCAGAGAAATTAAAGCTGATAAAGAATCTAGTTCTATAAAAGTTATACATAACAAATTAACGCAGTGAGAAAATTAAGAATTCTCTTCAAAAATGATGAAAGGTACAAACTGTGAACAAATGTAAAGTGGAATAAAGCTGATATGAATCTCTGAAAAAAATCTCATGTTGGAATAGTGAGGGGGAAATATATGTTTTCAAGACTGTGCTGACAACATCCTTTACCATTTTGTTTTTATGTTGGTGGGTGCATGTGTTAACCCTCAAACTTCAAAAAATAATATCTTTGCTGCATTTTATTAAGCTTTTGTTGTATTTTGCTGTTTGTTGGTTTGCTTTTCTTTCTTGGCACTTACCTTGCCAGAAGAGAAATAGCAGTATTGTCAGCAGAAATAACCTCCACCTGCTCTAAGCAAGTCTGGTTGCAGCCCTTGAAGGCAACTTCTTTTCTCAGTTTAAAACTTATTCACAAGGAAGACTTTCAGCCCTTGCACTCTGATAACTGCTCTTTAGAGTGCTGTCTTGATAGGTAAAATGGGAAGACAAAAATAAAATATGGTCTAGTCCTTACCTGTTAAATTGTGAGTTAGGTTTCAGCAAAATTGAATGTTAGCTAGTTCAAAATTATTTGCATTCTCAACAGTGTTGTTCATCAGTTCCAGTATCCCATGTGTACCTGAAGAGATGGAAACCTCATTTTCTTTATTTTTAATTCATGAAGCTTTTATACTTCATTGCTATTTTTAAAATTTCCCTGTTGACAGAAAGTTGTTTCTAAAGGCAATGCAAACTCATCTACAGTGGATTATAAAGATCTGCTGTAATGAAGAGCTGCATGAGACCTTTAACTGTATTATGTCAAGGGTTTATTTGTTTAAAGCAGGAGAAGTGATTTTAAAATGTTTGAACAAGGTCCAATGCAGAGTATCTTTATGTCAGCACTTATAAATTACACTAATGGCAGAACTGACAGTTTCTCAAATAAATTTTTTTCACTGTGAAGTGTTTTATAATAATCTGAAGCTACATGTTTTCTATGCAATTGATGCCACTGATTTTCTGCAGCCAGCTCTTGATAGAAGAATATCGTGGATAGAAACTGAATAGATTTGCATCTGCTCTATGGCACTGGACCCCAGGGTGAAGGTGAGCCTTATGCCATTTACCTGTGGAGAATCTTAGAATCATGGAATGACTTGGGTTGGAAAAGTCCTTAAAGATCAGGTATTTTTTCTGGGCTTTGCTTGTTTGTTTGTTTGTTTGTTTTGTGACAGAATTTTTTATTATTAGGTCTAACATACTTATCTCTAAGAAAAAACACTAATAAAAGGCAGTTAATTTTTAAATTATTATTTCAAATTCTCTGTTGTGCACAGAAGTTGTAAGCACTTGTGTGCCCTTGAAGACTTTCCACATATGTATTCCTATGAATGTGCTTGCATCTTCTCAAAATCAGGAATGTAGGCAATTTTCTCAGGTAACTGCATAGCAAGCACCTAATTTAAAACATAAAATTGAGCTGCAGTTCCCACCTTCATCCTGCAATAGCTTTGGTTCAGATCCAATCAAAGAACTAGTGAAATAATTAGGAGTCTTTCTTCTTATTTAGATAGGGCTTGGATTAAACTGCTGAATTTTACTTATTATTCTGCAGTGTTCACATATTAGCTGAAAGCCACCTGTCTCTCAAATCAACCAAGAATCACACTGACACATCAGAAACATGAAAACAATTCAGTGGGTACATCACTGCCTTGGGATATTTATCACTTTGTTTCTCACCAGATCCATTTCTATTAAAAACTAAAAAAAAAAAAAACCACTAAAAAAAATATAAAAAAGTGAAGAGAAAAATATTTGTTAACAAATGATCAGTCAAGGGATGCTGAACTTGCCTAGGTATAGAAGTCCTTGTTTATATACAGCTACGGTCTGATGAGAAGATACTTTGGGTCCTGCAGATACAAGAAAATTGGTGAAATTTGGGATCTTCCTTTCAAGAATTTGTTTTTTCTGCCTGTGATCCTAACCTGCTAACTTTGTGATGATTATGTCATACTATCATATTTTTACTCATAAATGTATGAATATTTTCTGTTCTTCCTTTTTCCTTTCTTTAATTTTTTCTTTTTTTTTTTTTCTTTTTTTTTTTTTTCTTTTTTTTCCTCTTTTTTCTTTTCTTTTTTTTTCCCTGTATATCTTGTTTGACCCTCCTAGGATCCAGGAGTCTTTCTGAGCTAAGTAGGGAGCCAAAGTTCAAAGCTGGGTGAAGATGAGGAAGAGATTAATTATTTAAATTACTGCTTCCGTGAAACTTACTGTATGCACAACTACAAGGTTTTAATTCTAGTGTAAAAGTAGACTGTCAACAAATTCATTCTTCTCTTTTAGAGTATGATATGCATTTGAAATCCACATCTTAGTTGGCTGAGCTATCAGAAAGCCCATGTTAGAGTGCCAGGGGAACTTTTTTGGGGTATATGTGAGAAAAATATGTTATTGACAGAGTCACAACAAAACACCAGCTACATACCCAATGCAGACTCAACACCAAACAAAGAAACAGTGTCTTTTTAAAAAGTATTTACTGTATAAACTGGACATAAAATCAGAATTTTCCCTTATTCAGTTGTCCAGAGAGCACTGCTTGAAAGTTGTGCCATAGTTGTAAGAGAAACTGTGAAAAGAGCTGTATAACAATGAAGACTCACTTCTACTCCACAGTCCTTCCTTATGACCTAGTAGAGTTTTGATCCTCACCAAGCCTGAAATATGCAGCTGCTAAGGGTGGCAGGATATCTCAATCAGGGAAGCAGTGTAGTCTGCATGTTTATCTGTATGTCTTCAGACATGTTGCACATATTCCCTGTGTATTATTTGAGTAGAAATGATAGAAATTACTTTCAGTGAGTAAAAAAAAGGCTGCTAGTTTGGAGTACAGACCCTGGACGGCCTTGAATCCTACATGTATCTTATAGTTAACTGAAATAAATTAGGAAAGAATTGAAATTAAAAACCTCTTTACCCTGTTTCCTTAAAAACAACTCAAAACAAATCAAATAACCAACCCAAAACCCCAAAACAACAGCAAAAACCCCAGACTTGTATTATGGAGATTTCCAAGGAAAATGAGTTTTCAGATGAGAGTGAAAAGTCTGTTGACAGTCAAATGTCATAATATAGAAAATGTTGACTGTCAAATGTCAAAGCTGTTTGATAGTCTAAATAGTTTCAATAGTTTAATATTCCCAGAAACTAAAGGTAAATTGCCAAAATATCATTTCCACACAGATGCATCCAACTGTAAGAATAGCAGAAAACCTGTAAATTCTCAATCCAACAAGTGATGGTGGTGGTCCAACAATAAATGCAGTTTCTGAAAGAAGATCCTGTACCTTTTAGAACATATCATTTCACTAATGAATATCCCATGTACTCCCTCTGTAGCTATAGTAAAGGAGAATAAACAAGTCACAGACTAAATAAATACAATAAAATTCAGGTTTCCAAATTTGTATTGCTTCATGTCTCAATTTGCCTCAATTTTTTTTTTTGATGTTCTACCACCCCTTTGAATGAAAGAAATTGCTTGCCTTTGGTTCTGAGACCCAACCATGACATTAGTTGAAAGTCCAGAAGACTGCAGACCAAGTAAATGAGCACTTTAAAATGCTGTAAAAAATATAACTTCATATGAACTGGGAATTCTGACTTTTGTTCAGAGACAGACTCATCAAAAATCATATTAATTAAACAAGCTGTTTTGTGGTCTCGTTTTTGTAGAAGGCACTTTGTTGGATTCTTTTGGGCAGTCTTTTCCCAATAAGGGAAAAATAATCTCAGAAGATATTTATTTCATCATATTTTTCTCAATTCTCCAGAAATTCATTTTAGCTCTTGGTCAAAGTATTTTTCAAAATAATATCATTAGATAAGGTTGTACTTTATCTTCTCTTTCATTTATTCTACCTCTTGAACACATCTTTTTTACAAAGTCTTAGGGACACCAAAAACAGTCATAATAAGACCTTAGTTTTCTTTTTTGACTGTTTTTTTTCTTGATAGGTGAATATCTAACTCAAATCATTAGCATAGAAATCAAATTTCAATATACCTGAGACATATCAGAAGCCTACAACAGGCAGGCATGCTGCTCAGTATGTGTTTGCTATGCAAAAGTAGCAGAGAGTCCCTAGATATTTTTCACTCAAAAACATTCTTGCACAAGAAGGTTCCCAAATGGCAACTGGCAAAAGATGACATAGGTACTCTTGTGTCCTTTACAAGCAGCAAAGAAAAGGAAACAAAAAGGGAGAGACACTTCTAAGGTGTATCTCCCTGGAAACCACAGCCATCTGACATAGATAAGCACTAACCTAGAATTTACATATAATTAATTCTCAAAATTTGGAGCTGCAGATGCCTTCTCAAATCTTTCAGGTCTGTTTCTGTGTGGATTTTCTTAAGGAGATGAGGAGTACTTTAAAGGACACCATAATCAAAATCTTTTAATTAATTTCTTCTTATAACAACAGCTACAGGAACTTGTGTATCTGTGGAATGTAAATCTTAGCGAATTTATCTGAAAGCCAATATGTGAAAACATTTTAAGTGCAGGTTTCAAGTCATGTTTCCAGTAACTCCATTACAAAATTGCTCATGAAAAGGAATTGGACAAGCACATAGAAACCTCATTTCAAGAAGCTGACCAGCAGTTTGGTTTGTCTTTGGTTTCAGCACCAAAGACAGAAAACAAAACTTTGCATTTACCTACCTATCCACAAATCCAGTAACTGGGTAGTTGCAGCTTGAAATGCTTAGAACCAACTGTATTTTACAGAAGCTTGAAACAATCCCACATCATAAGGCACTGTAGCGGCATATTGCCTTCCTTTTGTTCTTTGCAGACTGATTTATGATCACGAAATTTTGCTTCCTCTAGAGATCAGTGAACATCCTTTCTGAGGGTTGGCTGTTCAAAGAGGTGTGGGAGGCAAGAAAATGCAATCAGGTAGCTTGGCACCCTGCCAGAATTTTCATTGCCTCCCCAACACGTGCAGGCTACCTGGCTTTCTTCCAGGACTGGAAGATGCTATCTTTAGAAGATGAGATGGCAAAGGTCTATGGACCATAGAGACATTTTCCAGGGCAGACTTCTTACCTCTGAATAGGTCAGAATTCATTTTAATGTACTATTAATGTGGTGTCTTTAAGTTTTCTGTGTGAATTTATCTGCGAGACATATCCTAGACAGCTGAAAAAAGAGAGTCCATCCACTGGGATGGAATTAATTGAAAGAAACACTCAGGTAGAAACTTAATTCAAATAGGAAATCTGTATAAATTCTTTTGTGAGAAAAAAATTGTAAAAGTATATTCCACTACCAATACTCTGTTCTTGAGATCTTAAAATACACAAGCGTAATCAATAGGAAATTGCACAGAACAATCCTTTGGATGAAATGCAGGACTTTCTACTGCATAGATTTTGCTATTTTTTTCTCATGTTGAACAAAGTGAATTAAGAATGACATTGAGGATGCTGTAGATGTGATTATGGCTCACCTTCACTTAGACATTGTTTATACAGTTGCCATTACATGAACTAATTTGGAGAAATTAATTTGCAATTTCTTATTTTCAGTCTGACTTGCAGATTCATTTTTCATTGCTGTACAGTACTTTCCAGGAATCCATAGTTAGAAAGGATCATATAAGAGCGTTCAAGGCCAGACTGGATAGAGCTCTGAGCAAGCTGGTTTGATGAAAAGTGTCCTTGCCAATGGCAGGGGGTTTGTAACAAACAAAGCTACACCATAAACAAACAAAGCAGGACTAAAAACCAAAAACAAACAAAACAAAACAAACAAACAAACAAAAACAAAAAACCCCCCAAACTACTGTTTTAAGTTGTTTATTTTAAATTGCTCAGTTTCCTTCATGAATTTTTGGTCTCACATAACTTGAGCATGTTTTAATATTCCTAATCAGGTATTTAGAGGGCAACCTAGACACAGAAATCAGAAGAAACCCCAGTAATTTTCCAATATTTCTCTGATTTTGATATTAATAAATTCAATTCATATATATAATTTTCATTTACTACAGCGATTTCTAAAGGTAAAAATTTTACTATAATTTTCTGTCAATTCAATATCTTAAGAAAATGCCGTGTTTGAGTTTTGAAAGATTTATTTACTGGCATTCTTACAAAAGTTCAAAATGAAACGAGTTCAAGAGAAATATTTCAGAAAAGCAGCTGTAAGATTTTATTCATAAACAACACAGCTCACCTCTTTTGGTCTGTGCAACTGAGAAGATTCCTGTGCTAGGGTTTTTTTTGGACAGTACACCACACTAACAGCTTTTACTGTTTTTGTTTTACACTTAATTTTTCAAGTTTGAGGTCAAGAAGTATAAAGTCCTGTGGAAATGAAGAAAACCGAACAAGGTAACTGAATGTATTTCCATATTAAAAGGATTCATAATGACAGTATGTGGTGGTGCATCTTTTAATTGTATCTCTTAAGTATTCATGTTTTGTTCATATGCTGCTTCTTTGGAAATGGTTTGTTCTATGCACTCCTTCAATTACTTACCCTTTGGTTTCTCCCTGACTTCTCCCCAGTTACAGTTATATGCCAATCATTGTGTTATGCAACCCCCAGGTCCTGTCCATCACTCCAGGACCTCTCCCTGCTTCTGGAAAGATCCAGGGAGAGCATTGAGTGATGAGCATTGGTGACAGGAGTATTGGTGACACGATCCTGGCTTCCCCCTCCCACCTCTCTGTGATTTGTTACTATGTTTGTCTGTCAAGTTCAGAGCCACCCCCTGGTTACTGGTGACTGGATCCTTGTTGAACCCATCCCCCTGTGACACTCCTCAATAAAAGATACTGTTTCTGGGTGCTCCCCAGCACTGTTGAGGAGGCGCTCCCCAGGCAGCCCGTGTGGTCTTCTGTTTTTGCCCCTGTGGAGCAATAAACCCAGTTTGCTGACCCCTCAACAGTCTTCCTCTTTCTTCTCTGACCATCGTTGCCTTCCACCTGTCCAGCCTAAGAACAAACCAAGGGCTACAGGATCCTGAAGGTGATCCAGTCACCAGAAGGTAACTCACTTGCCGTGGTGCTAGGGCTGGCCAGCATGAGTGGACCAGTGCACCGCAACAACAGTGGATGCAATGGCTCTCTGAAAGGCAGTGATGTGGAGGAAGTGTCAGGATAAACTAATGACTCATGTTTGCTCTAGTGGGGCGATGTGGTTAAATGGACAAATAATTTTTCATTAGTGAGAGATACATTACTTTTTTTCATTAAAAATATTATGTTCATATTTTAAGAAGGATATTAAAAGTCTGAGAAAAAACATTTATTTAATATTAACATTCTACAAACTTAGATTCGGTATAACATTAAAAGATTACTTATGTGCAGTAGATAAGTACTTTCTAAAGGTAAAAACAGTAATGCAGATGGATAGTGCAATTTCTTTTAGTTTAGGAGAAGACAACAAAAAGGGCTTTGATGCCTCACGCTTGACTGTTACAAAAAGTAAGACACTCACTGTTAAGCAATAGACATTACTCTCTCAGAAAGGCGACTGAACAAGGTAGTTGATTTTCCACCTCTTAATGGCTTTAAATCAAGATGAAATGCTGTTCTGCAAGAGGTGCTTTTGGTAAACACAACCTATGCTTCAGTCAAAGACAAGCTATTCTTCTAAAAAGATTTAGTGAGATGAAAAAGGATAGCCTGTGACACAATGACACAGTACAATAGTTCTTTGGCCTTAAATGCCATAAATTTATGAAAACACAAAACTGTATCTTATTTTCTTTTATGATATGCATTTAGTGTGGATATTTCTATTGCAGTTCCTGTCTTTACCCTTTCTAAATATAATGCCTGTGCTCTTAAAAGTAAATTTACACACTTAGACCAGTGAAATTGAGGGCATGCTTTGTAATTTCTTATTTAAACCAAATATTTTATTTCAGTTTAGTCGCCTATTGAAAGCAACTCTTAGACAGCTAGAATGTGCTTGTTCTATTTAACTTGCTTTGCTATTTGCATTTAGTTACACAAGTTAAACTTATTTTAAGAAGTAAGAAGAAATTTTCTGGAGAACCCTTCTGCTGAGGTCAAGCTCAGAGAAGTTACACAAATTTTTGCTCTGCCAGTTGTAACAGTTTTCCTGATTGTTGATTTTTTAGATTGTTTAAAATGTTTGCTATGAGATCCACCCTGGGTGAAGAAGGTCTTTTTTGTCAATGGTGATAATAAATGCTTGAAAATTACCCTTTATCTGAAATTCTGTTCCTACTTTTTTATATCCTCTTCTGGTTTTCCTTCTTTTATATTTTATTTTGTATGCATCAATTAAACTTGCACATAGTAGATAATTTGATTATTACATTGCCTTTAGGACTCGAAAAATTAAAAAGTATCAATTAACTACATATTTTTTACTGTTTCTTTTGACATGCTTTTACCTAATACCTCTCTGCATATGGCTACAGAGATTGTGTATTTTTATATCACAGCTTATATTTGATTCCTAAATGTACATCTTAGTTAATAGGCTGTATTTTACTATGCCTGACCAAAGGACTTAAACAGAAAAGATTTAGAAGAATGGCAATGAAGGAAAGAAACGTAAAACTAAGCCTCCTTAAAATAACATGTGAAAACTGTGAATTGAAGAATGCCCCTGACAAACTTTAAGTGCTGAAGATTAGAGGTGATTTAAAAACCTTTAAGAAGGGAAATGGGAGTCAGTAACCCTGAGTTGTTCTGCTGAGGTTGAAGTCACTAAAGGAGAGGCTGGATAGGCCTGTTAGGATATAGATGAAGATGAAATGGTTAGGGGGTGCCTGTGACTCAGAGACTTATTCTAAGAGATTTCATCTCATTGAAAGAACATAATGGTAGAATTTGTCCCCAGACAATTTGACAGAGGCTGAGCCTCTTCACCCAAGTCTTTCAAGATTCAGGAGGTATTTCAGATTGATAGAGAGTCTCTCATTATTTTCTGTACTGGCACAATCTACCACATCTGAAACTGATTCAATTTCATGGTATCATAAGGCATGTTTATCTCAGTGCACTCTGCCTAGATTTTTGCTTTTTCTCATAACCACATTTCTGTCTGCAGAGAAGAGGTCCTGCATTTTAACATGGAACTTCTGCCCTTCATGTGTCTTTTTTTATAGCATGCGCACTGGGGTGAGAGTATCCAAGGCTTGAGAAGTGTCTGCCCTATTGTCTAGTTTGAATGTAGATTACTGCCTACGAGTGACTTGTTTTTATTTTGCCCACATTTTCTCTTGGCTTTTATTTCCCCAAATCATAATGAATGGTGATGTCTTTGGTCCTTTGCTCACACTCTAGCCATGATCAATCAATCACAGCAGTAAAAAATTGTCAAGTAAATACAGTTAAACCATGTCACTGGCTGCTGCTTAATCAAGCAAACCAGACTGAGAACCATCTTTCAACTTTCCCCTCCTTGCTGTGCCAATGTCACTGTTTCATTACCCATCAATAGAATATTTTCCCAAAGAGCAGCAGTGCCAATTCTGATGACTAACTCATGATAACATATTCATACTAAATAATTGTGAATCCAAACCCACAAACATCATGTTTGAGTATACTATTTATTCAACAAACCCAAGCAGGTGTATTGCATAGCCACAGACTATCGAGAGAAACTTCAGAAGAAATGGTGATGTGAAAAACCCTTTTGCAGAGATCTTGCATCTTCTGAAAACAGCAAATATCCTGTGTTGGAGTGAAGCTGTATGCACCTTTTGCCTTGGCTTTCTCTTTCCATTAGCCCTGAGAGCAGTGGAAATTACTTTCCCTGAGTTGGAGACTGCATATTTACTTAGACATGAAAAGCCTTCCCAGCAATCTGTACAAAGCATTTCACCAAAGTTTGGCTCAATGGAAACTTGGTTTCAGAAAATTATGTAGAAGGAAATCTGAAGTCCTCTGCTTGAAGTGGTTAATGGTGGTGTCTGCATAAGGTGTACAAAACATATCAATAGAGATTTTGGAAATGTTTAAGTATATCATCTAAAATATCTTCTAAAGCCAGTAAATTCATTACTGCAGGTTTTTTTCATAACTCTGAATCATGCATGTTTCTGTAGTGCTCCTACCATGTAAAACAGTATATTGTGGATGGCTGATGTCCAGTAGTCAGTGTACTTTGTAGAGGGCAAGGCTGAAATCCAACAGGAAAAATTAATAATTTTGGGTTAGTTTCATCCTTTAACCCAGTCTAGTGTTTCTGTGCAGACAGCACTGAAGGTGTCTTCTTCACAAATTGAATCAATGTAATGCTGAATCACATCAATATTAAATTATGTCAAATGGAAGCAAGCAAAGAAGATGAAAACCAGACAATCATCTCTAACAGAGAGGAACAGAAGAAAATAGAAAAAATACCCCACAGGAAATCTTCACTCTGATGAAGTCTGCAAATATTTGAAATTATATACAAGTCATAATTTCTATCATTAATTAGCCAAAAATTAAATGGAGAGTAATAAATCAGTAGCGATTCAGGTTTCACTGTAAGTCTGCCTGGGTTTTACTGAGCACTATTTAAAGGTGTGAGTCTCTTCACAAATATCAGTCAAAGGACTGTAGAGGAGGAAACTCTGAATTGTCACTCTCAGAGGAAATATTTCTATGATTTCAGTGGGGAAGGCCAGTAAGGGCAAGAAATTAAAGTAGACAGAACGATGAATGTAAGCACATCAATACAGGTGCAATAAAGTAGGATGATTTTGAATTAGTGATAAGTTTTCCTGTATATATAGTGATAAATATTTCTTGTTCCAGATGAAACTAGGAAATATTAGAATTAACACAAATGTTAGTTGTACAACCTTTTCTAACTATGAGAATAAAGACAATAGCATCACTAGAGAGAATCTTTTTATTTTCTTATTGCTAGATAAACAAAACAACTTATTCTTTACCTATTTGCTCCCATAACAACTATGGATTCCAGTGAAATTTTTCCCAAGCTACTGAAGTTGACCAAAGTTATTATCTTCTGGAAATCTTTTTTCTACTACTGTATATAGATTACTTTTATAATTAGAGGGCATTTAAATTTTACCTTCTTCCTGACCTTCTTCCCAGCTAAGTTCTATTTTTACATACATATATGGAAATTTATTATTTATAAATTTAATTTTATGAATTATTAAATACAGAAACTAGAAATATAATTTATACCCGTGTACCTAAATGTGGGAGTTGGTTCATTGCCTTCATATTAGTTCAGACATGAATTAATAGGAAAAAAAAGAGACACTTTCTTATATCTCAAATACATAAGTAATTGAATTTTATCTATAAACTCATTATAAAAAAGAAGCTCAGGTTTTTAATTTCTCAATTATTTGCACACATAAAATTTGCATTATTTGGCACAAGAATTTGTTCCTTAAATCCTATATATTAATTTAAATAGGAGTATAAATGTATCATAATTGACTAATTAACTAAAAGCAGGAAATCTCCATTTTAGTGGACTCGTATTTTACTAGTAAATTAACAAAGTATAAGATACCTAAAAAATACAATAAATAAATACCCAGCTTATGGATACCCCATCATGGGCACAACTCTTCCATTAGAACATTGAAGGATAGAGGTAACTAAATCACAGAATGAATGAAATTGGAAATCATCTCATCTCGTTCAACTCCCCTGCTCAGAGCAAGGTAACTCAAAGCAAGTTGATTGGAGTTGTGCCTGTTTGTTTTTGAACACTTCCAAGGACATGGACTCCACAACCTGCAAGGGTACGTTCCAGTGTGCAACCACAATCACAAGAAAAAATAAATATAAACCTGTGGGAAGACAGAGATAGTGCTAAAGGCAGTCTTGCCTCTGATATACTGCAGCTGTATTAATTACCAGAGTGTGAAGAGCCTTGCTCTCACAGCTGGGTGTGATAAAAGAGTGAGTTAGTTGGTAGAGAGTTAGTTGGAGTCTGCTGGCTGTGCTGTGAGGATGAAGGGACAGGAGGTTATGTGAGGGACAGCTAAGGTGAGCCACTGTATGAGGGATAGACAGGGTTAGGTGGCTGTGCTAGGGACAGGGAGCAGCGAGCTGGAACTGCAGAAGGGGGACAGAAAGAGCCAGAGCTGTGGGGAGCTGCCCATAGGATTGCTCCATAGAAAAGGTATGGGAGACTTTTAGATAACAAGATGTTGATGCTTGAAGCCCTCTGAAGTTTTTATTGAAGCACTCTGAGTGCATGGCTGTCTTGACTATGACTTAAACCAAAACTTTGTCTTATGTTTGAGTGGAATTGCCTGTGTTTTACTTTGTGTCTACTGAGTCTTGCTCTGTCACTAGATACCATTAAGAAGAGTCTGGCTTCTCCCATCAGGTACTTGTACACATTGGTAAGATTTTTGTGACCCCACTCCAAATGGAAGTCTCCCAGCTTTCTCATTCTCAGCTCGTGCCACAGATGTTGCACCAATTTCATCTTCCTTACAGTCTTGCACCGGACTTTCTCCAGAAAGTATATTTCTCTCTTATGCCGGGGAGCCCTGGCATTGACCCAGAACATCAAATATGTCTCATCAGGACTGAGTAGAGGAGAAGAATCACTTCACTTAGCCTGCTGGTGAAGATTTTCCTAACTCAGCCTGGGATACTGCTGGTCTTCTTTGCTGTGCTACTTGGTGGGTAATCACCAGAACCATCAGGCCCTTCTTTGCCAAATTGTACTCTGATCAGTTTGAGCAAATATTTACCAGTGGTTGGCATTATTCCCCTCTAGGTGCAGAACTTGGCTTTTACCTTTGTGAAGTTTGTGATGTTCCTGTGAGTTAGTTTCTCCAGTCATCTGGTGTATCAGAGACTTGTCCTAGTTTTTGCATTTTCTGCAAACCTGCTGAAAGTGCATTCTGCCCCATTGTCCAGATTGTCAAAGATGTTAAATGGCATTGGTGCCAATATCACCCGCTGGGATGCATTATTTGTGGCTGGCCTCCAGCTGGACTTCATACCACTGATGATAACCTTTTAAGTCCAGCAATTCAGCAAATTTCACAATCACTTTACTGTCCATTTGTCTAGCCCGTGGTTCCTCAACTTGCCTATGAGGAAATTATGGGGGTCAGTGTCAAAAGTCTTGCTAAAGTTGACAATATTCACTTGTCCCCTCATCTACTGAGCCAGTATTCCCATGGTGGAAGGCTATAAGGTCAGTAAGGTGTGTATAATTTCCACTTCAGAGATCCACGCTGGCTATTCTCTATCACCTTCTTGCCCTCCATTTGGAAACTGTTTCTGGATTGGTTGTTTCCTAAGGTGAGACTGACCAGACTGTAGTTTCCTGGATATTCCTGCTCTTCTTGAAAAGAGACCATTTTCTTTCTTCCAGTCATCAGAGACCTCCCTTAATCCCATGAGCTTCCCAAGATGATCAGGAGTGGGCTTTTAATGGTATCAGACAGATCCCTCAGCACTTGCGGGTGTATCTATCCCTGTCTCCTATGTGTTCAGTTTTTTTAGTTCATACTCAATCTGCATTGAGGGTAAGCTTCCCTTATCCCAGACTTTCCCTACCCATTGGTTTCAGGGTCCTGAAATTGCTGTAGCAATGTACACCTATAACAGCTGAGATGAAGAGGGTACTGAGTGTTTCTGCCTTCTGCTTCACCAAGGATAATTTTAAATTATTGAGGTTTAGTTATGAACTGTGCTTTATTTTATACAGTGCATATAACGTTACACAAAATTTAAAAAATAATATTTTTGCACTTCACTTGCAAAATATGGTCAAACAGACTTAAATGTAGTTGTTTTGGGAGCTGTTCTGTGGACCATACTGATTTTAATGGAACATACTGATTTTCAAGAAACATGAAAACTTAAGTTGCAGAATTCTGTGTTAAGATATTTTCCCTTCATATAGTAAAATAAAAACACTGACCTGTTTAATCAGTAAAATGTGTCCAAATGTGTTGCTAATTTGTTCAATTTGTCCAATGTTAGTCATTCATTTTATGCAACTAGTACATATATTGCCGTGATAATAGCAAGGTATGATATTGTCATGTATTCTGTTTGGGATATGTTTTTATTGAGGTCTCAAAAAATTTTAAGTGTAATTCTTCCAATGTTGCCCTGATGCAAAAACTTTTTGTTGTTTATACTCTTGAACTGGAGTTTCTCACGCAGCTTCACAAAAACAATATGAATTTTTAGCATTTATCTATTGTTTACATTTTTGTCCTCTGGGAGGAAAATGTGATGGATGGTGATGTTCACCATCCAGGTCGAAGAGGTGGCAACCTGTGTAGCCAATCTCTTCGACCTCTGTACAAATGTATATAAAGAATGGAGTCAGATAATTAGAATAGAATAAAGCCGCACAAGCCTTCCCTTGACCTGCTGCGTGCCTGCGTCTGTCTCACGTTCCATCTGGGGCGCCTATCTCTGCCACATTCCAAGATCCCAAGGTTTGATTATATGAAACCCACTTTTTGGTGTCTGCTAGGTAAACAGCTTTATTTGTATAGTCATTTAAATTCCGTTTAGAATCTTTAGAATGAAAGTATACTTATGGAACACAATTTACCTTAGACGTATTAGGTTTTTCCATCAGAGTTAGCAACTTAATGAAAAATATTGATTAATAATAAACTGCTAAAAATCTTTTTGGCATATAAATAAAATATTTCAGTACAATATTTTTCTGTTATTATAAGAAGACCATATGATAATAGGCAGATGTGTATTTTACAAACAAAGAAAAATAATACAATCATGCAATTCAGTTCTGGGATTAAAAAAATGAACAGCAATATTCTTTCACCTTTTTTTCTCTTTTCCCTTTTTGACAATGTTAACACAAAAAACTAATCCTTTCCATTTGGCTAGTTTCTGGTTTATTGCTCAAATGCTAGCCCTTCTTTGGCTTTGGTTTACAGTGAATAAAGTTAACCTACTGCAAAACCAATGGTAATAAGGCACATTACAGGTATTTTAAGTTTCATGTCATTGTTGGAGATCTTTCCATAAAAAATATTTGGGGTATTTTCTGTGTGAATTGCCCATGTTTTTGTACAGTTTTTACATCCTTTTCTTCTGACAAAGGAATTTGAAAATGTGTGAAAGGGAATAGTCTTGGATCAGGGAAAATTTAAGTAGGATGGAAACTTTAGAAAGGAACAATAGAAATGTCTAAAAAATTATTTTAAGAATTTTGCTCTCTAAAGTTTTAAAAGGAAAAGAGAAAATGAAGGAACAAAAGTTTATCTTTTGGGCCCCCAAATGAGAAAATTAACATCAGGAAACAAATTATTTTCCTGTGGAAATATAACGATTCCCTATAATGATTCTTATTTTATATACAAATACACACATGTATGTGTGTTTGTACATATTTTACTGAGAAATGTGTCATCTACTGCCCAATATAGTTTTTAAAATATGTCTGGTATCAGTCAAGTGGCTGTGTGTGGGTGTTAAATATATTTGCATGTTGTAGTAATAATGGGAAATTTAGACAAGTTGCTTTTCGTTATTCTCATATCTTGCTGCAGCTTAGAGGAAAATCTTCTCTGTTTGCAGAAGGTTAAGAAATGCACAGACGATGAAGTGAAATCACAGGAAACTGCAAGCAAATCTCCCAGTTGCAGCATTGATACCCTGATAAGAGATGGAAGTTATTTCTTCATGATCTTTTCATTATAACAATGAAATTCATGTTTAAGGACTTTTCAAATAGGGGTGAACTGAGACCATTGTCTAGTGGCTAAGTGTATAAACGAAAAGTAGTCCATATATTTGATTTTGCAATCGTTTTGAAACAATATTATTTTGCCATTACTAAGAGAATTTTTTATATATATCTTGATTTCAGTAATAGCATGCTAATAAAAAATGAGGCATCAAAAGCCATGAAAATGCAGTTTTTCCTTATAAAAGTCACGTAGGGAATAAACTACAAAGCTTGCTGTCCTTTACTGTACAATATTATTTTGCATTTATTTCATTTTACTTGATATATTTAATATGTTTAATAAAATTATCTAATAAAATCATGATCTACATATTAACACACTTAAAATAACTAATGAATGTTCAAAACCTTTAATGATTTCTAATGATATCTGTTATTTTTATTCAATCAATTCTGGCATTGGTGAAATTGTCACTGTAACTGAATTAGTCTGCAAATGAGGGCCACAGACTAGATAATTTGAAATCACACATTCCTTGTCAGCTTTCTTAATAGTTTTAAAATGTGAATAAGCCTTCTGGCAGTGTCATATTTGCTCCTTTCTTGTTAGATTTGCTCATGTACTGGACACTCAAGGAAGCTACAAGACACAGTACAATTTCTCTGAAGCACAAACTTTTCATGGGAAGAAAATATTTCTTTGGACATTTTTCTTAGTCACCAGGGAGCTGGATGCTGGAGAGGCCATCATTTGTCTTTAAATTGTATAAAGTCTCTTCTGCAAAGACAAATGTGATATAAATTAGAGTTTAGGTGAGGTACTCTTAATGCATTTATAAATTTCACAGTTATATTTAATTAACAGCAGGAACTACAGCTGGGCATATTTCCAATTGCCAGGTGTCTGAGCACTAAGACCAGGTAAAATCCTAATGCATATATTATGCTGTTTAACAAGGCATATAAATAGCCTATATATAAACATATAACATTTTCATTTTAATGTAACAAACTTCAGAATTTTATCCAATCTGTTTTTAAATGCCTTCTCTCTATGGTCTGTTTGAAGCTGATTCCCGAATCTGAAGCTGTCTGTGATATTCAGAACTCTGCAGCTCAGCTTTCTAGTAACTTCTTTTCCAACTAATGTCTGTGCATTTCAGGGACTGATTTATTGATCTAATCCTGTCTGTACAGGTGGCAGCATTCTTGTTTTCAAAGTTGCCGCACACCAGGTGAGCAAGGCAGAAACTTCGTCTTTTCAGGGAGGTGTTTTTATTTTTTTTTTTTTTTTGGGGGGGGTGGGGGGTGGGGGGTGTTTTTTTCCCAATGTAGCAACTTTCTGTGCTATGCATGCATAACTGTGGGATTCCTCCTAGTTGGTTCAAATCTCAGATTTTCTTTCCTGTCTTTTGTAACAGAAAGTTATTTATTAATATGTTTATTTATATTTTATTTATATGTTTGTTTACTTACCTAGGAGATGCATGGAGTCATCCTCTTCATTGTAAGAACTGTTTCTAAGTTGATTGCAGAAAACATTTTCTTTCCATGTGTTATTATCTATATTAATATATATCATCTTTTTTTTTTCCACAGACCAAATCTGTTTCAATAACTAAATATTTCAGGTTGTTTGACTGAATTCCAAATAGCTGTTCAGTTTGACAGTATCCATTATCGTTATAACTACAAAGTTTTCATTCACACACTGTATATGAGGAAGGTTAGTTCGTCACCTCTTTTTACTGTTTATGTCTGACAAGATTACTGCCTGATGTTTATTTGTTTTCTTTTATGGATCATTATTCCATGATGGTGGTTTTTTCCCAACTCAGTGTAGAAGAAAATCTAAACAATATGGCTTACATTAAGAATCTTAACTTGCAACAACATAACATACTGACAAAAAAATATGTTGAACTTCCTCTTTCACAGGGTTTCCAGAAAGAAACACCTTTCAAATTTCTCAGCAGTTTCCTGGAACACTTTTAATCATAACTTTTTTTAGAAAATCTGGCTTTTCTGGAAAGTTACTTCTAGAAGATTTCTTGTAAAGATGAGAGAGGTTTTGAATTACTCAGGAGTAACGCAGCTCTAAGGAAAAAATGAGTTAGTGAACAGGAAAAATGAATTCTTAATCATGAAGAGCAGTGTGGGAGCTAACATGATGATATTTGTGGGAGACAGATCTAAGGAGGAGGAATTCTAATTGCCAGATGTTAAGGTATTAGAATATTCCATTGGCTTTTTATGTCATAATGTGGCTCAACACTGCTCCTAATTCTACTTCCTACAGTTTACTTCATTAGAATCCAATCCCATTTTTAGTGCTGCTTGCAATTATGCCTGGGACATTGTCTAAGGGTGTGCCAGTAGTAACAGTGTTGCCAGTTCTTTCTTGAAACAGTCTTTTCTGAAGAATATGAACAAATTGATGTGTTTGAACAAGCATAAAAAATGTCAAAGCAGATTTCTAAAAAATTGAAACTTATGTGCAGGTTAGATATTGCCTAAGGTGTTTTTTGTTCAGTTTTGGTTTTATTTTTTGGGTTTTTTTAAAGTTAATGTGTTCTACGTATCTATTTACTACTGATTTTCTTGTTTTTCAAAGAGGTGAGGATCTGAGAATTTTTCTTTAACTCTGCTCCCAGGTCTGTGGAGTCTATGTATATATGGGAACATATACTGTTATATATATTCTGTACTACAGACAAGTTGCTAGTGTTCTTAATTAACACACTGCACTCTCAAAGAGTAATTATGTGTTTGTCACTATCTCCTTCCATTGTCAGTGCCTATTAAATGCTCCCTGTAGGCCCATCGAACATGGGCTCTCTGTGAAATGAAGCATTGCAGTCAGGCAGTTTGAAAACAAGTATTACCACCCTGGCAGATGGAACATCAGTAATTTAGTACTAATCAGCTCAACTGGTTTTACATAGTTTCTGCCTTTAATGTTCTGTGCCTTCATTTTATGTTATTTACATCTGACTTGAGTGCAACTTCAAAGGCTGGCAGCCATCAGTAGCCGACTGGAAATATCTCGCTATGATTAGATCCATCTTGTAAAGCAATCCCACGACTGGGTGGCCAGGAGGATGCAGATTTTGCTACACACCTGTAAAATTACTTTCCTTATGCTACACTGAACTGTGATTAGGTAGATAAAGGGCAGTTTTCCATTGCAGACCACCAAGCAACCATGCTGTTATCCTGTCAACTTGCAGTGCTGGGAAGGCAGATGAAGACAAATGGTATATTGCTGAGCCACCTTTGCCCAGGCAGAGGTGAATGAAATGTCAAAATTAGGGTCTTTTCTGGACTACACCAGCTGCTATGTTTTCCTCACAGCATCAGCTACTACTGCTGTTTGAATTATGATTAATACCACCATCCTCTTGTCAAAGCTGTTAAAATTTGCCTTTCATAAAGGGCTATGCAGCACTTCAGGGAAGAAAAGATATTGTATTAGTTTCTTGAATTAATTTTTTTTTTAAATCTCAATTTTGCAAAGCATATTTTACCAACTGAAGTGTTTGCCTTTGTGAGACAGGTGTACCTATTACACTACACTCACCTGAGCATACTGTTGGCAGCATATTAGCTGAGAAAAATATTGTCTTCTTGAAAGAACAGCAGCAGTTTAAAATTACTCATTCATACTTGCAAACTGAAAACCTGTGGAATGAATAAGTAGTATGTGTGTGTGTGTGTGTAGTGGTCACAAAATACATAACCCTATATATAAATCTTTTTTAAAAAGCTTTTCTTTTTAAATTTCATATGGGAAATTAAAAATGGAACCTGAAGAACTTTCAGCTTTTAGGTTTTGTATAGATATAATCACAATGCCATTACATGTGGAAATACTCTTTCCAGTTGTATTTTTATCATATTAATAAATCTATATACGTCAGTACATTAGAAGAATTCAAATTGTTTATCGGCATATAGAAGATAAGACTCAACATTTTTAAAAATGTGAGAAAGAAGAGATATGCCTAATTTAGGCGCTTGGATCTATGCTTTTAAATTACAGATCAATTGTTAAGTCCCAGTACAGTAAATGAAAAGAAAAAAGAGTGTTTGAAGGTCTCCAGGGAGAATTTCTGAGCCTCAACTTAGTTGTCTTCAAAGGTTGAATGTGGTCTTTGTGATGCTTTGATTTTGTGTGTGTGTGTTTTAACTCTAGTAGAGGTAAGGTCAATTCACTTCCATTCATACTGACTGTGGTCAAGCAGTTCTCTCAATAAAAGTGAAACTCAACTGTAGACCACTCATTAGGATGAGAAAGGATATCCACAGGGGGCCACTTGTGCTGGAGTTTCCCTTCATAACAGTGGGACTGCGTTTTGGCATTTAGCATGCGATTTTTGACTTTCACACATTTTCAGGAAAAAGCCCTAAGAATGTTAAGTTAAATGTGATGGTCTTAACAATCATAGCATCCTTTGATTGGTACCAGGCTATTAGGATTTTCAAAATAAAGTTCCAGTTCTTTTTGACATAACCAGAAAAAAATCTCTAGAATGAAAGATATGAGAAAAAATGCTAATAAATATTAGGTAAGTATTTTGAAAATAATTCCATGAGATGGAAAATATAGTGCTTGCTTATGGACAAATAACAAACCCTTTCTTCCCAGGATGTGAAAAGCAAGGGTTGAAGACAAACCAAATACTAAAAATGTATGTGTTGAATATCGTCCTTGAAATCCATTTGTCTGCTGTCCCTTCACTTGCTGTGCTAGACACAAGATTGCATTATTGGAAAAGAAAACAATAATGAAAAATACCACATAAACTTCCCCTGACTTTAGGGAGCAATCTGAGTTTTGATTTTTTTCAGGAAGCAGTTTGTATTCTGAGAAACTGAGAAATTAAACAAACGTCTTTTCAATGGAATGCAAATTTTTCAATATGGCACCAGTGCCCTGTGGAGGGGTAATGTGACTTTGGAAAGTAAATTGCCTGCTGTGGCGGCTCGTGATTTGGACATTTGTTTGGCCAAGTTGGGCCTATACAAAATGGCTTCCCTTTAGAGGCCATCTTGTTGTTTACAAGTTAAATGCTAATGAGTTGAGAACTTTCTGTTAGTTCATTGGTTAAAAGTTTAAGTTGTCAATCATTTGTTATGTAACCTGGGGGCGGTTCAGTTGAATAGATACTTTGTGTGGGGATCTGTGTTTTCATTGGTTGTCTGTATCTCCTTACTCTCCCGCCCCAACCTGATTTGTTGTTGTCAAGTCACCCCATGCCCTAGTTGCATCCTGATTGGTTGTATGTTCAATCCGTTCAGAAGTTATAAAAGTTCGATGTTTCTTTGTTCTGGGTCCCACTTTTGGGCTCAGGACAAGGTGAATAAACTGTTCCCTTGTTCCACCCTAAAGTGAGTCCCTTCCTTCCTTTCTCGTCTCCGTTACGTTGGTGTCCTGCTCGCCTCGCACTTGTCTCAAGTGGCAACGGACCCCAAGTCGGTCTGCAGACACACCTCTTCCCTAGCCGGGAAAGCCTAGAGGTGTGTGGCCCTCTGTGAAAAAGGGTCTCCGCTGCAGCCTGCTGTTTAGGTACCTTCTGAACTGGGAAGAAATGTTTTCCACAAGACTGTTTTTAACAGGCAGGGTGCATGTAACAGCCATGTGTCAGATGAAATTCAGAAGTTAATTAAATCAGTTTTCAACTGTGCATGGTAAGAGTGGTAAGGCTCCTGTAATAAAAATAGGGTATAAGACAAGC
Source organism: Argya squamiceps (assembly GCA_037834095.1). Taxonomy (NCBI): domain Eukaryota; kingdom Metazoa; phylum Chordata; class Aves; order Passeriformes; family Leiothrichidae; genus Argya; species Argya squamiceps. The sequence goes on from JBBMKD010000001.1 coordinate 78,852,607, forward strand.
CTTTGAAAATTGGCCTTCTCTTTTATTGCACCAATTCCTTAGTGGGTAGAAGTTATTTCATCTTTTTTCCTTTCTCATTAGAATTGCTCTTGTGCAATTAGCTACAAAATCAGATGCTCTAATAAAGCCACGTACAAAGTCTGTAGAAGACACTAACCCTGGATACTACCATATCCTTCATTATATTATATTGTTTTATTACCCTTGCAAAGGCAAAAAACTGTTTCAGATCATAAGATAACTGGAATAATTTAGAATTAAATAGAAAAATAAACAGTAATGGAAAATCTTCTCAAGTGAGCTGCTCTAGCAAAGAATTTGTACTTGGTAAAGACAAGAGACATAACAGAAAGTGTGCCAGATATGCCTGTTCTTTAAATTTTTGTGCTTTAAAAACTTTTTTTTTGGTGAATATTTTTTATATTAGTGGTTCTAAAACAGAAAAAAACCACTGTTCACACAAGATGTGACACTGGAAAATTTTTTACCTTGTTGTTTTGGTATGCATGAGCTGTTAAGAATTTTGGTGGGAGTACTGAAGAATAGCAATGCTAGTTTCTCAGTCAAGTAATATGTATGCTGTGTCTATAACGTATCCTTCAGGATCTTTTAAGGTGGGTAATTGCCTAGGGAAGCCCTGGAAGGAAAATATATCTGGATTGTAGCAGGTTGATCACAAGAAGAATGTAATTAATTTTCTGTATCACAGAGGCACAAAAAAACCCTTATTGATAAATTTGGCTTAATACTAAAAGGTTGCACACAGCATAAGTGCTCCCTATCTTGTTACCTAACATTGTCCTGTCCCTTCTGGTATTTTCTGTGTCTCTATTTTTTTGCTTACATGTGAACAGAAAATGGAAAAATTAAAAGCAATTCACTAGTTTATTAGGGAGAAAATTTAAATAGAAATATTGCGGTGGTGTCCACCTTTTGGCTAGCCCTGACACCACTGCAAGCTGATGGCTCTTGGCAGCTGAGGAGTGCGCGCGTGGTTACAGACCAGAGAAGAAAGGAGGGACTCTCCTTAGGTTGAACACAAACCAGAGTTTATTGGGCAGAGCCCTGACCTCGTGGCTGGTGCCTCGGGAGAGACCCCACAGCCTCTGAGAGGGGCCCTTAAAAAGGTCGGTGGGACTCAGGGGAGGGTACAACAGAGAACCAATGAAACACAACAGGGGAGTGGCCGGTAATTTAATAGACGTATTCATAAATAACTCATGGGGAAGTGGGAGGGGGAAGCCTGGATCCTGCCCAATCACTTGATGCCTCTCCTAGAATCTTTCAGACTCAGGGAGAGGCCCCGGAGTGACAGACAGGACCAGGGGGTTACATAACACAAGATTGACAGCTAACTGTCATTGGGGGATAACTCAAGCAGGGACCAATCAGCAGGGGGACTGTAACTGGGGAAGGGTAGGGGGAGGCAAGAAACAAGTAACAAAAGGGGTACAGAGAACAAAACCAACCTACAATCAACTTCAACTTACAGATCAATATTAACATAGAAAAATGCACCCCCACAAAATATCTCAAATAAAACAAGAATTGCACCCAAGAAAAAAATGCCATTATTATTAAATACTTTATAATTACTTTCACTATTTTATTACTGACTATATTTTATCTGCTTTCAAATCTCCCAGTGTCTTCAAGTATGAGAGACAAGTCCCCATGGAAAAAGGATGTTTTGCCGATGTTTCAAAAATAGTCAATAGTGTGAAAATGAGAAGAAAATTTGAAATGTAACAGCTGTAAAACCAAGAGGTAGATGCAGAAATTTTAATTGCACTTAGAAAAATAGAAATTTTAATAGAGAAAAGGTAGGGATGTACATGATAGCAGAAGAAAATCTCTCCTTGGTACTTGACATGTCATTCACTTTTCCTTCAAGAGGTAAGAAGTCAAATGAAAATGTAGCTATGAGAATTTTGTTTTCAATTTTTCTTATTTGATCACATAGAGATAACTTAAATTTCAAAAATCAGTATCTCAGTTACACTGACTCAGAGTTTTTAACTCCACTCGATACCTTCATTGATTTGTGTTTGAAGTAAAGAATAAAACTCACATCAAATCTGAAAGAAGCTGAGTTAGGTCTGGGTTGAATAACTAAAAAATAATTTGCTCATTTCTATAGTATGTTGTAGGACCTATAAAAATCTTCAAAAAGTACTTAAGATGGATTACAATACAAATGTTTTTCATTTTTGAAGAGAGACCATGAAGTGGTTGCATGGCACTGTGGAACTTGCTTAAAATAAGCATTTTGATGTATATTTGTTTTAGACTATTGATATAAATCTAAGTGTAAATCAATCAGATTTTTATATAATAGCTTAACTCTTAAATTCTTAACCCCAGAATATAAATTCTTTTAAGATCAGCATTGATCATTTGTCAGTACTAAGACATTTTGTGTCTGACAGACTTGAAACCTCACTGTCCTGTACTGATGGCACACGGTGACTACCATGGTCAGCTTCGATGTCAATGTCTCCTGGTAGTTAAGGTGAGTTAAGAAAACCTACAAAAAGTAATTAGAAAATGTCAAGGGTAAGTGTCCCTGACACACACATAGCCTGATTCTCCTGCTGTGAAAGATATTGTTGAGGAATCCAATGACTAGCCTCATTAATGCTACTAATTATCTCCTGCTGTTTTGAAATGTGCATTAATTTTTTTAAAAGTTTGTTTAGCTAGGAATGTGTCAAAAGTCACCAGTAGCAAATCAAGGTCTCTAAGTACCTAAAGAAGCCAATGGTAACATGAAGTCACATTCAGACGCCATTATGTTCTTCCGTTCCCATTTGAAAACCAGCAGTAGGGTGTTTATGCTGCTATTTATTCAGGTGTACCAAAGACATGGAATCTAAGTAAAATAAAATTTTCAATTATTTTAAATCTGTCTTTATTTTAGTAAGATGTTGATGGCTCATACGAGGAAAAAGCAAATGAGTCTAGGAAAAGAAAAAGTACAGATTATTATGAATCTGATTTTTTAGCATTGATCACAATTAAATTGAAAAATATAAAAAAAAGATTCAAAATATGCTCAAGGATCTACACTTTTGTTCCTAGAATATCACTAACAACAAGAAGCAGAAAGTTTTTAATTATCCTCAATGTTCAATGACTGGTGATGGTTTTGATACCTTTACTCATTATACAGGTTATTTTTAGAATGAGAGTTTATTTTTATGTAGAAAGTAGATTTATTGTCATTTGGAATTAGCAAAGACATATGGAAAGTACAGTTGCCAGAGCAATATATTAAGATACAGCAGATATACAGAGGTCAAAAGCATAAATGCAACAAAACAAAGAGAAAAATATTTTTGCTTTCTTTTGAATGCATAGAGACTCCTTGTGAAAGGAGCCGGTGTGGTTTGGCAGAGAAAGACGTGGCTTGCAGGATGCTCTGCAGAGGTTGGTGGGTTTTGATTTTTTTTTTTTTTTTTTTTTTTTTTTTTTTTGTGGCAGAGAAATGCATTGGTTCTGCTCACAGGAGTACTAATTTGGGGAATTTAAATTTATGTATGTGTGGGGCACAGTACATCCAAGATTTTTTGAAGATGGAGTTTTCATATATAATAGGCTGTGGAGTTGAGGAAGGTACAAATTGAAGGTCTGGCAGATCATGCAATGTTATCTAGTACAGTACAGTGACTGTCTAACAGGTATATGCAAGTGTAGCTTTGCGAAATAAGGGGCCTTGCCCAAAATGAGTGTAATCTTTGTTTGAGATATAAATTGCAGGAGATTAATTACATTTTCTCTCACCAATCACTTTTTTTCTAGTTGCCATATTTCAATGTATGTCCACAATTTGAAATAGAAACTCTGTTTTTTCACATTCTGCATATTTTCCTTGTGGAGGCAAGGAAACACATTTCAAAAAGCTTTGTCTATGTAACAAGAATGAGCACTAAACTTTCTCCCTTCCTGGTGAATGTCCCTCTCCAGGTGACCTCCAAAGAACACTGTTATGTCAACAAAGCTCTACCAGAAAGATCAGGGCCTTTAGCAGAGATCAAAATTTTACATTCACCCATCTTCTGTTCATAATATGGACCAATATGTATATATTTATCCAAGACATTAAATGGGTTTCAAGCTTTCTGCCAGATCAACTCTTCATGGTGCATGGGAAACCTTGAAAGCAAACAGAAAATGATGGAACTTTTACAAAATATTTTCACAGTCTCCAACAGTTTACTATTAAGGAACATCTTGCATCAGAGGAAAATGTAAGAAAAAATTGTTCTGAGTCTACAAAGAGAGAGAAGGGATTGACAAGAATTAGCAGTTATGTCTGAAGCAGCCTTGATGTTCATTTACTTTGATAGTGAACAAGGTGTACCAGTTATTCTCTGTATATGAAGGAGAAAGTCTAAATCACCCAAAGAACTTGGGTAGTGTACATATTTGTAGTAGCATCTGCTTTCCTGTATTAAATAATGTAGATGTAATGGTTATTAGACATTGATATCACTACATCATAACCTATCATGTATGTGTTTTCATGATTAAAATCAACACCTATTTCCTAATTCCTTATGTTGATACTGTAATTACTGATTTTTAAAAATAGGAAATGGAAAATGCCATTGCATTCTGTAACAGTTGGAAAGAATAAAAATAAAATTATCCTCTCTTTACTTGGTATAGTGTACTGTAATGCTTTATAAATCAGTGGGATTTTAATATAGATGTGTATTTTCAACATGATGCAAATTCATTTTTAAATTTCTTTAGGCTATATTGGAATGTAAGATACAGCAGAATTGAAGTGTTCTTAGATCTGGGTCTACTTCAAAGATCAATATGCACTGCAGTTTTAAACAAAAATTAAATCTGACAATTGCCTGAAACATTCAGACACATTTTGGCAAGAGACACAGAATTTGAAAAAATACCTGACTGTCTGCCAAAGCCCAAAGAGGGATGAGTGAGTCTATTCTGAATGACAAATTGACATGAAAAATTGAGCCAACTGATTAGGACATGATACTGATTAACTTTGCCCTTCTTTGGTGCGTTTTGTTTTGATGTCACCTATATGAAGTATGCATGACCAAGGAAAAAGTAATTTCAATTTCCAAATTAGTTATTCCCACTTACTAAATTAGAATATGTGATATAATATCTTCATCGCACCATTGCGATGATAAAATATATGTAGAATTGTAGTGTTCTTTGGTGTCTTTTAGTGAGATGTCCTATAGTCCTATAAGGTATTTCCTTTGTCCAAAATGATAATAAAATAGTTTGACAAAGTAATTTCTTTAAATCCCAAGCTGTTAATGAGACTAATTCAATTAACTATGAACTATTAACTATGTGTTCAGTGAAGTTTGTAGCACTACACCTGACAGTTTACTCACATGTTGAATACTCAACTCCTACAAAATACTGATGAATGGGTTTTTAAAATCGTGACATTCTTTTTCCTTTCTTCTTTTTTTCCTCAGTCTTTTGGAATGGAAGATTGAAAAGTACTTATCTGATGTAACTTTTCTTCTTTTCTTATTAACATATGAAGAAGTGTACTTAAGGTAGTGATTTAGGTACTATGAGGCACTAAGTATTACAGTCCCACTGACAAAAACTTCATCTATTGAGGGGTCTTGTTATGTAAGTCTTAGTTCTCTTTGATTGAAATAAAAGTAGCTAAGAGTTTCTGATGTGATCCTTTATTAATAGTTTACATTTGTATTATTTTTCATGATCTTCAAATATCTTACAACTATCTAAAACTCTTTGTAATCCTCTTTTTTGTCCTACCTTTTTCATCCTAATTCCTATTGGTTTTCTTCTTTATCCTGTAATAAGTAGTTGGTCAGCACTAAAATTTTCTGAATTTAAATTGAAATATGATCCTAAGTCAGTATTTTTACATTCATCCTGAAATAAGTAGTCAAGTCAGGTTTTAAGGACCCACAAGCAGGTGACATTAATCTCAAGGTTTCCTTTACTATGTAACTACAGACAATGCCAACTAATAGTACTAGACAGAAAACTCCAACTAATGATACCAAATAAATGGTTATTGCTGATTTCTCCCATCATTAATGCTGGCTTTTTATTTATTTGTGCTCTAAATCTTGAAATTATACATCTAGTAATCCTATGGAATTACGACTTCTCAAAGTTTTAAGTTTCACTTTTCAGTTTTGATTCCCCTCTCTATATTTTATCTTGTGTTAGGTTTACATAAATAGCCTCTCAAGTCCATTGTTATTTCTCACTATCACAGTTACACTGTCCAGAACTGCTAAAGCTGAGACTTCTGCCCTAATAAGAAAGTTTGATGCTAGTATGTCAGATAACCAGACAGATGTGTGTTGATGATGTTGTTGAATACTGCATAAATAGTTTTTCAGTTTTTCACTGGTATGCTACTTAGACATTTTTATATGCAATTTAAATATACTCTGTGTATATATATATAGCAATGTGTTTAATTTAAAAGATCTTGGTATACATTTTGAAGTGTATCTATGCAACAATCTCTGCATGGAATTGAATCAGGCATTTGAATTTTGTTCCTAATTTCAGCTGTTTGACTCAGCCAGGATTCTAGATCTGATTTTTTCTAGTATTTATAACCTGTCTTACCCAGCCTACTCAGGGGTTTCCTATGAGAGTTTATCTGCAAAATAAAACCAAATTCTCCTTCAACACGGATGTTATGATTCTTATCTGCAAAATAAAACCAAATTCTCCTTCAACACGGATGTTATGATTCATTTGTTTTTTAAGGCAAATGAGGAGAAAATAATATGAAGAATATTTGGAAGCAGTGGAAACCTATCAGTAGCCACCGTAGAAGCTCTAAACACTCAGGAAAACCTGGGTTAGTAATTCTTTCTACTCCACTGCTCACTATGTCCATTCTTACTATTAGCTTTTGTAAATTATCCAAAAATCCTGTTTGTTTTTCTGAAGATACAAGTATTCTATTACAACATTTGTCTCTTTTCTCTCAATATTTTGAATCAGAGTATCATATAATCCTGAAGCAAAGTTATCACCAGAAACAATTCCATACCTCTTTTGAGCATTTCTCTGACTGTATCAGTTTTCTAGTCATCATGTCAGCCTGTCTCTCAGTTCCTTAAATATTTCTGTGTAAATTATCTCTTGAAACCACAATGTTAAGACAATTCTAAAAGGTTTGAGCTGCTTCTATAAAAGTAGAGCATGCAGCTTTGGAGCACATAGCAGGTTTTTCAGTTCTGTTTAACTACTCAAGGTGTGGCTGAGTAGAGTAAAATTACTGTGTATTCCACAATGGCTCCTAGTAGTGATTAAGCAGAGGTCTTTTCTAGGAACTCTGTGGTAAAGAAATGCTGCAAATACAGATTATGTAGATGGAAGAGTGACAAGTAGCCTAGTAATTGGATAGCATCATGAATTAAAATGCATCTGTCACCGATTTTCTAGGTGAAGTTTCTGGGAAGATCCAAAGCTGGAACTATTAATTATTTTTAAGGCATTAAAAAACAATGAGAGGAATTTAGGAACCCAAATGTGAGGATGGCAGGAGAATGGAATAAATCATTTTATATCTGTCTTATCAGTCAACCTGACCTGTAAGTCTCAAGGACAGAAAGATATCAAATGGTATAATAAAATTCAATTGCAATTGAAATTGAAGATGCAATGAAAAATTAGGTTTGAGAACTTTAAATGGACTCTGTACTTTAGAACCTCATGTGATGCCTGTAGATTAATAATGAATATTTTACATGTTCACATGAAAAAATTTCTCTAAAAATCAAAAGTCTCATGACTGACTAGTGGCTAGAATTTGCTGCTGTTTTATGTGCAGAGAAAACAGCAAAGGACTCCTGATGCACGTACATTTATATAAGGGAATGTACACTGATGTCTTATAAGGACCTTCAAGGTGTAACGTAATTCCTATATAAAAGAGTTTTTTTGCATGGATCTTTTAAAAATTGTTTTATGCTAACAGTTTCCTTTATGGGAAAAGACAAAAGGTTGTAGGATGATAGGAAGAATGCCAGGGGAACAGAATTAAACAATGGGGAAATGGAGAGTAAGAGAATCTGGCAGTCAAAAGTTTCAGGGATTAGTTGAATTAGTTATACATATCTCAGAATGGTGACATTTTCTGTTCATAATTACTGATGGTTTTATAGTGATGATGCAGCAAATATCCAGTGTGTTAATTGTCTTTGTCGAGCTATGTGAAGTCATAAAAAACCAGGACAATTATAGAAAAATTCCATGGGAATCCTAAGGATTTCTGTGTGACATGATATTTGATAACTTTGATCAAGGCCCGTCTGAATATAGCAGGCAGTCTCTTTTCAACAATCTGTTCTCTAACAGACAGTGAGACTGTTGAAGCATTTCTGATAACAAAACTAATCAAAAGCTCCTGCAAATGTGTTATTGTTCTAAAAAAGTTGAGTGCAAAACGGTGTAGAAAATTGGTAAACATTTCAGTCTCACTGTACCGTGATTTTTACTAGTAGGCAATATAGTTACACTGTGTCTATTAGAAAAAAAAGTCTGAATTAACTAAAGGAAAGTTGTTCAAGTATTCGGGGTATTAAATATTAAGTAATGCTTACGTTAGTTTGGAAAAAACCATGAGGTTAAATAAACATTAAGATTTTTAAAAATATGCTAGCAAATTGAAAAACTGCATACCTTAGGAACATCTCTGAATATGTAGTTTGGATAAAATTGAAAACTTAAAACAAATTTTCTTTGGTTAATTCTGTAAGAAAGTACCAAGTATAAGGATGCACTTACTGTGACAATAAAATTTTAGCTTTATATCTAGCTGTAAATAAAATCTTCATGAAGATTTTAGGAAGTTTAATAAATCAAAAGTTAAGCCATATTTTTCTGATGTTTCTGGTCTGTTTCAGTGAAGTCCATGCAGTACGGTACTGTATTTCTGCACTTTGGGGTGAAAAAAAGAGACTATAATTCACTTTCTAATTTCTTGAAACATATTCAGAGTTGATAGTGGAGCCTCTTTCTGAGTCTTAGCATAGAAACCATGCTTGAACCTGAAGCTATGATTCATATTTTTTTTCTGTTGATCACTTGTAACCACTAAATATTGCTTGTAAATCTAATGCAATTTTTTAAAAGCTCTCTTAATTTATTAATCATGATGGAAATTGACTGTCTATAGTCCTTCAAGGAAATACTGAAGGAAAATATAAAATAATATTGGAATATAGTCTGTAGACTACTAGTGTGCCAGGATCTCTACAAATGCAGATTTCAATCACTTGCATAATTAAATATCAGACACCAAACTCTCTCATAAAGAACTTATTTTTCAAGTACTGCAAATAAATACTTGAGCAAGTAGCTATTCCCAATTTCTAATTAGTCAGGCCCTTTGGCAGAGGTGGTTTAGACACTATGGTTATTTAGATGTCATTTCTCCTTAGTGCGTTTTGCAGCTCAGGGCACTTTTGCTGTGGTCAGCATGTTGGCTTGCATGCAATCTTGATAATCTGAACCTTGAAGTCAGCTAAACTCAAATGATGTCAGGGCATCATATTCATTAGCTAGATCTTATAACCATGCTTTACAGCCATGATCCATTATTAAAGGCCTGTTCACAAAAACTACAGTTTGCTACAAATCAGAGGGTACGCTACTCATTAGTTAAAAATGTATGGTCCCAAGTTAGCACTAATGTATTGAAATTTGGTTTATGCAAATGTTTGTTGGATCCAATGCTTGAAACAGCTTAACCCTTTTGATTTAATTAGTTTGGTCAGACGTTCAGGAAGTTTCCAGACAAAAGTAATGACACCACTATCTCACTGTTTAGTCTAGTGAAATTTAAGTACAGTTCTTTCAAATATATATGGTTATATTTTCCATTTTAATTTCAAACAATGTTGTTTGCTATACATAATAAGATGGAATCTGAATTTGGCTTACATTCTGAATTGCTTTATTGCATTTAGTGCTGAGCAAGGTCTCAGTTCTAAGGTCATCAGGCTAGATCTGAGTAGGTATGTGTAAAAAAGGTCCTATATGTGTCTGGGGGGGATCTATTCTTTTTTAATACTGTGATATGCAGCTAAGAAGAATAAACTGAAGAAGGGAAAAAATTATAGCTGGAAAAATGGAAAATCAAAAAGAATGAGCATGTGTTAAATAAAAGGTATGTGCAAGAAAGTTAGGATTGATTCATCACCTAAAGTATCAAAATCCAACTTAGAGCTTTCTGTTTCCTCCAGATATTATACCTAGGGTGGAATATTTGTCTTTTCCCTGTAGACACTTTTTTACTTCTTTCTTTGAAAGTAGCACTTCCTATTGATGTCTTAACTGCCACTAACCTATCCTCCAGAGAGCCCTCCATCCTTGTTGTTTGATGAGTGTACCTTCTTCTATTTCTGGAAATCATGGCAAAATTGCAAGTCTGTGTTTTTTGTTGTTGTTGCAGAAGTCCTTAAAAAATACCGTTGGTTTATTTTTAAACTGTTGGAAATTACGACAGTGATTATAAGTTCTAGTTTTAATTTAATGTGAAAAGTGTTACTTTCGTTTTGACATAGACATGTCAAATGTCTAGCATGCTCTATTTACTTCCAATATGATATGTGACTATATGTGGTTTTCTGTCAGTGTCTATTTAGTCATTTATGAATAATTAGGTTGGTTAACTTGTTTAATTAATTTTGTAACTTTTATGTAAATTGAACAAATAATCACCTAATTATTTTAAAGTGAACTTCTAAAGTTCACTTTTTTTTGAACTTCAAAAGTTCAAATTTTTTCTCTGTAGGAGTAAAATTTTGCCTAAAAGAAGGGGTCAAAAATTAGACATGAAAATTTGGGTGTCCTTTTTCCTCACTCTTCTGTACAGTTAAGTTCTGGCATTGAAGTACAAATATTAGACAAAATTAAAAATCAGGAAATTTATGTACTAGGGAGCTGTTGCATAGTCTGTGTGTTTGACAAACAGACATAATATATTTTAAAACACTGTATCTCTTGATCCACTGCACAAACTCTTCATCATGTGAACAGTTGATACAATATGTCTGTTGGTCTTTTTTGTTGTTTGTTTGTTTGTTTCTCAGGTTTTTAATTTTTTTTTCCCCAACAGATCATTATTCTTTGATAATTCCTTTATATGGCAAGCTTCTCCTCTGTAGATTAAATGTAATGTTACCGGGCTTTGTCTTCTTTGTCTGGTGTATGAATGCATGTATTTGTTTTTCATTGTGCACTTTTTCTGTCTTATTTATAGAGCTTATATTTCCACTTGATCTGACCCCAGCTCAGAACAAGTGATATTGATGGTTTTTAGTTCATGTTGTCTCACAGTACAAACATATTAAGACAAAAAGAAATTGCTACATAGAGTAGGATTTGTGTTTGGGTTTTTTTTGCTAAGAAAAAAATAGGGGTACCAAAATATGCACTTCTTACTAGAAATAAATAAAATAGAATGGTGAAGATGATAAATATTTTTGTGTTTGGAGCAGAGCTGCAAGAGGCAGGGCTGCATTTAACATGATGCATATGACTTTTACAGAAGAACTTAGTGCATGCGCTGCTACCACCAAATCATTGTAGGGGTAAGATATCCCACATCCCTGACCTTCCTTACCTGGGGGCTCAAAGCTACAGGTCCCAAGAGATCATCAATGCACCATGACAGATGAAGGTAGAGGTGAAAGTAAATTTTAACTGGAACACACTGGACAATGTTATTTTCCCTCTGAAAATTCAAGCCATGGTTCTCTCCTTCCTGGTAGCTGGCATCCTGATCAAAACCAAAATATGCCTGTCATTCACCAGAGGACATAGTGATTTCCAGACTCCCAGGAACCTAACACATACATGTGGAATCCATCTGGAACAAGTGGCTGAAAGTTAGCTTTTGTACAACCTAAGTTGTAGCTGCCAGGTTCCTCTTTCTTTCTTTCTTTCTTTCTTTCTTTTTCTTTTTTTTTTTTTTTTTAAATCTTACTCATTAATTGATAGGAAGAAGAATTTTAATCATATTATAAAAAAAGAAGATAAGTACTGTTCTGAAGTACAATTCTATAAGTCATTGTCTCTGGAGAGCAATTTAAATTTTACCTGCAGCAAAGTGTAAAAATCCTCTTAACTGACTTTCTACTCTCTGGACTTCCGTGTGATCAAATAAAAGTAGCAGTAGGCCATTCCAGGTAGCAATAAAATTTAAATGCTCAAAATTTAGGAAATAAGTTCAAGGACTAAAGACTAGTAAGTACTATAAAGATGAAGAAGTTAACTGTTTCAGAGGTAGTATCACAGTAAAAAAAAGTAGCTTGTAAAACTTCTAATGAAGAAAGTCAGAATGGATTAGGATGAAAACAGGAATGGTGTAAAAATATGATGGGACTCTGCAAATACTACTGCCTTGAAACATCTAATGAAAGAGGAAAAGTAGTGGCTTTAGTGTATTCTCCAGTGTTGTCCATTCTCTCTGCTTTAAATACGAGTCCCTTGTCCTGGGTTTGAAAGATTCATAAATTCAGTTCCATCTAAAACTGCCCACAAAGTCCAAGGGCTGAAGTAAGAATAATACATAAACATAACCAGAAGGCTGATGTCTCAACATTTTATAAGATAGTAGGAACATTAATTTTTAGAACTTCAAAAATGATTATACATTAAAAATATTGTAAAATGTTGGTCTTGTGTTTTATATGAACAACTATGCTTACATGAATCTTAAAGAAAATATAATCCATTTTGTGACACACATATTTTCTCTGAAACCTACGTCTCAGTCATGAATTCGCATGCTTAATTAGAAGTTCAATGAAAGTGTCACATACCCAAAATGATACATAAATATGCAGCAACTTGGGTGCAGCATAACAGTTCTGTGTGATGCAGACTTGAAAAAGATGTTAAAAGCTTTAAAAGCAGAGAAAAAAACCCCAACAAAAAAATGGCTTCTGATCTTTATATTCATACAATAATTTATATATTCTTCATGTTTTTTGAAAGATACTTTGGTCCTTACTCTAAGAAATTAAATTAAATGGAGTATCAATACCTTTACTGATTTTTCTCTAAACATGTAAAATAAATTGAAGGTAGTGAATGGATGAGAAGGAGTGTAAGGTCAGAGAGGGGGTTTGTAGATCAATCAAGAGGAAAATCCCAGACTCTTCAATTTCTAAGTTATGCTAAAAATTTTTCTCAACTGCTCTTTATCTTTTCCTGATAGCTATTTCCAGCTGTTCCTACTAGGCCTGAAAAAACCCTTTTCTTTGTTTCTTAAAATGATTTGTAGCAATGTTGGGACAGTATACATTTCTTAAAAGAAAGTAAATACATATATATATATTTGGAAAACTTGATTTTTTTTTTTTCATATAATATGTAAAGAATGGAATTAGGCATTGAAAATTAAAGTGTAAAATATTTTTGCTTTGTAATACTCCAATTTTCAGTTTAAAATCTAGTATTTTTATTTGCTTTGTTATACAGTTGAAACTTGAGTTAAAAGGGTTCATAAAACTTCCACAGTATATTTCCAGGCATTTTCATAAAGAGGAGAATAATAAGTTATAGGTAATAATATGTATGCTAAAAATATATTTTGAACACACCCCTGTGATGCCTAAAAGTTCAAATTTATTTTCTGTTATATTTTGTTAAGTTTAGCTGGAATTTGAGATGGACTTGCAAATGTTCAGGGATTTATTTTGTCCAAAGAAGCTTGTTTTCCTTTCTCCGCATAGCAACAATTGTTATTATGATGCTGTCTGATGAATTTTTATAGACTAACACTGGCTTGGTTGAGTGTACTGGAGGGAAAGCCATGAGATATGTTTCCTTTATACCTGATCAGTTAGAGCAATCACTTGTAATTATGATGCTCAACCAAAAGCATCAAATAATCCCTTATTAGATATGTGATGTTTTTATGGATGATTTATTTATTTTTGACACAGATACTTTACTTGGGTGGATTCTAATATGCAATATATAGTTAAATATTAGGAGTACAGAGTGAGGAATATTTGTTGCCCCAGAGGAAATATGTGAATGCAGTGGAACACTGACAAAACTTCTCACTTACTTTATATGTTTTTGCTTCAATTTTTTGTACAAACTGTTTTATTCCTGATCATGATTTCACATGATTTTAAATAATGAAGATTTGTTCCTGTGAATTTTTTTAAATACATGTTTGCAATGTGAAAGTTAGGGATTGATCTGTTGCCCCTAGTAGATAATAAGAACTCTTGTTGAGATAAGTGAGCATTACATTACAGCCTGAGAAGTCCCCACTGATTTGCCAGACTGTCACGGTTCAGAGAAGAGACCCAGATAAGTTTAGGGGCTTCTCAGGGACACAGTGAGAACTGAAAGCACATGACACACTGGTTAAGAAAAAGTTTTAATTCTATATATTCTGGATAGAAAAAAAAAGGCAGAAAGGACAAAGGAAATTAAAACATTGCCATCAACCTTTTGTACAGAATATATACCAGGGTTTTTTTAATGAACTGGAGTATTTTGATTTTTAATTCTTTGAAATACTGTACAGTGGAAAGCGTTCAAAAATTTGGATAAAAATGAGGCTGTATTTAAAGTATTTCAATTAAATACCTGATTTTAATTTTAAAAATTAAATATTTTAGACTAATATTAACTGAAATAGGCTTAACTAATACATTTAGAATTTGAGTGAAAGTGAGTAGGAGACTATGCATGAGACTATGCCTACGCAGTCATACCTTTCCTGATTTCTTTGAATAATTAATATATTTTATATAAATTGATATACATTTTCTGATAAGTTACCAAAAAAAGCTAAATTATTCATTGTTGTTGTGTATATCTACTAACCCTTCAACTGTTCAGTAAATAAACACACTATGAACTTGGTGCTTTTGCAATATATTGGTCTGTATTGCTTTTTAGGTATGTATATAATAAAATAAATTATGAACACAATAACATGTATATTACTATATTTTATTATGACTCACATATGTAATTGGTTAAATAAGTGAGGGATTTCTGAGGTGTGATTTTTAGAATCTTAGGATTTAAATTAAATTTATAGGCTGATAGCAAAAAGAAATTAACATAGGGATTCAGAATGTTTTGGTGGAAAGGGGGACAAAGAACTGACAATGCAGAACCTCCAGATCTTGATTTTTGCAAATAATATCATTTGGAGCCAAATGTTATATGTGATTTTCTTTGAGATATTCAAAGTGCATTAGCAGCATTCATGGTATAAAAAAGAAAAGCTTAATAAATGTTTATTACACAGAGTAAGCACAAGTGGATAAAACTACAGACTGATTAATAATTAAGATGGTTTGCTAAATATGTCTTCTTAATTTAGTCAAGTGGGTTTTACTTTCAAAACATTTGCTATGAGAAAAGGAAAATTGAAGTTCAGCATAAGTGGGGCTGTAATTCTGCAGGCAGTGAATGGAGCTGAATAGAGCCGCGGATCACAGCTCCTGCAATTAGATCAGTGCTGATCTGGAGTATCTGGAACCATGCATTGCTCTAAAATTATTATTAAAATGTCTTTCATTGAACTGTAGGCTATATGAAATCAATGGGTATTTAACTGTATGATAAGCATTACCTGGAGAGTTTCTTTTCTTTAAAAGTAGTGTGAGTGCTTTTTAAAATTAATTTATTTAAAATTTATTTAAAATACACATATCTGATTACCCACTTTCGAGGTTGTTCGAGTGGACCAGATAGACATGGGAAAGAAGGAACCAAGGAAGTTAATATAGACAGGCTCTGAAATTAAAAGAGATTTGGAGAAGGGTGAAAGAAAACAATAATTCACTTTCTTTCCAAATTAAGAGACAGTGGCCACTCAATAATTTTAGAAGGATATGGTTAAAGCAAGCACTTATTTTTCACGCTGTGTGATCTAGATTGCCAAGAGAGCAATGCAGAGTACAGGTGAATGGTCTAAGAGAGGACAGATTCAGAATTGCTTGTAAAATATGACACTAAATATGAGAATCTGGAGAAAAAAGAGTGAGAGAAGGAAAACTCAAAGGAGATGGTCCAGCTAGACACATGTTATAATCTTTTCCTTGAGTCATCCATCCCCTCATGGTCATTGCAAGGGACCTATTGTTTGTTTTCATGGATAGACCAGAGCTGTAGGCAAGCACTGGTAATCCTGAGATCTAAATGAATGCCATGAATGCTATCACTTTGGATAAATGTGGGTGTTACTCAGCATCCTGTGAAGTGATAGGCCTCTGAGCATGCAAAAAATACTAGTATCTATGCAAGCAATTTAACTACACATGGAGAATGTCTGGGATTACAAAAATATCTCAGAAATTTTTACTTTACTCTTGCAGTTACTATGAATGTTGTCTATTCAGGTTGTAAAAACCCAGTCTTTTAATGATCTAATCCTGGAAAAAGTTTAAAATATCTTTCTGTGTCTTAATAGATTAGCAGAAGTAACCACTGCTATGTTTTACGATAAATGCACTAAAGCAGAATTTACTGCTGTGTCTTCCCTGTTGGTAGTCAGTGTGTGCCAGGCACTATTCCAGTGCTCAGAGTATATGTGTAATTTCAATTGATTATTCCTTGGCAAGTGCAGGGTGATGCTCATGTGGGGTGTTGCTGATGAGAACCATAACATATGTTTCATGGAAGGAGCAGGTTGCGTTCTGACACTTAACCAGAGAGACGCAAGTGAGCATGTTTTATACTACAATTATAGAACACACAGTTTTGATTTATTTAAGTACTGGACCTTTAACCAAAAGAGTTAAATATTAATGGTTTCATAAAACACATTCTGAAAAGCCATGCAGTTGATAATGCATACTTTGGGCTTTCAGTGCTGCTTTTTTTACCATTTTTAAAAACAGTGGTTTTTGATTGCCTCTTTAGCTCCCTCGGCATTTCCACATTTTCTAAGCTCTAAAATCAGAACAAGATCTTTAGAAACATTCTTGGTGTGAAAATGAAACAAAAAAGACATATTCAGAAAGTTGCTTGCTTATTTTGTCTCTTTTTTTTCCTTATGTTTCTAGCTGGGAAAGGGAAAAGAGGTGGTCCCAGTTTATTGCAGTAGAGAATGTCTCACTGGGTTCATTCTTTTATTCTTTCTCTTTTTTTAATGAGACAGCTTTTAAAATTTATTTATTTTTCCCATGGAGACTGACAGCAGAAATGGAAAGAACAGCAAACAGCAGTCCTTGAACAGTGAAGGAACAAAGGAGTTAGTGACGTATTCAGGATTTATGATTTATTCAGCCAGAACTTCTGAAAAGCTCAGATACTATTGGAGCATCAAATTTAATGGTTTCGGGAGCTCGGCTTTTTGAGTGCTGAGTCCCTGTGAAAAACAAGGTCTTCAGAGGCTTACTGGAGGTGCTAAGCTGTGAGTGTTTATGAACGCATGGACAGTTACTTTGGTGCCCATGAAGAAGCTAAGCTGTCTTGACAGTCCTGTCCCTGGTGTGCAAAGGCACACAGTGTGGCTGCTGCTGGCGTCAGGAACTATATAGGGAGGGGACAGTGGGAAAAAAAATCCATGAGGCTTGGAAAATGTATGTGTTGTTACAATCAAAGCTTTTATTTTGTATTATTAATTAGTGATTCCTTATAAGGTTTAAGTTTTGTTTAGATTAAAAAAATACACCAAAAAAACCAAATAATCTTTTCTACAGAAAACAAGCAATCTGTTCTTCTTGATTAGCAATCAGGCAAAATAATATTCACATCCAGACACCCAGGGGCTGGTTTTTTCCTCTTTGGAGGCAGGAAAAGGCCTCTAAAACATAGTATAATGTTGCCAAAACAAAAGAAAACTGAACAAAAAAAGTGCCCTTGAATCAACAGGAGTTAGTAGAAGTAGTGCAGAAACTGCTGACATTTATTCCAGCCTCTCAACACTTCAGCATGGTGTACCTTGTCCTGTGGTTTGAGGGTGGGATTCTCCTGTCACACCATTATGGCAGGAAAGACAAAGGAAAGGTGCTTTTTTAACATCTTAACATAATTTTAAATAGAATATATAAATTAGGAAATGTAAGTGTCTTATGAAAAATAGGTTCATATAACAGATTTGGCTGGAAAATCACAGGCAGCTGTGGAAGAATGCCCAACATGGATCTAGCAAAGAACTTCTCTCTTTACCACCCTCATTTACCATGCCTTAAAACAGTGCTTCCAGCTCTTTGCAGAAATGGCTGCAGACTAAAGGAATATATTCATCAGGAAGTTACATGATTCTCCTTTCAACCTGACAATCATTTTCTTAGAACATCTGTTTGGTTTTATTGTACTTCTGACATTTTTGGCTGACATTTTCTTGGTTTTCTGTAATTTACATGTGAAAATGAGTTAGCAAGTGAAAAACTAACTATAACAATTCATATTGATTCAAAACATGTAATTTTTTTCCTGGTTTTTTATTACTTTCTAGCAAGTGATTAGATTTCATAGATTTTGTGCAACCACATATTTAAATCCTGCTATAGTTTCTAAGAAAGCTATTGCAAAATTAAGATTGAGAAATGTATTATACTTCTGCTTTGGGTAAATATTTTCACAGTAGAAGTTGTTGCTGTAGTAGCCTAAGAAATTAATATTTGAATGGAATAATGGCATTCTTTTATCAGACTAATTTTTATAGGTGGAAAAGTTGGAAAAGCTTTCAGGTTAATAAAAATTTTCCTATGTGGCTGAATGTATATTTATTCTAATAAATTACTTAATGTAATAAAGAAGACCAGTGTATTTCTGGACAGATCCTGTCTGTTAGTGTACCAAGACATGTTAGTTGTTTTCCTTTACATGCTATTTCTCACAGGACAAAACTGAGCTACTATGTAGCACTAATGGATTGCCAAATGTTTAACAGGTAGTAAAAGAGGGTAGGAGTACATGACAATTTTTAAGTTGTAAGAATGTTACCAGTTTTGACAGCTGAACTATGTTATTTGCCATATTTCTCATGAAATGAAAAGTAATGAAAATTGACTTGACAAGGGTTTTAAATATTACAATATTATTTGGGATAATCAAACCTGATTTTGACTCTGGAGAGTTTCAGAAGAGTCTAGCCAGAGCAACTAAGTGATTAAAGTGAGAGGTGAAATTAAATTACAGTAAATGCAAAAATAATGTACATGAAGGAAGCAAAAAATTCACATATTCAGATATTGCTTTTTTCAGGAAAATAATTTTTACTGGCTGTAATCTCTCAAAATATCATGTCAATATTCAGTGTGTACACTATGATACTTTCAGGAAAACAACAATGAATAAATAGAAAACATACTTGTGTGTACTACAATCCAGGTCAGGAAATATCAGAACCTCTTAGTGCTGGAAAGTAATAAAAAGTACCTCAAATTTCTATCTAAATGTGGGGGGTTTTTTGTGTTTGTGGGCATCCTCCATTCACTACCACAAGAGATAATATTTTAGACTAAAGAAATATCTGGCCTGTTTCAATTTCTTACATTATTGAAAATTAATTATTTTAAAAAGAGATTGTTAAAAAAAGAGTTGGACTAGATTCTTGTATGATAATGGGCATGGCTCCTCTGAAGCCTGCAGGAGCAAGGTGATTTACATCAGTTGAAAATATCTCTCACCCTCCACCTTTTTTACCTTGGAGACTATTTCCAGACATTTGCCAGCTATTGTACCTTCATTTGCTCAGTGTGAATTCTGGTATTTGCTAAATTCACTCCTCTGTTTCCCCTGTGGTTATAGCTATTCTATTCTCAAATAAAGAAAAACTGTTTTCTTTGTAAACTTTCCAGTAAAGTTTTCTCGAATGTATCACAGGAATATCTCGGACAAAAATTGCTTTTATTCACAGACAGTGAGAAGATAAAGTACTTGAGAAACTCCGGAAGACAGTTCTGAAACTGCCAGTCCTATTTATAGTTAACCTCCTTGGAAAAGACACACTGAAATCAGGAGAGTTTCTGAAAAATTAATTTAGGAGTTACTATCACTCATCATGGTTTTTGGTTTTTTTTCCCTCCCTAAATCACAAGACATATATGTCTGACTAATTTGTTGGGGAGGAGGACTGATTTTATTACAAACAACCAAGTTCTGACTTATGGGGTCATGGAGTGTGAAGGAGACCAGGATACAACTTTGAAAAGGCAGAGATGTGCATTTATTGAGTATATTCTATTTAACAGGTCACTCAAAATTTGCTGAAGAATTGTGCTCTTCATGCTATCACTTCTCTTCTGACAATAAAATTTGTCAAGATGTGCTGCCGTGTTATACCTGCTGCTTTGAAAAGTGTTAATCTTTACGGAGATTTTCGTGTGTTATCAGGAAACCAGAATTTTTATGTAACTTAATCCATAGTTCTGACTCAGTCTCATAGAAAGAAGTTTCTGGTGAAACTGATGTTTCATCAGTCACACAGATGAAGAACAAGATTTTCCAGCTTCAATTTCCAGCTATATAGATAGCATTCAACATCCTCCTTCAGCTTACCCTGCTTTTCTTCTCCTCTCCATGCTGTGTTAGGTCTTTGTAATAATTGTTTGTACTGTATTAGAGCTGCCCAACTCCCTGGGTGATACAGCTGGGTAAGAAAACGTGGAAAATTGAGTGAAAGCTGATATTTAAGCATAGCTAGATCTTGTCATGTTCTCCGTGCCTTAATGTGATCCCCTGCCTCCTTTCATCCTTTATGTATTTGGGTGCTGCATGACTCCTACTGCTGAATGGGGGATGATAATTTTCTATGCCTTCATGAGCTCATGCAACCATCACTTTAAAACCACTTGAAAATGCATGTGTAAGAGATAAAAGTGCATTATATTTGCACGAGTATTTCACTGGATAAACCAATTCTTGGAGAGTTTAAACGACATGGGTTCATCAACGGACAGGAAATGGCATAGTTTGTTGCAGCATGAGTTTTAAGTTTTTGAATTTGTATTTGCATTTTGTTATTTGTCTGTAATGGTATGTTCCTTTCACCTCTCCATTCCTGCCCCTGAATACACCTGGTTTCCCCCTGATGTAACCCCACCCCCTTCCCTTCTCCAATTGGCCCTGAGTGTTCCCCGCCCAGTGAGCGAGCTGGGAAAAAGGGAACACAGGGCCAAGCACATGTTCTGGCCTGTTCTGGGTCCCGAGCACATGCTCTCCTCTGCACATGGAGCCACAGAAATAAACACCTTTACCTAACCCAAGCCAGAGCCCACTCCGCTTCATTTCCAAGCCTCTCCATGCTTCAACCAGCTAATTGGAGGACCCACAAACTGCTATAAATTGGCCTGAGGGACTGCTAGCTGGCAAAAGCACCCCCATGAACACGCCACTTTATAATAGTTGGTGTTTTCAAACTTAAAAAATACATTCAAGATTCAGATTGCTAAAACATAATCACCAATATTTGTGATGTTGCATGGTCTGTATATCCTCTCTAAAGTTTTTGAAAATAGTGGTTAAGGAATCTTGCTTTTCTTTGTTATTTTTTTAATCATGTCTTTTGTGCACCTCTTACCTGTTTGTCCCTGGACCTTAACATCAATAACACAAAGAACATTGTTTCTGCAATGCTTATGCATCAATGAAACCCAGGAATCCAGGAATTTTAATAAATACTAATGCAGGTCAGGCACTTCAAGCAGAATCTAGCTTGGGGATTGGTGTGGGATATTATTTTTATTTTGACTTTGAATAAACAGTGTAATGGCACAGCATTGTTGCCATTGTCTTTTCCTAATCTGCAGCAGGCAAATGCTACCACAAGATACTATTTCTCTCATTAAAGGGCAATTATTCAAATCAGAGAATCTGTCTCTTGTGCTTTTAGAATGCCCCAGGGTGGAAATTCCTGATGAGAATTGTACAGATGCTCAATGAGAGGAAAATCAGAAGCATACTCCATATTTTTGGAGCTAGGCCAAACTATTTATGTTCTTCTGAACTGGGACTGAGATTACTGGTGCTGTTGTACAAGTATTCACTCAGAGGGTGGTTTATATATAATATATGGCATAATTTCTAGGCTTTTGCTGCCAACTGGGGAGTCTTCCAAAGAATTATATCTCAAATACTGAATTGCATTTGAATAGGATACATTTCCCTGTTATTTCCCAATACATCCATATTCCATTTTGCCTTTTTAATTAGTGAATATATTGACTGTATATTGACTGTATTATTATAATTGCCTCTGCCAGTCTGCATGCTTTCAGTTGTGGAAAAATTATTTCCATCATCTCTTCCTAATTGTAGAAGTCTGTGTTTATTGCAATTACTACTGACTGCTGGAAAATGGTCTGCCTAATCCTGAGTCTTAGCCTCTGTCATATATATGGTTGTGATATTGTTTGTTAGATAAACCCTTTATCCACTTTATCTTTGTCTCACTTAGATTTTGATCTTTTTGTTAATGTCTGTTGTGACAGTAGCAAGCTTCAAGATTCCTGTGTTTTTCTCCTATAAAAATACAAATATCCCCGGATAAAATATTTTTAATTGTCCACTTATCTAGATTGGCTTCTGATACAACATGAAGTACAAAGGACATTATCAGTAATGGTGCATTTATCTCATCATCTAACATCATCAAGCTCTAATATGTTTAATAGTAATTAATATTTATGGCGATAAACACAAGAAGTTTCACCTCAAGATGAGGAAGAATTTCTTTACATTGAGGATGGCAGAGCACTGGAACAGGCTGCCTAGGGAGGTCATGGAGCGTTCCTCTCTGGAGACATTCAAAACCCAGCGGGACGTGTTCCTGTGTAAGCTGTTCCAGGTGACTGCTTTGCTTGGTGGGGGGGGTGGGGTGGATGCTCTCCAGAGGTCCCTTCCAGCCCCAACAGATCTCTGATTTGGTGAATTAAACTCACAGTATTTTCTGAAAGTAATTTAATATAACTAAACACCCATTTTATAAATGATCATGCTAGGAAGGTGGTGTTTATATTAATTTTGAAGATGGAAAAACTAAGGAAAGCTCTTATTTGTCTAAATGTCATAACTTTCATATTTGAAAATGACAAACCAGTGCTCATCAGGGTTCTTTTACTGATCTGTACTTCTATGTTTTACTCCTAATTTTCAGGTACAGCCTGATTTTTTTTTTAGATTATTTTGTTCTCTGCTCCACATTAAAATTGCCAGAATAGATAAAAAAAAAGGCTTATTACTGTTTTCATATTGAGATTATATTGTTCAGAGCTAGAAACTGGCTGTGCATCTGGTTAAAATGTCAGCATTCTGATTATCTCCCTGTTATTTCTCATTACTTTTGTAAACATCTTTCCTATGAGTTTTTCCAGAGTAAAGTGTAAGTTCTCAGAAAGAATAAACAATACTCTATTTTATTTTTTTTTTAATACTTCAGCTCCTTTGTGCTACAAAACAAATATAAGTATAACATAAAAGTTCCTTTTCCTCTTTTGTCACCATCATTCATGGCAGTTAATGTGTCAATTGAAAAAATTATTGCTTACATACAGGTCCAAATTGTATCAGGCAAATGATGCAATCAGTAACTAATTTTTATTTCTTAATGTAATGAGCTCTTTATTTTCTTGGTCTGGAAAATTCAAGCACAGCTATTCTATGTTTCATAATGGCTCATAATTTAAGACCTGTAGCCTTTTCTTAAAAGTTTTAGCTTCAAATGGATTATAATTACTCATGTAATTGTGGAATTAAGTAAAAGCTGGATAACATCTCAGTCCTGTTTCACCACCTGGCCTTCTTGAGGGAATTGAGAGAGAGTAACAATATCAAATGTGTAACCTGTTGATTTATTGAACTTGGATATATCTTTATTCCTTAAAAACTGTAAAAGATGAACAACCACTGTCAGAAAATCACCTTGGAAAAATGTAAGACTTAAAACAACTGGTAGAGAAGGTGAAGATGAAGCTGGAAGGGCTTTTTTTTCTGATCTTGAAAACTTTGTCCTTAATAGATAAACAATGCAAATAAAAAAATAAACAAAAAAGTTGTATTTCCTATATATATATATATTACTTTTTAAAAACAAAACAAAACAACCCTCTTTACATTATGAAATTTGCTTTGAAAATACAATGTTCATTGACAATCACAAACCATCTTTATGTGTGAAACAAATATTTTTAAAATTGAATAATTTTATTATTTTGATTTACATATTTAAATATCTTAGAAAGTTATGGAAAGGAATATTTGAGATATTATGTGACCTTTTACTGTAACTGAGGAATTCTGGTAATTAGAAATCGAAACAAGTCCAACATCTTGAATAAATCGCTTTAATGAAGAATTGAAGTACTAAATCATTTGAGAAAGCAGAATAGATAGTGTTTGGCATTTTTAAAAACCCATCAACAAGGCTTTCCTTTTTCAGTGGCTTCAGTCATATGAAGAGATTGAATTTTCTAAATATTTTATGGCCAGATTTTTAGTGGTTCAGAATTTGGGGTAATTTCTCTCAGTAATCTTTCTTAGCCTTCCATAAATGTGTAAATCCACAAATTCCATAAAATATATGATTGAAATAGTCAGCCATATATAGTTAGGGGTAAGCAGAAATACTAATGCTGAATAGTTTTCCACTACTTCAGCTATTTATGAACAAACCTCAATTTTTGTTTCTGTGGACCCAGCATCTTCAAGGAGATGTCACAGATTTACTGGGTGCTCCTGTTATTTCCATTTTGTGTGTATATTTGTGTGGTAATGTTGCACAGAAAGGAGTAAAACATACTACCTTCTAAATTAGCTCTATAAGGTTGATTTTGTCTCTGATAATGGTGGGTTTTCCACAGTAACAGGCTTTTTGATTTTAAAAACTGCCAGATTTAACACAGTTTCCTCTTAAAGAACAGTAATTGATAAAATGAGGGAATTTCTGAATGATGTTTTACGTGAGATCTTTTTGAGTTGATCCTTCTCAGTTCTTTTCAGAAGGACAAATTTAGACTGTCAGTTGCTTCCATTTTTCTCTCATTCTCCCTTTGTGATCTGCAATGTTTTATGCCTTGCTGGGACTTGTGCATTTGGTGGAAGGTGTCTTAATTAATCCTAAATCCACTTTTTTTTTCCCTTAATAAGGGTTGAAAGTCTTGACGTAGTCATTAAAATTAATCACAAAATGAGTAAAGAAAACCAGAGCATTTCAGTGCATTTTATAAAAAAATACCAAAGTTTTCAGATAGAGAACTGCAGTGTCAGATCCCAGTTTGAAGGAGGAAGCCTCCAGAAGATACAGATCCAAGTTCTACAGGAAGCTAAATAAGGTAATTTGTGTAGGATGTGCAGCTAAAAAAGGCACAAAAAGGGCACTCTTTAACAAGTTTACACTGAAAAAAACTACATATAGGCAGACTTTCAGGGCTCATCCACTGATCTCTTTGAACTTGCAGTCAAAATTTCATAGAATCTAGTCCCACTGATTTGTATTTTGCCAGTGAAACTGTAGCTATGAATGAAAGTACACTCTACTTCTCTGCAGTGTCCTATTCAACCTTTAAGAACATATTTTTAATTTTTTTCAAAGTGACTGAGAGGAGGATTACAAAACTTTTTGAAGGCAAACATTCCCCTCAACATCCAGGCTTATTTATGAATTTGAATGCATTCTATGACAATATTATTCCTTTGCTTCTCTTTGATGACTTTTAATTTTTGTGTCCTGACTGTTGTCATTGCACTTTACAAATGTGGTGGCAAACATACAGCAGAACTTCAGAGCACTAAATTTGCTTAAATTCTCTCTTGCAGGAGTTCCAGTTCAGGTTTTGGTGAAGGCTCAGTTTTGGCCTAAAACCATACATCTTCAGTTGGAATAAGAATTGAGCTTTTTCTTTAATTTTTATTTCCATGTGCTGCAGTTGTTGTATGAGCAGACAAAAAGCATTCTTGTTGAGGAAGATGAATTTAAGACCAAATGACAGAATTTTTCTGGGTTAGGATCACAGTGTTTTCACCATCTTCGCAATTCTGTGCATGAGGAGCCACTTCAAGAAGATTTTATCATTCCTTAGAAGTAAAGAGAACTTGAAGAACTTCACATTGCCTATGAGTTTCTCTCATAGAATTGTACCTTGGATGTCATCATCCCAAAGGGCAGGTGAACCACACAATTAAAAATCACATAGTCCTGAAGTGTCTTTCTCTGGATCTTCTCTCAATTGACAGTTTTCTCCTAGAGAGCTTCTCAATACCCAGGTTCTGAGAGATTCTGGAGTCTCTTGAGATACCTGTGATAACTTTGTGAAGTTTTTCCTTTTTCCTTTTTTTTCCCCTTACTTTTAATAAAAAGAAGGAAGACAGCTTTTGGCAAAGGGTAATGGCAAAGAATTGTCATCCGGGCAAGACTTCTTTGCTCTTACACCTTCTAACAGCAGGGATTTGCTATTTCTTCCTGTGCTTTCTCAACTATATAGAAAGCAAGCTCCTTATTCACGCTTCATTCCATGACTTTCTCTCCATCCTGATGCTTTGCGTTCTCACCAGAACTTTTTGTGAGTCTAGAATCACTTGCAGAAGTCTTATGTTCAAGTTATGAATATTCTCCTTTACACTCAGCTGTCTTTGCTGATTGTTAGTATCTATTTTCTTCTGAAAAGATTGTATACTTTTGCAAGTAAAGTAAATCCTTACATTTTTGGTGTATATATAGACATATATATTTTAATCTGGCTACAAGTAAAACTAAAGAAGGAAATGCTGAAGGAGGAAAACTGAAGTGTTGCGGTGAGTGTTTTAGGTTTTTGAAATTGTATTTCTATTTTGTTATTTGTCTGTAATGGTATGTTCCTTTCACCCCTCCATTCCCTGAACACACCTGGTTTCCCCCTGATGTAACCCTACCCCCTTCCCTTTCCAACTGGCCCTGAGTGTTCCGTGCCCAGGGAGCGAGCTGGGAAAAAGGGAACACAGGGCCGAGCACATGTTCTGGCCTGTTCTGGCTTGCTCTGGCTCCCGAGCATGTGCTTTCCTCTGCACATGGAGCCACAGAAATAAACACCTTTACCTAACCCAAGCCAGAGCCTGCTCCGCTTCTTCATTTCCAAGCCTCATCCGTGCTGCAGCCAGCTATTTGGAGACCCACAAACTGCTATAAATTGGCCTGGGGACTGCTAGCCAGCAAAAGCACCCCCACGAACACGCCACTTTATACTGAAGTGCCTATGATATTTATGCCCCCAAAAATTTTCATCTAGAAAAAGAAAAAAGGAACAGAAGAGTTTTGAGGCCTCCTTCTTAGTTTAAAGTCACTGGGAAATGGAAATTGAAAAAAATTTTTTTTGCATTCTGGTTTTGTTGTATACAACACATACCACATGAGTTTTCTCACATATGTATGTATAAAAGGCATAAAACCTTCTTTATTCTTAGTATTCTGACCCAGCCCAAACCATTCCTACATTATAGGTTGTCCTTGTCTGATTAATAAACATTATTTCCTTGATTTACAGTCCAAGCTGGTTAATTCACTCTTGGTTTATCTATGTTCTTGTTAAGTTAGGAATTTAAATTGCAACCTATTCTGTGGTCTGAATTTAACCAAAGATTTTTTAATCTGAATAAAAATGTTGTTTACAGACAAATCTGTATTAATTAGGTCAGAATGAATACAGTGTGGTGGTGCCCTCTTTGTTAGTGGGATGAATTTAAGTGGCTGTTCTCCCTCACTGCCGTTTATCTGTAGTAGCTGATCAGACCACAGCTGTAGCAAATGTTCTCCCTGTGTCAGACATCTCTCACAGCACAATCAATACATTTCATGGTGTGTTTAGCTCAGACAATGTTCAGTTATTAGGATGAAAAGGAGAAAGTATTCATGAATCTGAAATGATTTCTATGTCTAAGAGAAGACTGTTGATGACCAAAACCTTTTGCCTCACACAGTTCCCTTCACTGTGTCCCCCATTTCTTTCTGGTTTAGTCTTTCTGTGTTGGTTTTCTTGTTGATTTCTCTGCTGAATAACTATTTGTCTTTTTAGTGTTTAAAAAAAAAAATCAGATTTTTTTTTGGTGAGTTTCTCTTCACTTAAGTCAACACTAATATTATAGTGGTGCTTAAGATGCATGTAAACAAGCACAGTTGCATCTGTGTTCAGCTGTACAGTGGGAAAAAACCTCTAAAGGACATAATGGGTGCAGATTAGTTAAAAAAAAAGTGTGGTGAGTTTTCATATATTGTCTCTCTTGGAGGCACAATAATGATAGACAAGATTCAAGGGGTCAGTCCCTCAGAAGTGAGCTAGTAAGTTTAATGACAATAATAAAGTGGTTACCATTTGAAGCAGTAGGGTGGTCCCCGGCAGTGCACTGGTGCTGCAATCAAAAAAGAGACCAGCATTTATCTTGTAAAGCAAATGGGTCTTGATTGCTCCTTCTCAGAGCAATGGTTTAGCAGATAACCGTGAGAAATAGTCCTTGTGAGAACTGTATCTTTATGTCTATAAATTCTAGAATACTTTAAATGTGCAAGTGAACTTAAAGTGGACTACTATGAATGGAAAATGCTAAGTTTAAACTACAAAATTTTTAATATTTAGTTCCTGTTTTCCTTTTTGGCTTTCAACTGTGTGCCAAAGCACCCCACAGTTCCAACACATAAATCCAATCTTCCGGTATTTTGCACTTTATTCAGTATGTAATACGTTGTTAGGAGCATGCAAGGGATGACTGCATATATATATTTGTCACCTCTAGCCCAATGAGTGTATGCATTCCCTATAATTGAGATGTAGGGCAGGTTGCTCTCTGCTATTTTGAGAGTGTAAACTGTGGAAATAGTTCCTTTCTGACCATAAAAAGGGTTACAAAATAAAAAAGAAAATATGGAAGCTTGGAAAAAATTATTTTTGGAGGACAATGTTACTTGCTGTATTCTCAAAAAGTCTTTCTTGCAGAGGAGAAAAAGAAGAGTGCTGAGAGATGAAACCACAACACAGAAGAGTATCTGAAATGAAATATAGAAATGAGAACACAGACCTCTAATATTGGGCTTTAAATTAGTCACCATACAAGTCAGCATCATTTATAAGGAGAATTTAAATTCATGCTAGCAGAGCAAATCATCTGTGACAGAGGACATAAAAATTCTGCTTGTGTTTTCTGTAGATCTTTACTTTTTTTTTTACTGTGAACTCATGACAGAAACAGACTTTCAATAAAGAATTCAATCTTATATTTTAACAGTACAAATTGACAAAAGACAAATGAAACCAATTTATTATGTATTGGATTCATTCAGCTTAGTTACAACCAGTGGTGAGAATCTTCAACTAGACTTGAACTGCTGTTTCATTACATAGGAAAAGAGGGATCTAAAAGACCTCGGTCATACTCTTTACTCCCAGCTATTGCTGTCATTCACAGTTATACTTTTAAAAAATAAACTATCAAAATATTTTATATTATTTTGCCTTTTTTTTTTTTTTTACTTAGAGGAGTATTCCTTTTTGTTACCATACTTATGACTAGAAAACTTCTAAGATTCAGCTGGAATGCATTCAGGTTCACTTCATAACAGTATGTTCTTATCCTTCTCTTAATGACTTTCCTTGCTTTTCCTCCCTTGCTGGCCTTCCTAGGCCATAATTATTCAAATTGCAATGATATTTTCCTCCCCTGACTGTTTTCCTGGTGGGTTTAGAAGGCTCCACATTTCAGCATTTCACAGGCATCAGTGATACTGATGTGTGACCAGTGGTGCATTCATCCTGCTCTGTGTGTCTGACTGGAAAGCATAAGAAAATGTTGGCCTTCTACACAGTGCACTACCAGTGGCAAAGAAAGCCTGTGAGACAGGTCTTGCAAGCTGGATAGCTTCTGTGACTTGAAAGATCCCAAGTCCTGGGCTGTGAAAACCACTTTGGAGCTCACCTGGAGCAGGTGAGCTCAATCTTTCATGTCTTGTTGATCTTTTGATATTGTATTTTTACTGGAAAAATTCAGATGAACATTTTGCAAAGGCAGTGAGAGTTGCATACAAACTGTATTATAATCTTAGTGTGAATTTATTGCATTGATTTTTTCTATTAATAGTACAGATGAAATAGTGCCCCCCAAAGAACAGCAATAACAATACAATAGCTCAATGACTTCAAGAGCGACTGAGTATTTGTTTAAATGCTTAGTTTATGGTGAAGAGTTCGATCTAATGCAAAAATCACGTTTGGTTTTTTTTTTTCCCCTCCAGGGATTAAATTAGGTTCATTTTGTCTTTAAAGATCAATTGCTGCACTTTTATTCATTATCCCATACAAAAATTGTGTACCTTTACTTCATGGTTGCCTAAAAGACCAGTAAAGATATACTTTTAATATAAGAATATTTGAAGTACATGCATTTGCTCATAAGTCTGGGCATCACACTGGGAAGATGAAAGGGCATGAAAGAATCTACACAGTTTTATGAGCAACAAACTGTACAGAGAATATTGTACCTTGAAATACTGTTCTAAGTAACTTGTCACTGTCCTTTAACGTAAGTAAAAAAGAGCATCACTAAAATATAACTATGTCATTTCTAAAATGACATTTTTTCTGTCTGACACTTTGACATGTTGGTGCAGTAATTCTCCCTTTACCCTTTAAGTGGCCTTAGCTTAATTTAACCTTGAAAGTATTATTGGCATAGCAACTCTTTTAAAGAAAGCATCAAAGTTTCCAGTCTTTCTGTAGTTTAAAGGTTAAATATGCACACTGCCCATGCCTGCAAGCAGCCAGGCTTTATATGCTCTTCTCGTGTAAATCTGAAAAATACTGTTGAAAGAGGATACACATTTTAAAATAAAACCTGTGAAGTCCCCTTTTTCCATTCAAACAGCCTGCACTGTCAGTTTAGCTAACCTTTGTTTGCCTGTCACTGTGTTCCCATGATTAAATGTGAAGATTATAATCATTAACCGTGCTGGGGGTTCACTGTGGGTGGAATTTTGATGGGTGGATGACATTCTGTTTATATGACGAAGTCAAAATCAGACTTCATCTCTTCCAGCTCAACACCCGGAGGTCTCTAGGTTAGCTACCATAGCCTAGATGCAGTTGTGTCACCTGACTTTAATATTAAATACTGCATCCATGGCAGACTGGAAGGTATTTTTCTATACTCTTTAATCTTTGTCTTTCCTTTTAACTGGAATAATCTAGTGGACATAGATGAACTTGGTTTGACCTGGAGATGAACTGGTATTAAAAAAAAAAAAGATAGAATAATGATAATAATAAGAAGGGGGGAGACAGAGACAGAGAGGCAAAAAATAAGCTCTTGTTTAATGTCAAGAAAACCAGAATTCTTTTAGGTCTTCCACTAATTTTTTTCATTTTCTCTTTTTTATTCCCTTTAGGTTAGCAAAAGTTTTAAATTTTAATTTCCATTTTGAGATCAGTCCTTACACATTTTTCTTTAATAACCCTGTTGATGGCATAAGAAATAATGAGGTTTGAAAGTTTTATTTGCATAAGAGCACTTCAAAACATAAATCTGAAAATAACATTTCTGAAAATGCTATTGTAATTTTAATTACAATTACACTTCATTAATATTAGTTTACTTTCAAAGATGTCAAGTATTCCTAATATTTGAATTAGCATCACACAGAAGGAAGACTGAAATCCTTTCTACATAGTAATAGGAGAAAAAAAAGCCATACTTGTTTAATGTACCTGTTTATCGTATGATGTGACATCAATTGTAAAGGAGCAACACATGCTATGTTCACTTTAAGTATTTTATCTGTGATGATGTAGACAGCTAGCCAGTAGAGATGTCACAGAAAATCATTAAAATTTAACTGCATGCAGGTGATCAGCAAACTCTCCTAAACTTTATGAGATCCACTAGCTTAGTCAATTAACATTACAGAAAGAAATTTTTTTACACAAAAAAGTAAAAAGAAAAGTTTATTTATTGGACAGTTCCTTGAATTTCTCATTAGCTTGCACCATCTTTTTCTTATTAGCTTGCATCATCTTTTCTTTCTCATTTCCTGTCAAGCTTCACTATCAGATAAACACATTTCTGAATTATATTGCACCTAGATCTCAGCATCTTTCACATGTGTGCTCCAATCTCAGTTTTCCTAGCTTCAGTGTGAAAATATTGAAGTGAATAGAATTTGGAAGGAGTAATTCTGGTGGGTACCGCAGGTAAAGCTCAAGTGGCAGGTGACTTTTTCTGTCTTTAACAAGTGAATCTTAGAGGGCTAAAGGGCTTGTTCATCAGCACTTGAACCTCTGATGAACTCTGATCTTGCCTTTAGCCATGCAGACTCTCCTTCTCATCACCTTTAAACTCATGTTTAAACTCGGTCAGAAGGGGAGTGTGCTTCAATAGCTTCAAAGATTCTTTGCTGCTGTTTTCCAAGAAATTTAGGCAATCCAATATTTCATAATGTTATTTAGCTAAGTGTCTTAGAGAAGCGAATAATCTTAGGAAACCTAAGACATGCATTTCTGTTTGTCCTTTTTTTTTTTAACTTGACTTGAAATCATTCATTCTAAATGCCTTCAGACATCTGGTTCCTTTCATGGTTTCTCACACTTGAAACACTCTCTCTGTTGGTGAAGTCACTACCCTTACCTTGCATATTGAAGTGCATATTTAAAGTGTACTTTATCTTAACTTTTTAATAAAATTATTCAATGCATAGACATCACACCTTTCACAGACATTTTTTCCTTTTGGAGGGCATCTTAGAATATCCTCTATTTGCAGTCAAACCAGTGTGGAAGGATTAATTCCACTGTCCAGTATCATTTCAAATATGAAGGTGTAGTTGTGCTAGCTAGGTGCAGAGAAGTAGATCTCTTAGAAGGAACAGAGAATCTTCCTGTATATGTGTGCTGCATATGTGGATATGCATTGATTCTAATTAATATGGAAGACATGAGTAGTAAATGCATATGAAGTTTTGTTTCATAAAATCCCATGCTGTCCACAGCATAGCAAGTTATCCCATTTTCTAATAAGTATATATAATGTAGGAGGAATACTGTTGAAAACAGCAAATAATGTAAATCTCATCTGAAGATTTGATTATGACTATTAAATATTTTTATGAGCATGCATTACATTAAATCTGTGTGTTTGTGTAGAGCACTTATAATATAAATGTCATCCAAAGGAAAAAATGGAAGAAATCTGGTCAGCATTTTCCATTCAATTAAAGGTAATGTTGTAATTATTTCTTCTATTAATTGGACATGATTCAAAATATAGTGATTTCTAATGTGTATAATGGTTGTAAAATGTTGACAGCTGGAGAATATCTCATTGACATAAAAAAGATTAAGGTAACAGTTTGGAGGCTGTTAAGCTATTAATGATAATGAGTATAAGAAATGTATAACTAGCAAAGGTGGAATCCCATTTAGCTGTCTTCACAATGGGTTTCCATAAAGTAGATTGAAGGTAAAGAGCTTGCGCTGAATTTGACTGCATGAATTTAGTATCAAGGATAGACAAGTCTCAGTTGATACTTAATTATTTAAAAACTTCATATAAATAATTACTATTGAAATTGAAAACGTGCACATGGGACTGGGATATAAATAAATTTAACATATCAGAACATATTTTGAAGCCAGCAGTTCAGGGATAAGCTCTTTACTTTTTTTTCTTTCCCCCCCTTCCATTCTCCCTGAAGTCTTTTTAATGCATTGATGCTGAAATAAAATAAAAATTGCACTATGAACTTCATTCCATCATAGTATTTGGGGCCTGATGCTGCTTCAGTAAAAGTCAGTGAAAAACATTCTACTGATCTCCCTTAACTAACATTAGATACAAAATCTAAAACGAATTCCAGAAGTCCTCTGTACTTCCAGACTGCTGAAGTATCAGGTTATTGGTCAACATTGTGACTCTGTGTATCTATGTGATCTTCCTTTTCTGTTTATTTTGAAATCCAATTATTATTTTGACTGTCTGATCACCTGCACTGTTATAGCATATTGAAACTGCTACACAATATTGCAACATATAATGCTGCTGCCAAAAAGTATGCAACTAATTATCCTGCCACTTGAACATGCATGGAAGTTATAGGAGCTGCAATTGCAGCTCATAGCTAATCTGTTTTATGGCTTAAAATAGATGCTTAATACAATGGGCCCATTGAATAAAGTAAGTTAAAATATTACAGAATAACACTTTTTAGAGTAATATGACTTTATTGCACTTGCTTGTCATAATAAATACTTGATCACATGGTAAGAGTTTATTTGGACCTTTACTTAAACCTTGGTATAAGAGTATACACAATGCCTAGTTTTACTAGGGAAGTCAAAGAATTCCAGAACAAAATTGATATTCAGCAAATTAAATTCAATGTTTCTATCCAGCACAAGGGTTCATAATGTAAAAATTGTTCAATCTGTTGCAGAAGAGAAAGCAAAGTGTCATAATTCAATTATATGGCTAAAACCTTTCTTCTACACACAGACTTTAGTAAAAAACTCTATATTGAATATATGAAAACTGGATTTCTAGACTCATAATGGAATATTTAAAAATTATTAACTCATGAAAACTTACATATTTCATCTGTTGCCCACATTATTTATGAAGAGAGAACACTAGTCTTTTTTGCTACCAATATATAATTTGTAAGAATAAGTTCTTAAAATAAAAAAGGAAAAAAAAATCCTCCAATGCAGGTCAAGAGATGAAATGAGTATTTTCCTTGTGAAGGTTTTCTTTGACCGGTCTCTTGCCTCTAGTGAGAAGCAATTTACTTATTTACTGGCAAAATCCACTACACTCAAAACTATATTAGAGTGATGAGACTAGTTTTCCCTGCTTGATGAGAAGCTTTGAACAAATTGGCTTCACTCTGGCTCTCAGTAATGCAGAATTTTCATGCTGCCAACAGGAGATTCCTGCCAAGCCGAGAAGCATCTGTTTGAGTAGGTAAGGTAGCCCTCATAGAACACAGACGCACCACATGAATAACAGAAAAAAATGAAAATAGAATAGAAAAGCTTGCAGATGATATAGAACAATATAACACAGTCAAAATAAGAGAAATAAAGGCTAAGAAAAAGGGTTAAATAAATTAAAGAGAAATAAACCCCTGAAATTTCTGTCAATTTCTGTATAATTTCATTTGCATTTATTGAATTGTTGAACTCTATTGTATTGATCTTTTGTCCTCTTGTGGAAGTGCTTATATATCCATGCTTAATGTTGTTTCCATTTTCCTACAAAAACAAAACTTGCTCTGATCCAGATTAAAAAAAATAATAATAAAAATAAATGGAGTCTCTTTTCACAGATGCCATGGAAATGGTACCAAAGGGACAGCATGTAGGAATCTACTTCAAACAATGCCATTAAACTGAGGGGACTCCCACAGTGTGCATCAAACTTGCACTCTGGTTTTGAGCACCTCTCACCTTCCCTGCATCCAGTGCTATGGAGTCAGAACCTTCAAGTGACTGGGATGCACTTGAACAGTGCAGCAAGTTTTGACCTGTCTGTATGAAC
Source organism: Argya squamiceps (assembly GCA_037834095.1). Classification (NCBI taxonomy): domain Eukaryota; kingdom Metazoa; phylum Chordata; class Aves; order Passeriformes; family Leiothrichidae; genus Argya; species Argya squamiceps. The sequence continues at coordinate 78,888,091 of JBBMKD010000001.1, forward strand.
TGTTAAGTCTACACTGGCCCCAGTCCTACCTTCTATATGGGGCTAAAAGCATATCAGTTTCTTCTAGACTTACCTCCATCCCCCCACCTCCTGCTCCTTTCATTATTTTCATTATTTTGGACCGTTTTAGGATAATTTACTCATACTTTTGAGCAATGTATAAGTTGAGGTAAACAGCCTGTGCAAGTATTATTAGAAATGAACCCTATATAAAGGGGTAATGACTAGAAATAAATTTCTGGTTTGAATATAGAAAGAATACTAAGCTTTCGGCCTGCTCAAACTTATTTTGAAACCTTAAGTGCTTACAAAACTGTGTACACCATAAATCATCATCCAATACTCAAAATCTGAACCCATTTAGGCCTAGGTTCTTCTTATACCAGATATGCATTGACAATGAAATGGTGGAGGGAGTTGAAATATCTAAATGCCTATGGCTAGCTCAGTCAAACCATTGCCATAATGCATTGTGGTGAGTATGGAGGTCAATACACCTGAATGTGTAAATGTGTATAGAAACAAAGAATGACATACTTTTTAAGGAGTTAAATCTTACTGTAGGTCTACCGTTATATCTGCACTGTAACAATGGTGACTGCAATAGATCACATTTCTTGAATAGAGATATTCAAGCTAGGTTTAAGTTAGTTAACTGGAGTACCAGTATCAACTAGTCATGGCGGCCAAAGGAAATGTATTTTGTATCTTGGTTGAGTCTTGCAGTGATTCAGTGCCTGCAGCATTGGCATGTATTCTTCTCATTTCAGAGACTGAGCAGTCCTGGGCATCTTATCCAAAAATCTTTTCCTAGTAGGATTAAGAGTGTCTCAGGTGAAATGTACTGGGAGTGATAAAAACTAAGCAAATAATCAACAACTGATGTTTCTAAGGTGTATGGAGACAGAGAAGTTGTGGTATGTTTCATATACTAATAAAAATTTTATATTTGTAAAATCACTGGTATTTCTTCATTTTCATGGCCCAACTGGAACAATATAGAAAGAGTAGCCGACAGGTTCAAACACAGAAAATAAATCAAGGAATTCCTTGACAAATTCAATCAAGACCAGTGACTTAAAAGACTGAAAATTAAGTAGAAAGCTTAAGTGTTTCTTGTTTCTCCAGAGCAAGAAAAGATGTTCAGTAATATGAGGTCTTGGAACAAAGTATATCTTGGGCTCTGATTATTGGCTCAGGCTCAGTAGATGTTGCTAGCCAGTGACCTTAATTAGCCAACACTTTTACTTTTTTATAAATTAAATTAGAAGTGATAATATATGTCATTGTAATGTTTTTATAATACAATCTGTCTGAGAATAGTGATAGAGAAATGTGTTATCCTCTTCCCTTGATGCAATCACTGAACTTCTTATTAAATCGACCTATAAATTAGATTTACTGTGGAGTCAGTTGAAAACAGTAAATAGATTTTAAAAAAGGATTCTTAAAGCCAAGGGAAAAAAGAAATGTGTGTGGCTTGAGAGAGAAGGAAAGACTCAAGCAGGCCAATAGGACCCTGAAACAATAGAATCATCAGCGCTGCTTTACACAACAGTCTAATTCAATGTGTCAGGCCATAATCAGCTCCGTTTCACAGTGCCTTGCTCCATAAAAGCAGATTTGCTTAACCACAGCCTCTATTTCAGCTTGACTGAGAATGAAGAATAACCAATGAAGCCAGGCATATCTCACGGGTTATGTTATGGGCAAATAGTGAATCCATCATTTGCTGAAGAGGCAGAGAAAAAGTGACAGGTTCATTCATGCCTTAGAGTCATTTTTAGGCCTATTGAAAATTTTAATCTGCGCACTTTGGATGAACTTCCCCACTTCTTAATTTAGTACATATAGCCATGTGATAAAGTCTGTCTGCCTCAGATAGTGCAGACTTACTTCTCTAGGACATCAGCTCCTCCAAGCAGTTTTCTTCTATGGATTCATCCGGCTGCCTTGAACTTTACACAGACACATAAGCCCCATTTACAGGAGGACTCCAGAGTTAATTAAACGCTGAAATCACATGTGCCCGAGGGCTAACATAACACCATTCCAACAATATTTTTAATTTAGCATTAAAGATAGTGTATATTTTTAAAATATATTTTCTGTAAAACATACACATCTATACTTAACAGCATGGTTCTTCTCTCCCCTGTCTCTATAAAATATAAAAGGTGTTAAAAAAAAAAGGAAAAGGAAAACAAAATAATAATAATAATAAAATATATTTTAAGAAGTGTTGCAAATCAGCAAATTCAAGGAAATTGCTTATTTAGAAAATGTATGCAGCTGTCAAATAAATGAAATTGTTATTAAAAATGGTGACAGGTCAAATAAATGAGGTAAAAGCAGCAGCTCAGATAAATGAGGTAAAAGCATTGGCTCATTTCTGCTGAAAGATTTCATGTTTGCCTCTCAGTGCCATAGATTGTGCTGCACTGTGCATTTGCTGTGCATGACAGATATGTTTGAAACACTGGAAGTACTGAGGCATAGTGTGTATAAACGCTTGACCTAAACTTGACAGTCCCGATTAATAATATCAAGTTTGGAAAATGGCAGCATTTACAGCACTCACGCACACCCCAGCACTAGATCTTACGCTTTGCAAAAACCGTAAAATGACACGTGAGTTAATTCTTAGTGCCCAGAGTGAGGGAAGAACCATTCTTCTGAGATAGATTTGTTTTAAAAACATTTTCACATGAAATAGAGTAAATGCGATGTCTTGCATTCATTTTATTGACATCCTTGGGCTACAGTGTATTCAAGATGGCTGCACTTCAGTGAAATATGCAATTTGATGGCTCACGGGTTTGTTGTGAACCTTGGGAAAGAGCAAATCAATCTGATGTTAAAATTCAAGAAGAAACAAAGATACTTACATTTTGCAAGTGGTAGAACCTTGAAAATTGTGGGTGGCTTTGTTTTCCTTTGTGCTTTTGTGGCCATGTTAGAAGTGAACAGCTTGCCAAATGTTAGGTCTGCATTACTTCACTTTCTTCCCTCTTCTGCCTAACCTCCCATTCCCAGACATTTGAATTGAAGATTAAGAGGTAAAGAGACAACTCAGTCTCAGGGCTATGTATGGAGAGAAATGATAATCAGCCTTGTTCCTTTCAAACTTCAGATTTAAATGTAGAACAAAGCAATTTGAACATACTCTAAGCCAGCATTTGCCTGATTAAACGGTAAAAAGTTCAAGGGGTGAGGAAGACCAGAGACACCAGTGAATGAAATTACTATAGTGAAACAAAACATTACAAAATTAGGGCAGCACATGTCCAGTCTCATAAATCTTGTTTATCAGAGGCTTTTTTAAAAAGCACTTGAGTACTGGAAAAAATTGGGTATTAATCTTTGAAAGTATTTCATTTATCCTTTTTTGTTTTTAAAAAATAAATGCAATGGGTATAATGGGGATATTAAGAGCACTGTCAGCCAGCATAATATATACAACATATTAATGACAGAATCAGATTTGTTTCTTTTGCACTCATTACCTATGTGTATTTTTATATTATAGAGTTTAGGTCTTGTTTGGCACCTTTAGAATTTAACACATTTAAAGTTATTAATTTTACAGATATAATTTTGAGATAATTTTGGATAAAATCAAGAACAGACTTTCAGAAACTGATAGAAGCTACATTAACTCTTTTTGCATTCTAAAAATGTTACCTAAAAATATGTATGTTGTCTGTTGGAGCTATGGATTTTTCTCATAGTCTGCCTCACATTATTAGGTACGCATCTTTAATACTGCTTGAAATGGCAATGTTCTTCTGTTTTATATGATACAGACACAATGTTTCACAGGATTCAAAAACTTTTACGTTAAGAACCAAGGTCTCATTCCCAAATGCACAGGCTGAACAAGAGAATGCAGAAAACCTGTAGAAAAGAGTAACATTACTGCAGTGGTTTGGTAAGTTTCTGAAATATCAACATTACACACCAGCATAAAATACACACCAGCACATAACCATAAAAAAAATCACTTGTCTTTTATTGCAATTTAATCTGAAAACACTCTGTATTGAGAACAGATTTTTTTAAAATGGATATTAAGCTGCGTTAAAATCTCTGAAGTCACATTTGTACACAGACAGTAGCTAGTAATAGGAAAACTTGGATTAGACCATTTTTTCTTTGCCAGATCTGTGTCATGACCACCACTCTTCAGATGAGAAGTAACTCTTAAGTCTGGCTCTCTGTTCTCAAAACCCTCCTAGCTTGACATGTTCCCACTGTGAATGAGTGTATCTCCAAAAGTTTCAAAGCTGAGAATAATTTGCCAGGTTGAATTCTTGCCCTCACATCTTCCTGTTTGACTTGTATTCAGCTCTGAAAAACTATGTGTAACACAGACTAAAATAAGAAAAAGAAACTTAAAATGTCCAATATCTGTTAGCAATGTGCATTGTGTGTTAATAATTCTGCTTTCATAATTTATATTTTTGATATTATTCTGAAAGCAGGAAATTACCCAAAAAATTATGATTAGGTGAACAGTGAATATTGATATATTGATAAAAAAGATGCCCTTTTTTTGTTAAAAAATATTACAATCATAGTATTTTATACTGTATTTCATAATGTATTGAATTTATATTTTCCTGTCATAGATTTCTAATGCTAAGATACTGTTCAGTAATTTTTTTGTTTCTGTAGCTATTACCAGAAAGAAAAATTTCTATTGTCATGATGAATTTTACAGTCTAACCGATTTTTAATATAGTTCAATGAATCAGAATAATTTTGATTTTCAGATTTACAAAATTACTCAGAGGTTTGTATGATATGATTATTGTTCATTTTTTATATACTTATCTGGTTTAGTGATCAAATTGAGACTTTAGTTTTAACAAGAAATGGATTACTGAGAGGATTTCTAATACTTATGTATCTGGAGATGAAATAGGGATTTCAAATGTGAATCTCTCAGATCAGACCAGTGCAGATTATAGTATTTTGACTTTTTGATTCTTGCACAAGGATTCACGAAGAAACAGTTATTCAAATTATAGATGTCCACAGATATAATTTTCCAGTTCAGCATGAATTCATTCAGGTCAGTCTTGAGTCTGAACCAAATTCAGAAACATGGATAAGGTATAAATTCAACTATTATTAAAAGGAATATCTTCCAGCATCACCTGATCAAGCTTCCTTGCTTATTAAGAAATCAAATGACTTACAAATTTCAGTGAATTAATTTTGACTGACTGTGGTACAGAAATTGAAAATTCAATTACATAGACATGATTTCCTTTTTTAATCTTTTAAATTCAGAATTTTGGTTGCTTTTTGTGAGATAACAAATTTTTTTCCTTTCAATTTCAGGAAAAAATTGTGCTTTCTGAAAACAAATTAAAAATCAAATTTGGTTTAAATTGAAGTTATTATTATATATACATTGAGCACAAGACACACTCCCATTTCTTGGAACAAGACAAAGGAAATCAGTGGTCAGCAAAGCCACGTGCAGCTTTTACCCAGAAGGCAAACATTTAGCACTTTCATCAGTTTCCTTTTATCTGCCTCTCTCTGTCGGTACCACTCAGCTCAGCCTTCGATCTGATGAGAGGGCACTGGTGTCATGGTAGGGAATGTGAGCTAATGAAAGTGTAAAGCTTTGGTTCAACAGAGTAGAAAATTCCCATCTAGTCAGCAGAAACTGCAATCTGATACTATTGAGTTTTTAGTAGGATTGTTAAGTCCTTAGAGGTCCAGGATGGTAAAACTTGTGATCTTCTAAACATTAAATATTTGGTTTATTTTTCTTTTTCATTAATAACTTTTTGTTTTGTTTTGTTTTCTTTTCTTTTTGTTTTGTTTTGGTTTTTTTGTTTTGTTTTGTTTTGCCACTTTGGAATTTTTGGGGGTGTTTTTTTGGTTTGTTTGGTTCATTTTTTGTTTTAAATTTATAAAAGCTTTTAACATCAAAACCCAACACTTTAATTTTATTATGTAGCATAGCTGACTAAATTACAAGTATTTTAATTAACGATGCCAGAGAAGTACAACAAATCTCAGTCCAGACTAAGAAGTAAACAAAACCAGAATCAGAATTCCTGAGAGTTTAATATAAGGTTCAAGTCCATATATGAAATTTGTAACAAAGTTTTATCAATACAGTAAACATGCATGTGGAATGTAAAATCTGGGCACACGTAAAATTTGGATTCTCGTTTTCCTTATATTAGATTATTTCACTCACAACCTATTATCCTACCTGATCACCTCACTAAATATTTCTCAGGACAATTTGGTGATGTAACTATTGAGCTCCCTGTCATCTATGTAAAAATGTAGAAAATCTGAAGAAATTGAAGGGCTGGGCCACAAGAAATAATAGAATTGTTCTTGTTGCCTTACTACTAATCATAGATTTTTCCTAAAATAATTTCCTCTGTGAACACCGTGGGAAGAATTGATATGACTTGACTTAGCCCCATAAAATTTAGAATTCAGTTTAATTATTCAAAGCTACTTATTTAGATTCTTGCAGAGATATTTCCTTCCTTTATCTTAGACACTCTTAAGTTGTTCACAAGAAAAGCCTTTTTCTACATTGACTACTTGAAGGAAGCCCAAGCTGCCAATATTTACTAACACTCAGATTATGCTAAAGATCAATTAAATTAATCAAACATCTCTATTTCTTCAAGGATTGTTCTAACTGCTCATTTTTTCTAGTCTGGCATTTTGCTGCCAGCTTGGAACTCTACTTATTTTGAACACCCTGAAGAAAGGTGAGGAGTCTCCAGTGTGCAGACATCAATATGGAGAGAGTGGTATCTCTCGGATATACATCAACCTGAGAAAGACTCAGGAGCAAAGCTGGCATTTAAAGCACATTCAGAGAGAGAAAAAAAAAATCACAAAAAATAAAAATACAAATTATAGAAAATTTTATATCAGTCACACATAGTTTTCTATATTACCAATAAAAAGGGAACACTTAGGATAAATTATTCTCTTGGGATATCTGCCATTCCATGCATCATTACACAGGAAATGTGGGATTTCTAAAAACATTGATATTCTTGACTAACTTGCTATGAACTCTAGTTCTCTGTGAACCTTTGACTGTCAGCATTCATTTTGCAGTTAGGACATATTTGGTGGTCTTTCAGCATATCTTGCACTGGTATTTGTCAGATGCCTTATTTATAGCAGAGCTATCTTTTAAAGAAAATAAAAGTCATTGTAGACTCTGTGCAATCCTATTTTGTTCCAATTTTGCATGACAACTATTATCATAGCACTAGATTATTACCAATTACCCTTATGGTTTCTCTTTGATTCTGATTTTTGCATTTCTTTAGCAACATTGCCCTAGAAGCAAGTTACTAGGTTACAAAATTAAGATATATGCTTTAGCAGTTCACAAGAATTATGAATATGAAGAGATGTGTTTTTATGTATATTTAAAATATTATTAACATGCTGCATTTTTTTTCCTAGGGAAACAAGTATTCAGATATTCAGAACCTGAAAATTACATTTTAACTCTGCCATCAGTGATAATTTGTAACCACTACATTCTCTGATAATGATTCTAAGAATAAAATATACCAGAAAATTGTCTTGATTGAAAGAGTTTCAGATATTCAAAATAACACATGATTAATCATTTAGGAATTCTAGGCAGTCTCAAGATTCAGAGGAGATTAAAATTAATCAGACAAGTTGTAGCATCTCAGATAGGAAGATTTTTGGTAATTATTTTAAAGACTCATTTTCTTTGGTAACAAAAATCTAGCAATAGTCCAACTAGATGTTTCAGTATAAAGCTCTACTTTGAAATTTAAAAAAAAACAAATTGTCAATTTAAAATATCCAAATTTGAACAATGGCAAAAAAGCCACCAATGATTTCAAGCTCTAGGTAATCGTGTATTGTGTGATTCAAAGAATAATACATGCAATGCTGCAGTGTCAACAATGTTGCATCCATTAATAGTGATGCAAATGTATTTTGACAAGTGATAGTGCACTTGAACTTTTTCACAGCGTTTCCACAAATGTGCAAAGAACCAAGACAACAAATTCTATCCATTTTAAACTACCTTAATGTTCCTGTGCATTGTGTTCAACACCATATTCTGTTCTTTCAGAGCTAATGTGAGGGATAGAAAATCACTGACAGGGCCAGATTCTCAAAGAGAATATTTTTATTATTTATCTACTCTTCTACTCTTGGTAGCTGCTTGACCTGATGCAGCTTTCTGTTGGATGAAAAAAAAAATCCACCTGCCTTTTTATTGTTGTTTTATTTTTTAAATTTTATTTTAATAAATAAATAAATTTTAATAGATTACAAAAAATAAAGGCAGATAAAGTTCACTTTATACCAGTGAAAAACGAAGTCTTCATTTCCTTACCCCTGTAATAGTGTCAACAAACTTCTATGAGTGGATAGTCTGGACACGGACATTATCCACTTACACAGTTTTCACATAGTATTTCAGTTATAAAAGAAATAAAAAATGTAAATAAAATTATCTACACAAACCCCAAACCTCTGAAGCAGCAGTGGACAGAACAAATTTGAGCTCTAAAGAACTAGAAAGGATTTTGTCTGGGACAAGCCACAGAGAGTAGAGTAAAAATTATTTGATGCAATTCAATTCCAATTGTCCAGCTTGACACAGGACAGTAGACAGAAAAGTATCTCTGAAAAACTGAAAGCAAAATGTTGGGAAGTGCAGTTATCTTGGTTTTCACGGAATATTTAAGCTCCTCCTTTCCAGCTTCAGCTCAGTTAAAAAGCAAGTTACCGACTGAGATAAATCACTGCTATGTCTTTCACTGGTGTCCTTTGAATGGATTGGTTAGGAATGATGCATTTTAAAATGTATTTCCTCAAAATGTCATACATTTCTGTGAGTACATGCATGACCTTTAGTCAGAGACACAACTGTAATATGTTAATTTGCAAATACTTCTTAGACATACTGGTGACAGCTGTTCATCGCTTACTGCAAGAAGGAGTAATAGCAAGGATGTAAATACTGGGAGTAGAGTTTGAATCATGAATCATGTCCCTTATACAGCCCTGTTTCCAAAGCAACTCCTCTAAAATCTGTGGTAGTCACATTTGGTACTGAGGTGTTTTCCTGTTACTATGTCAGATCAGTCAATAATAATTGTGCTTTCCTCCAGTCATTCAAAATAGAATACATAGTGAAAAGAAAGATGTGTAATGTTGCATTTGTTATGCCGTGTACACTTAACACTTTTCCAAGAAAGCCCAACTTCCATTTAAAAGAGAGAAATTATTAACAAAATTTTTACTGGGGACACTGTTAACTCACTGTAATTTGTTTTTTAAAAACAGAGTAGTTGCATGGGTATCATCTTCAAAATCTGTGTACTGTTTCTTCCCTTCCTACAGTGCACAATATGGATCCTGCTGACACTGGTGAGGGTTTCATGCAAGTAAACATTATTCAGAGCATGGCTGCAGAAAGTTGTTTAAGTGTGAAAAGTGTTGTGCAGTATATTGATATAGGTTTTAATAGGCGTTTGAACTGGCAATGTCTTTTGTGGTGTGAAATTCTGTTTTATCCAGCTCAAAACCCCAAAGACTTGATTCGTATCAATAAGGTACAAGCTGTAGTGTTAATTCTCTCTTCGGAGTCTGTTTGTATCTTGTTCTGTGATTAACAGATACTTTTAAAGTACATTGAAACTAAAACCCGTAAATACTTTCTGTATTCAGAAAGTATTGTGGACTCTTATTTCACCACCTGTGTAATTGCTACTTAATACTGTGAACTATTACTAAACTGCATAAAAAGCATTTCCGTGTTTGAAAGTGGCAGAATTGCTCTTCAGAATTTAAAATAACTATCTGATGTCTTTGAACCCTAAATCGGAAATATTTTAAGGGAAATTTTGTATAATTTTTAAGTGTCAAAAAAAAAAGGGGTTTTAATTCAAAGCATGCTTTAGTTCAGACTGACTCTAACATTCCTTTCTTATCTGATTTTTCTCTCAGACTTTTACAGGCATGCCATAATTACTGTGGTCTTGCACATTAAGTAGAAAGTATTATAAACTCCATGTATGGCTGTTCTTCAAAATAAAAACTTTGACACTTGCTAGATTCTGCGTGTGTCCATTCTCATAGAAACAAAAATAAACCTCCATTGTAAAATATCATCTGTTGGTTTCATCTCTGTTCTCTTCCCTAGAACAGTTTCTTCTGGAGTTTGTACATAATTCCTACTTCAGAGTTAATGGTATATTTTGCCAGAACTGAAATCAAAATGGTAGGATTTTCTTGTACCTGCCTTGAAATGAAAAAAACCCCTGCTATTGTAGAATATTATTCACAGTAGGTATCCCACATATATCCACAAAAATTGCTAGACAGGAATACAGAAACTAACCAGATTTGTTGAAAAAAAAAAAAAAAGAAAAAAGAAAAAAGAAAATCTTAAACACTGTATTTGAACATGTAGGATTTTTCCAAATGTTATTTTATGTATGTTCTTAGAGATGGTTAGTCATTGAAGTACCTAATAACATTCTTTACTCTGCTGTATGGGTATAAACTCAAATGTATGTGTAATTAGTGAAGTGTAGGGGAGAGGCCCTCCTAATGCCTCAAAATTCTTATGAGTCTTATGCTGACTGGTTTTGATTTGAAACGCATTTCTCTCGGTATATCAGAGAAATTAAAGCAATAAACTTACCACTCTTCTGCCTAATAGAGCAGGACAGAGTAGCAATTAGACAAAAAGACCAGTAATATCTCCTCTATTTTTCTGCCCAATTCAATAGAACTGAAAATATTTAGGAAAACGTTATGACCTAGGGTTCAAGAAGCAATAGGAATGTTTTCACTATATCCCCCACTCCGCCCCCCTTGAAGCACTGCTCACAATAATCTATTTAAAAATATAAGGGAATAAGTATCAACATGATAAAAATCAGTCAGTTGCCACTGAATTTTCTGAAGTCTTGTAAAAATACAAAAGCTTATTTTCTTGAATACAGACACTGATTTATTGAAGGTCATTATTGAGGTGGTATTGACCTACTGCTGCCTATTTGTTCTGTTTTGTCACAAATATTGTCAGAGCATGGAGATACTGTATATAATTTTTTGTTGTTACAATTGCATCAGTAACCAAACAGAATTTTTCATTTAAGAAATATTTTTAACATAGTTCTTAATTGAATATGAAGATGAGGGTGCTCTTAGGTAATTGTCAAAGTTTGAACTATTTTCATGTTTCTATAATAAAAATTAAAAAAAGAAGAAATATGAGCTTCTGAAAAAAAATTATATTTTTTCAGGAAACAGTCGAAGTTAAAATGGTCAAGCCTTAACTCTGCCACTAAGAACTTATCCTTTGTTGTGAATTTCAAGAAGATTATATTTTCAAACACAAAAACAACAACAACAAAAAAAACCACCAAAAACCCCCAGCATTTTGTCTCTGAAAAAGCTTAATGACAAAAAAAAAAAAAAAAGAAAAAAAAAAAAAAAAACTCTTGGAATTTTGGGTGTCTGATACTCTATTCCTCTTTGGTGAACGTTTCGAACTACACTTGGTAATCTCTGTATCCACTGGGGATATTCAGCCATATTTAGTAACATATAGTCCCCAAAACAGGTTTATTATGTTAAAAACTTGTCCTTTGCATGCTCCACATAACAGGATAGAGGCATTGCAGACTTCCCACTCCCAGTTCACAGCTATGTAAGTGCCAGAGAAACAGTCTGCCTCTCAATAAGCACAGTCCCTTCTGTGGGAAAGTTTCATGTGTGCCTTTTCATGTTATTAAGCATCTGACACACTCTATCAAAGTTATGCTTCTTGTTGCATTACACTACACATTGGCATGATGCAGCAGGCCACCACACACACTGATACATAGGACAAATTCACCACCAAAGCAAGGGCTGGGAGGTATTTTTTCTTGTAATGACATTAGTAACAAATAAAAAATTTAAGACTCTTGGGAAGTATTAAGTTCATGTTGCAACACAGTAGCTTGAATTGTGTCAAAAGGCTCTTAGAACACCCCAGTCCCAAAAAGGAAAAATGTGTCTTGTTATCTGAGCTAACAGATGCAAGTGCATTTTATTATGTCTCTTTGCATTAGGAATCAACCATTAAATAAAAGCAAAGCTTCCTAAAGTGCCCTAGAGGGAATACACAGGGAAGTGTGCTTCAAATGCCCTCTGTGCTGTAAGTATTACCGCAAAGCTTGTTTCATACACAGTAACTTTCCCGCTTTCTCTTCCCTGCAAGTGACACTGCAGTTGAAATGATTTAATGCTGAATTATTTGCTTCTGAAATAATAGATGCTATCCTTGTTCCCTAATGATAACATCATTGCTTGCAACAGATTCTTTATGACATATTAAACAGTATAAGTACCCTACACAGCTGTCAGCTACTATTTTCTGGATAGGAAACATTTATGGATTCTTAAGGTACATACAGTAGAAATAAATAAAGCAAGGCACTAACACACCAAAAAAAAAAAAAAAAAAAAAAAAAAAAAAAAAAACAAAAAAAAAGCTGAAACCCTTCTTGCGCTATCTTATTTTTCAGAGTAGGTCACTGAGCACTGAAAATAAAACCTAATTACTCCCAGTTGAAAAGTTCAATGTCACTATTATGGTATGACCTACTTTCTGAAGCTCTGAAATTTTTGGCTGGGCAGATAATGGCTGAATATATTTTTCACTATATGGGCAGCACTTTGCATCATTTTCAATATACCAAAAAAATCTGAACATTCACTTAAATAAATTGATACTATAATTAAAGTAATATATGAAAAATGTAGGTGAAGCATGTCAAGCAACAATGCAGTACAATTATGTAGGGCTAGAATATGTATTTAAGATTAGAATCAGATGCAAATTCCACTGTAAAAATAGCATGAAAGGGAAATAATATCTTTAAGGAGTTATTATTAAAATGAAGTAAATATAGCACCCACCATTAATTTCATAATAGGTATTTATGGACTCAGCATTTCAACATTTATTTTCTAATGACATTATTAATTTTAAATTTTGATTCGTGCATTAATGTTTCCACTGCCCATTAGTTTTATTTAGAAGTGAAGACATGTCATTTTGTAAAAAATTGAAGTTATTAGAAGTTTGTTGGACTGCTCCTGATACAAACTATGAAATTAAATCAAGTAACTGGCTGCTTTTCAATTTATTTTCCCAGTATCTTGACTGAAAAAAAAATCTAAATATCTTTAGTGTTTTTACACAGAGCTAGTCTTTGACCTGCTAAACTGAGCACATTATCCACAGACAGATATCCTAAAGAGCTGAAATATGAGCAAATGACAGTCTGAAATGTTTTAAAAAGATGGGCTTTTGACATGTAAGATAAGTATGACAAACTCAGTACTTATGTAAATAAATGAATGCTGAGTTGTTAAAATAGAAATACTTAAATTTGCCTTCGTGCTGTGCTGTGGAAAATAAATTTAAACTATCATGATTTGTGGCAGTGTAGAAGGGTGTGCTAATTGCTTTCAAAACATCTGGTATCAAAAAAATTATTCACAAATATGGCTGAAGGAAACAATTGGATGGAAGAGGCTCAGAGTATATACAGGCTATTATTAAAACAATTTTTTGTCATAAACTATATGAATACACCTTTTATGTTGAATGTATTAATATAAGTGGATTTCCTCTCAAATTTGATCAAACCTCCTGCTTATGCCCATAGCAGACACTGAACTTGTTCACGAGTAAGCCATTTGAAGAAAAAAAGAATCATTCAAGTGATTACTTAAAAACTTGCTTATTAATTGAGACAAAGAATCACATGGATCATACTATAAAATATTTGTAATGAATATGTACCACTTGTGTTAAAAATGTGACAGATAAATATTCATAAAATAAACCCTTCCAAGAATTAATTGTGGTGTCTAAAGGCTTTTCTTTTTAGGTAACTATATTCTCTGTTCAATATTTTATTTCCCTTCCTAGAGGAGAAAAAATTGTGCACTTGCAGCTGAGAAAGTCAGTTGTATCTTAGGCTGCATAAAAAAGCATGGCCAGAAGGTTGAGGGAGGTGATTCTGCCCCTCTACTCTGATTTTATGAGACCATGTAGAGACCTGTGCCCAGCTCTGGGGTCCCCAGTGCAGGAAGGACATGAGCCTATTCAAGTGGATCCAGAGGGGGCCATGGAAATGATCAGATGGTTTGAACATCTCTTCTATGCAGTTGGGCTGAACACCAGAACAGGTGGCCCAGAGAAGCTGTGGATGCCCATTCCTGGAAGCGTTCAAGGCCAGGTTGGATGGGGCTTTGAAAACTTGATCTAGTGAAAGGTGTCTCTGTCCATTGTAAAACCATTGAGTGGTTGTACTAGATGATCTTTAAAGTTCCTCCCAATCAAGCACATTTCATGATTCTATGGTTTTTCTGCCAGTGCTTTTTTTTGGGTCAGAAAATATTAAAAAACAATGGGGAAGAGACACAACCCCAAAGCTATGTAAAAATCTTATCACAGGTTTGTGCTTCTCTTTGCAGGAAATATTTATAAATGAGAAAATGAAGAATAACCAAGAAGCAATGAATAATATGCTCCTATATTTTTCTGGAAAAAAAAAGTTAAAAAATTATTTTGAATGCTTTCCCAAATTGAACATTATTGGACTGATTCTACGATACTGTGCCAAGATGATTGACTGAATTCATAGGATCATAGAATAGTTTGAGTTGGGAGGAATCTTCCTTTAAAGACCATCTATTCCAAACCCCTTGTTGAGGGCAAGGACACATTTAACTAGGTCAGGTTATTCAATGCCCATCCCATCTGACTTTATGTATTTCCAGTGATGGGACAAACATACTTTCCATCAATAAAAAGTTTGTTATAATCTGGAAAATTCATTTTGTCCAGGCTGAAGAACAGAGGTTCTTACATATATGTAATTTAAGGGCAAAAATTTCTATTCTGAAAAAAAAAAAAAAGGAAGAATGCTTAACTGTGAATTAAGAATATCTTAGTTTCGATCATAAGCTAAAGAATATTTTAGGACCTTCACACATAAACCATGTTAATTTTTTTTTTAAAAAGGCCTCTGAAGGAAGATTTCAGTGTTATTAATTTTCTCTGGTTTTAAACTAAAATTTTATTATAATTCTTAGACTGCTTCCCATGATCACCTAAATTGATCCTTTGTTGGAGTTATATTAGAATCAAGTGAGTAAAGCATGTGGAAAAATGTCACATTGAAAAATTAAGTTTCGTAAGTAGACAGATTTCACTCTTCAGATCTTATTTCTCCCATAATTTTCAAGTAATAAAGTAAAAAAAGTGAGATTCCATATCCAAGTCTTAATACATATAGAAATGCTACAACTATAGCTGTGTAACTATAATGTAATGTGACTGTTCTAGTAATGGGATGGCAGCTTCTGTCCATTGAGACTAGTAAACAAACATTCACAAATTAAAGGTCACAGAAAAAAATTACTTTCCATCTCAGTTCTGATGTTTAAGATTTTTCTTTTTTTCATTTTTTCTTTTTTTTCTTTTTTAATTTAGGTACATGGTCTGTTTTGGTTTTTTTCTAGATATGGGGGAAAAAAAGACATTCTAGCCTAATACATGCTAGCCAGATTTTCAGCAGAATTTAACAAGTCTATACAACTAATAAATAATGCTAAATAAACAAAAATCCATCAAGTATTAATTCTATGATTTGAAAAAATTATGTTATTGTACAAAAGATGAAAATTCCATTGAATATCTAATTATCTGGGGGACTTTTACTGTTTGAAGTGAATGTGTTTATGTGTGTTGTTCCCTTTAACTGTGTTACGAGCCACGATGTTTCAGCCTGGAGCTGAAACCTGTCTGAATCATCTGAAATGAATCTACAGACAATCCTTTTAAACCACAGAAATAACCAAAATAACAGCTTGAAGCTGAACTGCGTGACCTGAAATGCATTTTTCATTCTCTTTGTAGGGAAGGTTGTCAATATTGCTATAATCAATAAATGACAACTTTGTACAATCAACTTTATCACAGCTACCTCTGGTGTCAGAACAAGTTACATATACCTTTAGAGGTGAAGGACACTATACATTTGACTACTTTTATTCAAAACTTTATTAATCCTGTTGTAAATGATAAATCGCCAGTTGGATATTGAGAAAAAAGGAATTTTATTTTCCAATCAAAATTCTATCTGGGACAGCCATGGACACAACATTCGAATGTTGGGTGAAACAGACAGAGCGGCAGTGAAGTTGCTCGCCTGTCTTGCTCCACCATTTGCAGGGATTTGAGTCCAAGTTTTTACAGGGTTTTTCGTGCCCGCCAGTGATGATACTATGTCCTCATAGTCTTTTTACTTGTAGATGTGTCTTGAATGGATTTCCTGGCACCAGGGTATGTTTGAATGGACCTTTCTAGGAATCCTTTTTGGACGATGATTTCATCGGGTCTGCGGTCCACCCTTGAGATTATCATCGAGGACTTGATGGTCCTGATATTTCGGGCTTGATTGACTCAAGGAGCAACATCCTGAGGAGTTGCTTCCCTTTCTTGTGTAAAGTGGAGTGATAATCTTCCACTTCACAGGTCAGGAGGCTTATCTTGGTGTTAGGAGAACGCCTTCTCCATTCCAGCAAACAGGGTCCAGCTTACATTCCCAGAATTACAAGACTTACTATTTTATACATTTCTAATATATTTCTAATACATTGACTACTACATTT
>JBBMKD010000001.1:78924093-79010233 GCA_037834095.1 Argya squamiceps
CTCCCCCCCCGCCCCCCCCCCCCCCCCCCCAAAAAAAAAAGGACAATAGTAGTTGAATTTTTGATAAGTTCTCTCATTCTTTGTTACTTCTTTCTTGTAAAAAAAAAAAACAACATGGGAGAAAGAGAGTGGAATTCTAGTGTTTCAGAGGTAAAATTAGATGCACTTTGAGGCACACTTTCTGGGAGTCCATTACCTCTCAGTGAAAAGGTAGAAAAAGCAGACTTCTGGGAATCCTACAGATCCTGAGTGCTATAAAGGAGAAAGTTGTTTTTAAGTAAGTTCACTAGAAAATAGACTGTCCGGTTGCATGTAAATTTGAACAGCTAAATGAGTAATAAAGAAGATAATAATTGGAGACATTCTGCCAAATAAATCATCATATATCAGTATCAAATATATTTCAATCTGTTATGGGCTAAACAGTCATATGACCTGTTTGGTCAGTTACAAGTTAATTGTAGGAATGGGACATGCTATCAAATAAAATTAGTACTGGTCTGTTAACCACACCTTAATAAAAACAAAAGGACTCAATTAGTTGTCACTGTGATCTCCAGCAGCATTTTAGGTCTATTTATTACATTCTTGGGATGAAAATCAGAATTCTGATTAGATATATCCTTTAGTACATCATCAAATAATAAGACCTTTTCATATTAATCTATTAAAGCCTTAAAATTTTGTTTGAAGTTTTGCTCCACTAATCGATAATAATTGATTTTAACAAGACTTCAGTAACTGAGGGATTTTCATTGTTTGGAAAAAAAAGAACTAATTGCCTGACTAAGTCCTGAAGCAGACATAAAACCTGTAGAAAGGTACACGGAGTGTGAACACCATCTTATATTATTACCTATAATACTTGAATCTGATGATTTGGAAGCATTTATCATATATTTATCATATTTGAATTTACTTCCTTTTGAATTCCCCCTACCATTGTCCTTTGCATAGTTCTGGATAACATCTCTGATGAGATTTTTCTGAGTCTGCTATTTCCATCTGCAGTTGCTGATGCAGGTTTTGGATGGTCATCCCTTTTTTTGTCCACATGTAGGAAGAAGAAGAAGGTGGTCATACATGAAAAGTGTATATAAAAGAGAATACAGGCAGTCTCATAGTTTGTGGAGTGCAAGGACTGTGTCTCATCAACACTTATGGCCTCAGTACTAAATAGATTTAAGTAACCCTGCATGTGAACATTGGTTCATATATGTTTTGTAAATTGAGTGGCAAAAACCAAAAAGCATCAGAGCATTATGCATATATATTTGTACAGATAAATAATAGAAAAAAATTGCTGTTCCTTCTACTGTACAATAAATGAAGTATATAAAATGCCCATAACTACTTTTCTAGTTATAAAAGAGCACATCTAGAGGATCTGGTTAAAAGACTCAACTTACTAAAGATGCTTAAATCTTTCTGTGACCCAAGGGTTCCATGGATGTTCAAGATTGCTTACCCTTGCAATAGAGATAATAATTTCCTTTTACTTGAGTGAAGTACATTAAAGCTCTTAGCATATTTGAACTTAGGGTGTGAGTCTATGTTTTTGGTGAACAGAGGAACAGAGAGCTTAAAAGGAAACAATGACCAGAAAAGCGTGTGTTGAACTGCCTGAATAATTTATTTTTCTTTTATTATCTCAGCCACACAATTGCCACACCACCCCCCCCCCAAAAGAAAAATCAACCAAAAGCCCACCAAAAAAACAACACAGAAAGCCTAACATATCAAAACTAGTCTATCAAAACCAAATTCCATTTAGCTACAGAATGTACAGTGCACTGGATTGTATTTCAAATGAATAAATGACTGACAACTCACTTCAGTTTTTCATTTAATGCAGGAAACTGCAATCTATGCTGGTACTTAACACTGAAGAAGTGTCACTGAATTAATAGAATTGCCTGAGTGAATGCTATTCACAGCATGAATGAGGATTGTAAAATAATTTTAATCTTGTTGGAATGACCAAGTATTTCAGTTCCATCATTGAAAAATTTCCTATGTATTAATTCCTTGGTGTTTCAAACATAACTTTTTTGTATCTTACCCTTCTCTCATGTCCCCTTCTTTAAATCAGTAAATAATATACGAAAATGTTTAAAATAATCATGAAATTCTCATGCATAAATAGCATTTTGAATAGTTACATAATGTAGTAAATCCTTGGTCAATGACTCCTAATTATTATTTTCAAGTAAATACAAGATTATTATCTTTGACAGATTTAAAATTTTGATAGTAAGATTTGGCAACTTCTCATCTTTCTGTTAATTCATTCTCCTAATTCAAAGGCCATTCTCCTTTTCAAAGTCTAGTAAGATACACTCTGAAGTTAATTTAATTTACTCAGTCTATAAGCAACATATCATTGCAGCTAAATATTTTCATCAATGTACACTTCATGATTGAATGGATCACTGTAGGAGATTTTATTAACTTGACTAGTGACTCCAACTCTAATCCAGTTCCTTTGTCAATTTCATCTGTTATACATAAAATAAACCAGAAGTTGTTTTAAAGATAATTTTGTCTGGTTAGTACAATAAGACTCCAAAAGGCAAATTCTAGATTGCTTTTCCCCCTTTATTATCTTACCTTTTTTAACCTATTTTATAAGACTCATATAGTAGTCAGATCTTGTATTGTGTGAAGTAGCCACCACAGAGAAAAAATTTTGATTAAAACAGCTTATTCAACTCTATGAATACTCTCTCTGATGATATTCTCCTTGTTTCTATTTTGACAGTAAGCAAAAAACAAATTCACAATTATTGCTCATCTATATTCTCATGAGGTACTTCAAAGGAATATAAATGTTTACAAGTAATATCACCTTGTATGGATTTTATGTATTCCAAAACTTTTGCTGCTGCTGCTGCTGAAGATAAGTACTGATCCTCCAGAGCAAAAGGGAATAATATCTCAAAAATACACCAGTGTATGCATTTAACACAAAAAGGATATCTATTTGACATTTGATAACATATTTTGATTCAAAATGTAAAAAATATTCTGCTTGATGATAAAGTTATTGTCTAGTTGTTGTTTACAGCCATCACAGAATCAGAGCATGGGTGAGGTTGGAAGGGTACACAGGAAGTCATATGGTCCAGCCCATCTGCTCCAGCATGGTCATCCCAGAGCACAATGCAAGGATAGTATCCAGATGGCTGTTGAGTATCTCCAGTGAGGGATACTCTCCAAAACCTCTCTGGGCAATCTATTCCAGTGCACAGTCACTCACCCACATAATGAAGTTTGGAGGTTTGTGCGGACAGTGTCATAACTGGCTGTACCCACTGGAACACTGTGAAAGTTCCTTCAAACATTTTGCATGGTGTAAAGCACCTAAGTCCACTACAGTTCTTGTTCTGTTACTCTCAATCTTTACCTGTCTATCTTGTCTATATTGAAATATGTCTGTCTCAGAGAAAGTTGTAAGCAGGACATTATATAAAGAAAAAAAGAAGATAAGTAATTCAATGTATTTATGTCTGTCCCTTTTAATGAACAGGTATCAGTTTACTAAATATTTGGTGAAACAGACTTGAAATTGTTGTTATTCTGATCTTTCAAACTTGTCTGGTGAGAACATCAAATATCAACATGCATTTGTAAGAGTTGATAGAATATGTGGTTTATAAAACAGGCCATTTGGAACTTTTAGTACTGTCCTTGGCTATCCTCTTTTGAGGGTACGGAATGCACACACACACAAAAAAAAAAAGTGTTATAGTCCCTTAAAGAGCAAAACTCAGTATTGTAATACTGTTATTAACTACTACTTGTCTCTGCAATAGTAACATGTAACAGCCTATAGTAGCAACCTATAGAAATTAGTCCACTGTATAAAATAATTAACATGTCTTTATTAAAGTTCAGGGGTCAGTGTGCAGAGGGATTTAAAATTAGATGTACATATTGTTTTACTAGGCAGGAAAGTGCACTCTGCTGTTATTGGATATTACATCACCAGCATGGAATTTGCACTCACTTGGTCTGCCAATATTAAATTTTTTTTTAAAAAGTCAATATTTAGTAGAACTGAAGGAGATGAAAATGGTGAAAATGCCTCTCATTGTCAAAGAAAAAAAAAAAAAACAGAAAAAGAAGTTGGCTGTCAGGATGGAAAAGTGAAAATGCAGAAATAGAAAGGATAAGTTATTGGTACACTGATATCCCAATATGGGAATAAACCTTTGTGATTTCTTCCTGAATGCGAAGAAAACAAAAAGTTTGTCTCTATCTAGAAGTGAGGGAAATTGAACCACATCAAAAGGGGGACAGGCCATAAGATGTCACAGATGCAGACTGAGGGTCAGTTTTGTGGACATCTCTCAGTGCAGTTCCGTTCTGAAATACTGTGATCGCAGCTGAATGAGACAGCTGCAAAGCAGGAAGAAATCTAGCTGCATTTGTACGTCATATTTGGGCTAACTAGCACTACTGGAAAATACTAACCCTACACTTTCCTTGTTTTATACTTCCCTCTTCCATCTCTGCATTTTCTCTCCCTCACAATTGAGGAAAACGGTCACAGCTTTGTACCTAATCTTTGCAGGAGAAAAACTGATCTGTTAAAAAAACATAAAGGGGACAAAAAAAGGGACAAAAAGGCACTTTGTTCCCTGTCCCATTTATAACCACTCATACACTCTCACACTTGCACATAGAGGCTGCCAGACTCAAAATTTTTACAAATGTTGCAAGTCTCTTTTTTGTGGTCAAAGCTGTGAACAGATGCACAAAAGGAGAGACAGACATTTAAAGGAGTCACGAGGAAGGAATAGATACAGGGAAATTTTTAAACCTGAGATACTCCTACTGTGCAGCCAAATTCACTGCCAATAACTCACAGATGTACAGCACATGGGTGTGCAAAGCTGTGACTGTTAGAGGTGTGAAAGGAGTTCTTAGTATGTTTATTGAACAGCAAACGTACCCATCTGTTCTGCTGAAATAAGTAAGATCTGCATCTAAAATCTTATATGTTTGGAAAGTTAACATTTCTGGGGAGTGACACAACAGAGGTAACAAGGTGTGCTCCCTGATACTGACGTGGGTAAACTTATTCAGTATCCAAAAGTAAATATGCAGGGCTTATAAAAACCAGTTGCGCATTTTTTCTCACTTGTGTTTCTGTCATGATATTTCCTGTCTCTTCAGTTTCAGCCTGTGTTATCTTTGTGGGGCAGAACAGCAACATACCTGGCCAAAAACCTCATCTAGGTATTATGGGCAGTGGCAAGGAAATTGAACAACAGTCCCCATAGTATGGAATTTATGGAATTTATGGAATGGGAGGTCCAAATTGGAAAGTTCTTTAACAACTATTGCATATCCTGAGATTTGAAGAAATAGCAAGAAATATTATGAAAACATCTCTTTGGTTTAGGACCCTGAAATTTCCAATTTCCTTCACAAAACAAGACCGTACTGCAGATCACAAAAAATAAAACAAAACAAACAAAAAACCAACCAACAACAACAGCAACAACAAAAAACCAAAAAAACCCCAAAAATCCCAAAACCAAATCAAAACAAGAAAACAAAACAAAACAAATTGCTCCAGGCTACGTAAAGCTGGAACTCAAAATTTTTGCATAGAGCAGCTACCTCAACTTGCTACACCTCTGAGTATGTATCTGAGCAGGTGCACAGCCCTTATAGAAGTCTCATTGTTGTCAATAAGGAAAGGAACTGATAAGCTCCCTGAGGCTCAATCACACAGATATTTCTTGAGAACAACATATATACATATATATATATATATATATATACATTTTATATTAAACTCTATTATAACCACAGATCTTTAATAAAATCATAATAATTAGAGCGTTCACCAAAAACATGTATAACAGCATTAATTTGTCTCCATCATTCAACTGGAATTCTGCCCTTCCAGAAGAGGAGGCTTCAGCTGTGAAAAAACTATAAGCTACATGTTTTCTAGAAGGACTGTATTTTGTTCGCCTTTTATAGTTTTAAAGTTATCCTGCAGAACAGCAAAGAATGTATAGTATCTTCAGGAAGACCAGCGTGCAAAAATTATCATGATACTAGATTAATGGGGAAGAAGCAGAATTCTTAATCTTTCATGTCTGTGACAAGTTTCATTTCTGCTTTTAAAATTATTCAGTTAATTAAATTTGTTAACAATAATAATAACAAAACAAAACAAACAAAAAACCCAACAACAAATAAAAATAAAAATATAAATATCAATGATATTTTTTAAAAATTGTCTTCGTCCATGTATAAAGATAATTCTGGAAGAAGAATTCCCATATCTCAGTTGAATTTCCAAACCACCAGGTTAAAGAGTTGCATCTCCTTTTAGATTAATACTGTAGAGTGTACTTTGATCTCTTTCTTAGATATAACCTTTCATTTTAAAACTGATTTTTTTTCCCTTTTATATACAATGACAAAATGAAATTAAGAAATAAGAATTTTGGAACATTTTTGAAGCCTGAATGGACATAATCAATTTATAACCGAGAAGTGCTTTCTTCCTCTATGCTTTAAGGTTATAAGATCCCATCCCCACCCTCTTCCCCATCCTAGAATCTTTATCGTTCTCACAAAAGACTGATATCAGATGCAAAACAACCTCTAGTGATTTTATGTCATAGTGATTGTAGTAATTGTACTTCTCAGAAAAAAATCTTGCCTCATGATTTGCTTGTGCTCCTAATGATTTTCCTTACCGTGTGAATTGTTCTCATTTGACAAAGCGATAGGAAATTATTTTTGTGGGTTTTGAGGCTGTACAGACATACCAGGCTTCTTTCACAAGAAATAATAGAACAATAGGATCAATGTTATGCTGTTTATCATTTTGTTAGCAATACTGAAAGGTCACAAAACAATGGGATTTTTGAACATTGTGCTCAAATCAGACATCTGGAAAATGTGGCATGAACCTGCTTTGCACAGTCTTCATTTATTCATTTTGTGGCCAGTCAAATAAGAATTCTGATGCTGCCAGGTCTTATGATTTTTTCCCAAGAAATCTTTCCCCCACATTGCAAGACTAAATTTTCGTGCTAAAAATGAGTTACTACCAAGGTTAACTTTAAAAACTACTTGATCAAACTGAAATTATAGAGGCTGAAGTGGAAAATCAAGTAGAGTTAAAATAGGGAGATTAGCAACTTGCTGCTGGGAAAAATATTTTAATCTATAAAATCAGTAAAGGGGGCCTGAAGGCAAAAGAAATGTAAATATTGGAACTGCACATAATCTCACCAACCAGTGGCCAGTAGCACTGGGTAGGTGTTTGCAAAATGCAAATACATTTGCAGCCTTGGGCACTGAAAGCAGTGCATTCATACTGACCTGAAGGTTGCACTAAAAATCACCGTGGTTACCTGTAACTCTTTCTTACAGCACAGACATAAAAATGTTGCAACTCAAATCAAGAGGCAGTAAGTAATTCCTTTGAACTTTGTGATATTAGTATTTCACATAATTTGTTTTATAATATTCAGACCATCAATAGAAAACACTGAAGGGAGACATTGGTTTCAGAAATATCTCTTCATTAAAGTATAGTGGTCCCTTATATTCATTGCTACTATAGTTTTCTTCATTATTCAATAGCTCTACTTTCAATCCCCATGTGTGTGACTTTCATTATTATGGATCATTTTTCCTTAGGATGTGTGATTTAATTTTAATTCAGGAATCTAAATCAAAATCCATTGCTATTTAGTGGCTCTCTGGTGTAATAAAAGAGAGTAAGGCTTAGTCCTCTGCTTTTGTGCTCAGAAGCATTTTGCCATGTATTTGAATTATGATAAAATCAATTGGAAGAGCCTGACAGTGAAAACTAGGAAAAAAGTTTCCCTATATAAAGCTGAAGAATAATTATGGCTTTTTTTTCTTTCCAGCCAAAAAAACAATGCTGCAGGCAAAGAGCTTGTTAATTCAGCATCTATCACCATTTAACCTTGTGTGTCCTCTCATCGATAAAATAACACAATTAAAAGGCTTTCCCTTTGAATTACCAGTGTCTGAAGTTAAAATGGCCTGTGTTTTATGAAAGCTATGTTCTCTGTTAGTTCCATAAAGACATGTCTGAATTGTTCTCTGAGGCTTGTTCACTCTTAGCGTCTCTGGGACTGTTGCACAAATGAAAGCTTTTCTCTTTCTGGCACATAGCCAAGGTGAGCCATGATCTAATACTGCAAATTATTTTTTCTCTTTTGCACTGGGGAACTACTGTGTTAAAAGCCAGCTTCCTTTCCTAGCTCCAGGAGAGTGAGGCACAGACAGGTGTAGCCCATTTGATTGTACTGAAACCAGTCTCAAGGCCCTCCACAGTCAATGTTCCAGTGCATAACTGTGAAGGAGAACGAGCCCGTTCTTCCTTACTCTCCATTTTTAA
Source organism: Argya squamiceps (assembly GCA_037834095.1). Taxonomy (NCBI): domain Eukaryota; kingdom Metazoa; phylum Chordata; class Aves; order Passeriformes; family Leiothrichidae; genus Argya; species Argya squamiceps. The sequence goes on from JBBMKD010000001.1 coordinate 78,932,504, forward strand.
ACCATGGCCTAATCAGCAGCTTCACAAAAGTGTCTTGGCTTGTGAATAAATTTTTTTTCTCTGTCTGAATATAAAGCTGAATACATGGGAAATTACAGCACTGAAAGAATCACATCATTTTTACCCCAATGCTGTCTGTCAGTCCTGGCATGATCTTGAGCCTGAAATTCAAGAAATAAAGAGATACAAGTGATGTTAAAAAAATCACTTCAATACAGGTAATGTTAAGCAAAAAATTCTTGATCTAGGGCTTTGTGCCATAGAAGATGAATATGCTCTGTTTTTTTGTTGCCTACCCCCACCCCAGCCAAAGAAGAAGGAAGGCATGTGGAAAAAAGGTTCATCATTTGAAAATACTTTGGGAATGGCAAGAAATATGAAAACAGTGTTATCTAAAATGTGGAAAAATAGATTTTCTATTTTATTATATTTGTCCCAGATTTTTCTGCTGTCTTCATTCCAGTTTTCCTTAAGCTGGTGAATACAGCTGAGCAGCTGAAAATTATCCATTTCTAAAGTTATTCCTGCTGCTGGTCCAGTTGCTGTTCCAAATGATGGTCAACATTTTCACTGTAAAGAATTTTCCAGATTGTAACTTAATACTTAATATTTGTTAGGGGCTTTTTCCTGTCTATAAGCTTAAATGATCCTCTGAGGACTGCAATATACACTACTCTGTGCTAGAAGCTTGTCATTTCTCAGGAGAAAAGTGAGGTTGACTGGATTCAGGAGGTGGTTGAGTGCAGTAATTTGTTCAGTTTCATGTCAGGGGAACCTTGCTGTTGGATAGTGGAGTCTGTTCTTTTAACTGTGTCCCTGACACCCTTCCCCGGTGTGATGCAATGTTGGAGGTAATATACATTTCTGCAGGGTGATGACAAAAGCCATCATTGATGATTTAATTCCAGTTTTGTGATAGAATTAATGACATCATCCAAAAAATGCTATGAAGATTCAGTTCCTGCTATATTAAAAAATAATTGCATACGTGAGCCTTTTCCCAGATGATGTTCTTCTGCCTGAGAGTAAGGGTGAAAACCAGCTTTGATGTGATGTTCTGTGCTTTCTGCTCTCCCCTGCAGTACGCTACTGCTCTCCACTGTTGATGTCTGTCACTTTCTCACTGTCATGAGTGTGTTTCTGTGAGGATGAATTAAACTGAACCACAGGTTGCCTCACTGTGCCCTTCCCACCAAACTCATCATCAAACTCTCATTGACCCCCAATCAAGATGAAGAGCAATACTTGTGTTTCAGAGGACAGATTTGTCCCTGCTTTGACCTCTAAAGCTGTCTATCACTTCTGTTCCTTATTCTGAACATTAGAAGTGTGGTTTAGACTATTAAGTTCTTTGGCTTCATATCTTGCTTTCACTCTAGTTGACTCAACACATCACTTTACAATCAATTTTGAGAGTTATGAGTTTGTCTTTTCCCTGTACTGTCAGTTGTCTCAGCACTCATGGATGTAAATGTATTAAATATAAATTTTATAGCTAATATTAATATTGGGTCAACGTTGTGCCAAAGAAACACCCTGACAAAAATAAATTAAAATTGTTTCAAGAAAAGTCTTCCTTTTTGCCTACTGGGAGCTGACTGTTTCAAAGCTTCAACCCTTCCTGTTCATCTGACAAAATGGTCATGGACCAGACATCACTTGGATGCACGAGAGAGTCACAGAGATAGAGAAAGGGCTCTCAATATCTCCAAGCTGATAAAAATTTATTTCAAATTGTTTCTGCTTTATAGCCTGTAATAGGCACTTATTCAGTTATTAGGAATGCCATGAATGCTTCATAGTAATACTAATGTTGCCTATAACAGAATATTTGTTTCTCTGAGGATGGTTTTGGTTGGTTGGTTGATTGTTTGGTTTGTTGGTTGATTGTTTGGTTTATTGGTTAGTAGGTTTTGGTTGGTTTGGGTTTGATGGGTTTTTTTGTTTGTTTTCGTTTGGTTTGGGGCTTTTTTTCCTTTACTGAAGAATTTCAAATCAAAAATAATACATGTTCGTCTTCAGAAAGAAAATTTAAAAAATTCTCATTCTTTGTTACTCAGCCAGGCAACCAACCATGGAATGCCATCTCCCTCTTCAAATAAGAAAACACGGTGCAATATGGAAAGTATCATGATTTCTATGGTATGACCCTGCTGATTTATTCTCTGAGAAAAAAGACACTTTAGTCAAATTATAAATAAAAAGAAACATAACAGTATCATATACAGTGTAAATATTTTATTTTTTTTTCCATTTCAGAAGGAAACATGCTTTTCAATTAAAAAAAAAGGTTTGAGATCTAATTTTCTGTCAGATAATAAAGTCAATGAAAATTAATAATACATTATTCCTGTTTTCAATTTATTTCTATCTTGCACTAAGAATTCCACTTAATTTTTAACCTTCTAGGTCAGTTCTGGAGTACAATTAAAATGCTTTTAAGAAATATAGTCCTACAGCTCACAAGAATGTGGATTCTCTCTTCATGTAATGTTATCCCTTCTTGCCTGTATCACTTAAACATCTTGGAAATGGCATCAAAGTTGATGTATTTATGGATGTTGACAGGTGATAGGTGCTAGGGCATTAAATATGTACTCCAGGCTATATCTACTGCAGAACACTCTTCAAGCCACCAAGGCAATGATACAATCTTTGGTGCCATGTTTAAAAACCAGCCAGTAGAAGAACAATTAGTATCCAGGGTCTGTCATTCCTAAGAATGAATGTTCGTGGCTAGATTTTTATGAAGTCTAGTAATTACCAGCCTGGATGCCCTTTGAACATAAGTAAACTTTAATAAATCATGTGAACAGTTCAGAATAAGGGCATTCTTCAGTCCTCATACAATATCTCTATTCTATTTCTTTAAGTTTTTTTTAAAAAAAAGATACCTCTTTTCTTTCTTTCATTTTCCCAAGCTTTTGTCAGTGCTTTCAGAATGCATCAGCACTCTAAGACAACACCCTGTCCTCATTTCTACACATTGTTTGTGTACTAGGCTCAGAACTGCCATTTCAAATCACACTACATTGATCTTTAATGTTCTTTTAATTTAGGCTAAAGATGCAGAAATCTTAGCTCTGTTAGGCTGTATGCTGACCTGCATCTGAACTTCTTCCCAGCTGCTCTTAGGTCTCTGACAATGATTCTTTTTCAAAACCATAATTAAAATTAAAAAAAAAAAAATACATTCTAGGTTGGTTTTTATTGTGTTTTAACATTATTATTATTCAGTCACTTAAAAATATGTGCTTTCAAAATGGTTGTAAGGGACGCAGGATTTAAACAGATGCAATAATCTCACTTACTTCTGTCTCATTCGCTCTTTAGATCTATTGCTGTTATCTGATTTACTAAGACATGGCAGCTGGTATGGCCTTTTTGAGCTCGCTTTGCAAGATTAAATTCTACCACCTTGACCTAGCATAAATATTGAGAAGTGGCACAGGGCAGGTTCATCATGGGATCTGGTGCATGAAATTAATGCTGGAAAGTAGGATAACAGAGTGACAGTGACATGGATGTGTCAGTCTGGATAATCCTGGAGTTCTGGAAGAGGGGAAAAGTTCACTAAGACTGCATTATACCTTACTGAGTATTGCAAAAAGAAATAAAGTGTTCCCACATAAGCTGTTGGGGGTGGAGAGGAGTAGCAGGAATAGGACATTACCATGTTTAAAAATGATTGATATGCTCTCAAAAATGAGCTTCTACATTTCTCTTCTCTACCTGACATTACAGTTTGCACTTAGTTCAGTCAGCAAAAGAATAGAAATTCTCCTGAAAAAGCTGGAGCAGTGAAACTGGAAGCTGGTCCTGTGATATCAATAAATGAAACTCCCTTCACTGGATATTTTAAGCAAGCATAGACTGCAGAAATATCTTTTTTTTTTTTTTTAACAGAAAGTATGACTAAAAATAAGGGTATTTTTAGTATACTTCTATTATTCTCGCAGAGCCAATTTTAGCTTAACCTTCTCTTTCTGAGACATGATGGAAAGCCGCAAAAACTGTTGTGTTCTTGGTTTCATTCCCAACGGCATACTGGCATACTACTTTCACAAGACTGCCTTGAGCAGTATTCTGTAAACTAAATGATGATTATGCATATATGAGCACTGGGCCAATAAAGCACAGAATTTGCTATTCACTTTTATGATTGCTGTGTGGCATCTCTTTCTGTTAAGGCAAATAAGCATGTTCTTATATTAACATGCTGAAGAAAATAAAAAAATCAACTTGAAAATCTCTGTGTATGAATATGCACAAAAACAGAGTTTAAATTAATCATATATTCTTTGGTGGATGCAAGTAAAAAGGAACGATTTGGCTGGTTTAGTATTATACATTTTAAGGTACTAATTTATTTCCAAACTGGAATTCTGCTGTTTGTTCAAATTAAACACTGTAACTCCTAATAAAATAATAATTTGGTTTGCAGTAAATGTCATTCTGTAGTACTGCTCAGAGCGTAGGCTCCTAAAGGGCAAAATCGACTCAATTTTAAAAAAAGAAAATTTACAAAAATCCCTACCTATAACAGATGCTCTAGCATATGGCTGGGTTTTAAGTGAGTGCATAGTTGAGCACAGAAAATAAATAAGGGCATGACAAGACCTCTCCTCCTCCTCCTTTTGCCCCATAGATACACCAATCACATGGTCACCAGATGGCATATACAGAACTTTGAATGCAGTACAATATTTATAGCCACCAATTTGCAGCCTTTAAGTCAGAATATTAAACTGTTTATTTCATATGGCTGCAAAGAGGCACTTAAATGCTGTTTATTTGTGTTGTCATTACTATTGAGAGCCCAGGAAAGAACTGGTTTGTGCAACTGAAGTGGGCAACTATGCCTTAAAATTGTATCAGTGATCCTGCAGCATTGGTGAAGAGAGCAAAGCTGGTTGTAAACCCAGTTGTAAATTAGTCTGGGAACCTTTCCCACCTTAATTTATTCCTATCTTGCACTAGACATTCCATTTAATTTTTAACCTCTAGGTCAGTTCTGGGACAGGGTCAAGATGTTTCCAAGAAACGCAATCCTACCAGCTCATACGGATATGGATTCTTTCTTCTCATAACCTTATCCCTAGTTGAAAATATTGGTTGAAAAACACTGGGCTTAATTTTTTTGCAGAGATGGGGAAAGTTGACCAGTTCCCCACTGTGTCACAGGGTTCCCAAGGGCAAGTATGGGAAAGGTGGCTTTGTTGCTGACCCTGCCATCATCCTTATCCCTGTGCCCCTCTCAGGTGGAGGGCATCACACTGCACAGAAGCTCCCCCACTGCTGAGGTAGCATTTGGATCCTATGGCACTTTCCCCCGAAGTCTGGTTTTCTCCCCAATTATTACAGGAGCAACAGTCGTGGTGGATGCCAAAATGTCTTATTTGCTCTTACTATTGGAGGCCACAAGAGGGAGAAGAAGATAACGAAGCCACAGCGAGAGCGGTTGCATGCTCCAAATCCTCTTTGAGCTGCATAAAGTCTGTCTGCTCCTCCAGCTTCCTGGGTTCAAGTAAACAATCATTAAGCTTTCAAAAGCTGAACATCAGAAATTCACAACTGAAAGCTAAATGAAAATGACATTGGAGCAGTGTTCCCCTTTATGTTGTACCTTACCCTAACTGACAAGGACGGAATATTTCTTCCCGAAATAATACTAAATGCTTCATAGAAAAGAAAAAAATTAAGTACTTTAATACAAATAGAAATCCAATTAAACAGAACACGCTTCTGCTTGGAATACATTTACAAAAAAAAACACTCTGTAGAATTTTCCTTGATAGAAGATACTGCAGAATCTTGCATAGACTTTGGGGGTTTTGCGCGTTTATGAATTGAAAGAAAATATTCAGTTTCTTTTGTGGATGTTCTTTTATATCTGAAGAAACTGATGATGCATACTCTGACTATTTTAAGGAAATCAGTTTGCATTACAGCACAAATTTCTCAGACACAGTTGTATTAAAAAAATTACAATATTATGAATATGTAGACTTGCTAAAGCAAAATGTAGGAAATAGTGTTTCTACTAGACACTACATCAGCCCTGCTAATATTCAAAAGCCCGGAATTATAAAGAGGTATTATATAGGTGTATTATCATCTTTTAGAGTGTTTATGTAACCTTTTTCATGAGTTTACACTGTCAACTAGAGACTATTAGTGAACTCACAGTTTGACAACATTGCTGAAGAAACTGTGTAAAGATGATGTATAAAACATATTCTGGGCTATAAAATACTCTTTCACTTTCTTCCTTTTGCTTTATTATTTGAATGCTGTGTTTTTAACATTGTTTGAAGACCACCAGGGGACTGTGGCAATTCATAATGTTGCTACACTGAAAATAATGTGTTTGATTTATTTTTAATGTGAATACAGTAGTGATTTTGTTTGTCAGAAGCCATGGGGAACAAAATTGGATATTAGACACTATCAGCTTCCATTTCATGCAATAGGAAATGTAACTAGATCATAAACAGATATCTGATTTAAAAATGCACTCTTTTATGTTTAAGGAAATGATATTAAAATGTTTTGCTGTTACAAACAGAATATGTGCATTTCTAACCAAATTGTAAAGCTTCTATTACGAAAGAAAGAATAAAAAAGAATATGGAGAGGAGAGAGAGATAAAAAGAATTAGCAGAAACGGTATTTTTTCTCAATAAATTTTAATCTGTTTCTGAACTGATTTTTGGGTCTAGATTAATTTATTCTTTTTCTTGTTCTGATCTAAAAAGAATAAGCAGCAAAAACTGAAGATGTGAAAATAAATGGGCAGAACAGCTAAATGATTTAGAAGGTTTTGCCTAATTTTGTGCAACTACTCATGAAAAATCAATTAAATTATATATATGCAGATCTTTGTAACAGGAAGCCAAATCAGTTCTGTATTTTTGTGGGGAATGACAGCATGATCTCAAAGGTTTTTTTTCTTCTTCTTCTCTTTTTCTGTTTTGTTTTGTTTTCTCTTTGAAAATTTAATTTTAAGTTGTACATTCTGGTTATGTCTTGTAGAAGATAAAATATATATTTTCATCATAAAACTCTAGAGTTTTTTTCACATTTCATTGTGTCAGTTCCATAAGTTTCCTGTCATGTCTCCTGTGCAGGTTGCTTAAAAGTTAGACAATCAATCTCAAGAAAACACGATGAAAATAACTTTGCCTTAATGCAACAAGAGCAGTACTTTTGTTTAAATTTGCACGGAATTCAGGGGTTTTTTTCTAAGTACATTTTTGCTTTTTCCTTTCTAGATGGAGACATCTTTTATAGATCTGGTAATTAAAGCTTTTAAACTCAGACACTGTATTCTATAATAAACTATTAAGATTAAAGTTTTATTTCTTTCAGTTTTCTCATTTCTAATCTCTTCAGTTCATGATAAAGATCACAAATTTTCTATAGCTGTTATTTCAGGTTTCTTACTTAGCATGTTAACAACTTTGATCATGGTCATATTTACTCAAAAAGTATACAGAGCAGCTGTACAGAAGTGTGGGGTGTTTTTTTTGTTGTTTTGCTTTGTTTAGTATTGTTTCTTCTACTGCAGATGGTTACAAAATATGCTGGAAACTCTAAACCAGTCTCAGGCTACAACAAACAGCAAGTGTCACTGCTTACCAAATGACAGATGCATCCCTGTTGTGACAGCAGTAGTTGTGTGGGCCACCTGGAGGACTAGAGACCTGTGCTTACTTGCAAGCCATTGTCATGAAATACTCCTTGAACTACCAAGGAAATGCCCATGAAATTAATATCTTAATGGAAGCATGGAATGGGATGGTATGGGATAGTTCAGTGTGAAACTTTGACTTCAGTGAAGGAATAAACCACAGCTGCTCTTGTCTATGTTGTGCTGTTATGGTTTTGGAAACTTGTACTCAGCTTCTTTGCCTGTAATAAATCCAATTTCTGATTTTATTGTAAAATACCACATTTTTATGCACTATTCTTATTTTTTCTTAACAAAATAGTTTTCAGCTCTTAGAAATTGCAAATGTATTGCTCAAATTAGTAGTATTTATTTAATGTCAAATACCACAATATTTATGATAGAAATTTGCAAGCAAATGAGCTATTTATTTGAGTACAGACGTGTGTGTTTCCTAGATCCAATTTATATCACTGTAATAGGTTTAATTATATAGACCTTGCTTTCATATCTGTTTATAGAGAGAGTTATTTAGATGCAAGTATTCTTTTGTAAAGAAGAGTTATGTAGGAGAGGTTTAAATTAATAAAATATATTTCCAGAGAATACTTAAATGAAGAAAAAAGAACATAGGAGGAATAATTTTATGCTTATAGTATTACTAAAAGGAAATATTCACTTTTTTATTATATCTTATAACTATTAGCCTCCATGGATTCACTCTACAACCACTAAAAATATGTTTGATTCATAATACAGATTATAGGATTTTCCTGAGTACTCAAGTGAAAAAAGATTTGAAAGACAGCATGGAAGAGATTTGCTAAGAACTAAGGGCAACAAGAGAGGTGAGCATTTTAGCATTAGTAACTGCAACTTGTGCAGGAGAAGTCTATTTTTATACATCATCTGTGCTTGTCACTTGTCTTTACAGATACAGATAATGAAAAAAAGAATTATTCTCTTGTCATTGTTAAAATCATTCCATTCTACTTGTTTCTTATTTGTTTCTTTGGTTGTGGGTTTGGATTGGTTTTGGATTGGATTGGTTGAGTTTTTATGGACTGATGATTGTTTTTTTCTTTCTTTTTTCTTTTGCAAATCTATGCAAATAAAAAAATCCTACTCTTTAGCATAAAACATTCAAAGTTTGGTACACATATGTGTGTGAGCATTAGTAGAGAATTTCTACATGCAATGCATGAGGCAGTACTTGCAGGGAGAAACAGCTGGTGATCAAAAAAATAATTTTCAAGCAATACTGGTTGGAAGAAATTCCCGGTCATATGTGTTTGAGCTGGCTGGATGTTGGAAGGGCAGAGATGATCTTGCTGAAGTTCAGCAGTCAACACAGAGCCATATCCAAGAGGCATATACAGGAGTTAAAAAGTTCAGGGTAGGCCTTAAGCATTCCAGCATTTTAGGAGAGGAAAGATTTCTAGTTTATTTCAAGTGAAAGAGTTACTGTAAAAAACATGACTGTTACGGACTATGTAGTTACAAAGGATACTGATCTTCGTTGCTAAGTTTTTGGCTTTTTTGCTTCTCAGATTTTTTCATACGTTTTAATTCTATTCCAGGTTCTGTCATTTAATATAGACAGGGAAAGATATACATTTTTAAATGCCACAGTTGTGCTTGGGTTGTGGAAACTGGGGCAAAAGGTATAGCTTTGTGATGTGTGTGGGATGGAAGACTATTTCTTGTGCAAGCATAGAATGGGAAGTAAGGTAAAAATATCTTTTTTCTTTACATAATAGTTTATTTGTGGAAACTAACTATCACATGGAATGTCACACAGAAATAGCCCTTCAAATATTAAATAAAAGTTTTCATAGAATCAGATACAAAATCTTTTAATACTCTTTATTTTATCTCAATACTTATGTGGTGACAAGAGCTATGCCTTTTTCCTGTTGCAGTTTATAAGAGAATATTAAATTCATGACTACCTAGCTTTTTTTTTTTCTTTTCCATCAAATAATTTATCTTTTAAGAAATAATTCTTATAATTATCACACTTTATACAAAGATTTTTTTCCATAAATGTTCTATTTGCTAGACATTTATGCAGGTAAAAATTCTTCAAATCTGTATCCTCAATAACATTTTATGAAGGAATAGATGGAGAGTTGTGTTTATGAGTGTATCAGAACTTGGCCCATAGCTGACATTACTTCTAAATGCCATACAATGTAATTTTAAAACAACATTTTACAAGTATGATAAAATGAGAGTATATGGATGAATATGAATGAAAAATAAAACAGTAAAAACTTGTAATTGCCAGCAAAATAGGAAAAAACCTCTCCTTTTGCTTATAGTTCCACCAAAACAAAACTATCAAACTTAAGTTGCTCACAGTTACATCCCTGATTCCTGTGAAAATGGAAATCATTCTGTGGGGTATAAAACACCTGCTATTCCACACATACTGACAGACACAAATATATTTTAAAAAACAACACTTTAAAAAACTTTGCTGCAGACCTCCCTTCCTTCAAATAAACCCAATTTAAAAATACTATTCTGTCTTAAGACAGTGAAAATAATTAACCAAGTTAAACAAGGTAAGGGTATAAATGATAAGAAGTGATATATTTGGTCCTGTCATGGAGACTGACATTTTAAACCCCAGTTTAAAAAGGAGGGATAAAAGCAGTGTGTCCCTTTGCCAAATTTGTAGCAAAATTTTATATGAAAGTTCCATATAAGACTAAGCAATCTTTCCCCACATGTAAAAACAGCTTTTACTATTTCAGAGAAGTACACTTACCTGTGAGACCACTGCTGTCACAGAGTATAATAGGGGCTATAGAGACCATGAATTTATTATGGGAATGACAAAGAGCCTTGGTCTTCCTTTTTCCTCAGGAAAGCAAGGTTTGCAGTCCCATGTCATGTAGCATAGACCCACATACACATCTAATTAGATATCTATGTAGAACAATTTTTGGGCTTGGCTCTTTAACCCCAAAGATCACCAGCAGTCTTTTTTTGCAGCTCACTCTTTGGCTCTCACTGACAGTACATTTTTAGAGTCAGTCACCAGCCCTTGAACAGCCTTCTGAATGATGCACGTACAGGTGGAATATTGATGAGATGAAGCACACACATCTGATGTAGAAATTAGATGGACCATTTTTCATTTCTAAAGTGCTCTGCAAATATTAAAGGTCATTAAAGTGAAATAAAAATAAATTTGTCTTTATGGATTGCTGCTCCTTTATGTCCCAGTCTTGCAAATAGCTTCATGTAGGCAGGCAATTTTGTTTAAGTACAGCTTGTTTGCTGACTTCTTGCAAGATTATAGATTTCAACAATGTGAAAATGTCAATACATACATCCTGCTTTTGCCTTGGAAATTTTTTTTTTTCAGTCAAAGCAATTATTTACTTTAACAGAAGTGTGAGACTGACTTTTTCTGCTCATGAGTGAAGCTGTCAAGTTATGCTACTTACTTGGGTGAAGCTTCTCCATGAAGAAAAAGACATATGAATAACTCCTCAAGAGAGAAGAATAGTTTCTTTCTGGCGAGTGCATGGATGCAGACAGAGGACACTGTACCAGCTCACTTATATCTCTACTCTTGTTGTCAGTGCAAAATGAAATATAGTGATAGAAATATTTCAATATTGACTCTTTTTTTCTTTTCAACAAATTATTTATTTAAGGAAGATGGGGGAATTTTGTTACACACTTCATTGAACCTTTTATGATTTGATCTATCTATTTGTGGTTATACAGCTTATAAAAAATCGCTGTTCCATGCCCATGATCTAAGTAAAATGTCCCATAAATAAGATAGAGACCCATAATACTCCTTCTTACCCCTCCAATTTCAGTATTTCCAGGGCCAACAGAACTATTTGTTTTATACAGGTTTGGCAGATATACTGGGCTCAAATTTTCTTACTCACTGTCAGCTGTAAACAATAATTTGTAAAAGTGCCATAGATTTTCTTTCAACATATTTATTCTGTTATGAATAAGAAACAGGATATATACAATCTGTAAGAATAATGAGGGGGGATAAAATTCACTGTCTGCATATAATTAGAGTCAATGTTATTTTTTTACTCAAGTAAAGTAAGGAAATCCCAAGGAAAGGAAATATTTTTTGTTAGTTGGTACTTATAAGTACTTTGGAGCTGCTTTTTAAGGAGTATAGAAGGAGAGAGAAAGAGACAGAGGAGATTTTTTTTTTGGTAGGATGTATCACTTTGTATAAACTCTGACTGTCATTCTAAACAAGAAACACAGATTTTTTGTATGGCAAATGAATTGACTTATCTGAATGGCAGGCACTCAAATTAGTACAAAAGGCTTGAGACAAACACTTCCGTTTCCTCCCTTAGTGAATGCTGACATTTTTAATGGCAATGTCCCGCCATTTCCCTGTTGAACAGGGAGAACTTCCGTAACTCCTGTCCAGCACTGGCAGCCCTCAGCAGCTGCTCACTTCCCATCTGCTGGGCTGCTCTCAGCCCTTTTCCCATGAGCAAAAGGAAAAGCACAGAAACTGAACCTTAGAAATCATCCACTGATTAGCATATTATCACCCATGATAGTGTAATCCTATATGTTAATTACATGTAGTGAATTCTATTTAATATCTGTTCACCAAATCTTTTGGAGAATTTGTAGTAGTTTCTGTGGCAGACCCTCCCTTGTCAGGAAGCCCTTAGGTTTTATCAGTATAATCTCCTTGCTTTCCTGAGTGTTCTGTTCAACATCTTTCTTTTGTTTCGTTTCTTCATGTTTTACAGAGCTGGCAGAGCATAGAAATAGTTCAGATTAATCAAAGAAACTTAATGCATCTCTATGGCTTAAAAGAATGTTTAAGGCTCCAGCACTTTCCATCTTAAGTTTAGGAAATGAAGCCTTATATTTATTTTTCTTTAAAAGTTAGATGAAGTTATTCAGTTTCTGACTAATTTTTTTCACAGAGGGTTTTCTATTTGTTTTTTACGTTTCTGAGTCATCATGAAATCTAGCCATTAAGAGATTAGCCTCTTTCTCACAATTTCTGAAATACACAGTATATTTTGTTTTAAAAATCTGACTTTGATATTACTGCAGTTAGTAGAGATTTATCTCCACATTTTCAATTGAATAAAATGAGTTCAAAAAGTAACACACTTCAATAGTTCTACTCCTGGAAGAGGTATAGAAAACATTATTGGCAATTTGTATTACACATGTTCAATGGGACTATGATAAAATTGTTTATTATATGTCTGAGAAAGTACTGTAGTGTGTATAAGTCTTTAGAAAGCTACTTTAATCCAATGTGCACTGTTCACAAAATGGATTCTCTTTCAATTTTAACTCTTAACTCTTAAAAAACGAAAAAAGCCTGTTGTTGATACACTTTTTCCCAAACTTTCCAAAATGGAACTTTTTATAGCTTTCATCCTGTAATTAGCTCTCTGTAGATATGAATGAGTCTTTGGGGAAATAAATGCATACCATTCCTGGGACTCATCAAGTATTTTTCTTCTCCTTCACCATTTCAAGTTCAAAAAACGTTTTGGACTCATGTATCACGTAGTTCCCACTTCTGACCACATTGTACTTTTGTATTCAATGATTGTTGTTTCTGAGATTACCATAAGAATAAAGGTTTCAACCCAGCCAGATGACTGATCTAAAATCTGTTAAAACAGTAGAAAATCTTACCATTTCTGCAGACAGTTTTGAAATAACCCAGGACGGAATGCTTTTGTCTTTTAGAGTTTAATTTAAGTACAGGTACTTCCTGTCTCTTTTCCATTTAATTTCAAGTTGTCCACACAGGTTTTATATGAAAAAGAGAGACAGAAATTGCTGGAACAGTATTCAGCAGCTGTTGGCTTTTGAGTGAGTGAGCCTTTTACAAAAACATTCTTCAGAATAAAATATTGTTATTTAATGTTAATGTTTAGATGTGAATGGTATATTGCTAATAGTGAAGGAAGTCAGGGAATGCTATTGCACTCACTCCAATAGTTATTAGGAACAATATGGATACTACTACTGAGTAAAAGGATAGTGATTGATCTAAATTATTTTCTTCTCTGGTTTTCCTCCGGATATAAGTGATTCTTGAACTCTGTAACAGATTTAAAATGCTTCTACATGAAGCTGCTATGTAAACTCTTAGACTTCATATTTTTATTACATCTCATTCAAATGATCTTTTGCACCTTGATTTTTAATTTGATATGCCTTGTCTAGCAGGAAGATTTTTCTCTGTGTTTAATGACATTTTCCTCCTCTTAACATGATTAAGTATAAGATATTTTGCCTTTGCCCTCTCCAAGTTGTGCTGGAAGCAGATGTTAATATTTTATACACAATTTTCCTTAACCCATAATTGGCAATAAAGACAAAATAATGTAATGTTTCAAGATTCCTCAGTATTAACTAATTAAACCAGCAGCAGGCCTTGAGCATGGGACAATGGCAAACTTTCAGATGAATTAATTTTATGGAAGACCAGCTGAGTAATTGGACTCCAATTACAGGCTGTTTAGCTCCCTCATCACCTTCACATATAATTAAATTCAATTGGTTGATACAGCTTCTATTTTTATGAGGGCACTTACAAGATTTTTGAACCCCACTGTGACTTTGGATCTAGGCCAATCAATTATTACTCATTTCTCTTTCAAATGGAAATTCTCTAGATTAGTCATATCTTCTATAATGCACTGCTAGCATTTAAAAGGTCTGTCTATAGCACATTGAAGATGAGAAATGGACAAAGATAAATGTTTATAGATATTTTTGTTCTACAAACAATATATAGGATGCAACTGTACATTTGTTGTTGATTTTGATGAATGAAGGCCACGTGTTTTTATGAACTGTCTTGAGAGATATGATGCTACATCTCTTGAGAGACATATGATGATACACACTGCATCATTATATTTGCAAATGCCATGCTTATTCATGTTACAAATAATTACTGAAATAGTTCATTAGATCTAAAATTGTCTTTATTGGCATGTAAAAATTAGTCATGTATAGCTAGCTGTGAATCCCTCAGTAGTCCCGTTTTCCTTCTTTAATTCCTTTTCAAATTAAATTAAAACATTGTTACTAATTAAAACGAAAACCTAAAACACCCGAAATTACTGCTTATCTAGAGAAAAAATCAACAGTCCCTGATCCATAAGTTGTTAAATAGTTTGTCTAAAGAGAGAAAAAAAAATCTATTTTGAAAATCTTAGAACTGTTTTATCTTAAAGCACTTGGCCTTGAATTAGTACATAATTTCAACTACAAACAGACCATGAATTAATAAGTATGCTTGTAGCATTTCACCCATAGCTAGTCTATATGGACATCAAAAAAATGACTAGAAGTGATATGGCACTTTTGCCTGTTCTTAGTATATTGCTTCCAGTGTATTTATTTCCAAAGAGAGCAATACATCATTGTTAATAAAACAGGAAGCAGGGAAGCAATAGTGACATCAGTGATCTTTTCCAGCTCTACTGAGTGATCAATAAAGAAAAAGGCAGTGTCAAATATGAAATATTACTTTTCTTTAGACCTTTCAGTTAGGGAAATATCAAACCTATTTCTTCAATCCTTAAACTCTTGAATTTGAATACGAGCCATTGATTAGCTATGTACAAAATGACGTTGAGACATGCCAAATTACAACAAAGGCTCTATGAAACTCTGTTACTACTGATTGACTAACAAAATGCAACATTAATGATTAATGGGTTTGTAATAAATACCAGAGAAGTAGTGTTCACTGCCTTCTCTTTTGGGTTCTCATTTCCCACAAGTGCAGAAAACTCACCTCTAAAAACAGCAGGGAGTTCTCCTCTTTGGTTTTTTTTTTTTTTTTTTGTCCTATTCCTCCCACAGAATTCAGATAGTATACATTAGAAAGTGGCTGATTCAGATCTTCACTGCTTAATTTTGATTTTTTTCCTGATTACTCTGTATCTGAAAAACAAAACTCATATACTGAGAAAATTTTTCACCTTTTGTACAGACATATGATATACAGGGGGAAAAACACAATAAAAAGACTTCAGAGGAAAATGTTTTTCATTGTTTTAAATAAGTTAAACGTCATATTAGATGTTATCAAAATATGTTATTAATGGTATGACTATTATTTTAGAACCAAGCACAGGTGGTAGGCATGTTAAAATCATGTAAAATCTGGGTTTGTCTTTTGTTTGTTTTGCACTTGCTTGCTTGCTTTCCTTTCTGAGTATCTAAGGATCCACTTTAAAAGAGACTAAGTAGTTCATGTATCAAATGATTATGTTGATTTTTCCTGCAAAAATAAATGTTTAATTACTACCACTATTAATGGTGCAAGTAAAGGTAGAAAACAAATTTTTCATACATGCCTCCTGTTTCAGGAGCATCACAGATGCTGCCATTCAGATTGAACAGGTTCTGATGATGTGTTTAGTATAACATGTATAACATGTTATATATATGTCTAACATGTATATCAACCATTAATCCAGTTGGTCCCCTTGATGTCACCACAAGTTCATTAATAATTTATTTCTGCTAAGAAGACACAGTATTTATGCAATAAAAAGCATAACTAATAAGATAGTATGGACCATTGCACTTCTAGGAGAGAGAAGAAAATTAGTAGTGCTGTCACAGACCTAATATCAACTCACTTGAGGTGGCAGTCAGGAAAGAAAACTCTCTAGATATTATTTTTTTCCAAAGGCTAGATGTTTTAAATCACAGTGTTCATTAAACTTAGTCATCATTTCATCGTTTTGCTTCATCAAGCCTTTTGTTCCACATGTGTTTTGAAACACTTTTTTCTCCCTAGGTGGGTTAACTCAGATCAGAATGCACAATTGGCATTTCTTGCAGAGACAAAGTCAGAATCGATTAAGTTTAGAAGACAAACTGCAGAGAGGGAAGGAAAGGAAAGACCTCATTCAGGGTCTAATTTTACAGGATTTGTAATTTGTAAGTGAACAGCCACCTTTTCATGGATTTCTTTCTGAATAATGACAAGAATTAAAAAGAGAATAAGTTGGTTCACCAGTACACTTACTCAGGAAATATAAGCAGGTATTAGAGGTTTAGTGAAAACACCACCAGTACCACGAGGAGGAAAAAAAAAAGCCCAGGAGGAGCATTTCCCACTATTTTTAGAGGTGAATTTTCTGCTCTTTTGGGAAACGAAACCCAAAATGTTCATGATCTGGCTCTGGCATGTAGTGACCAAACCATAACTTCATTAATAGTTTTCCTCCCAAACAGAGTTTTTTTGAATACTATTTTTCCCCCTTTCTTTCCCTAACTCATTATTGAGAACATACTCTGCATTTTGGGAAACACCTATAAATGTAAGACAAAAAAAAAAATCAAATCGGAAAGGCAAATTCCTTGCCTCCTCTTGTGGTTTATTTGGAGGTTAATCGACAGGCACATTGTTCCTTTAATAGTATTGCCGATCCTAAATGTTGACTGCCATTCCGCACAGCTGTGAACAATGCTAAATGAAGTAAACCTAAACAATAAGAAGAGAATCAGAAAGTGACGGAAGCACGCCTACTCTGTGTATTTAGAAGCAAATAACTTTCTGTTATGTAAATGAAAGGCACTTAGGTATGAGGAGAAAACCTCAAAATTAAATAGCTTTTAAGTTTAATCCCTGCAATACAGTGTGTTGGCAGTGCCGTATGTTGCTTCTGTGGCTTCGAAGACACTTTAACTCCTAATGGTTGATACCATCAGTGCTCCCCTCCAAAAACATTCCTCATATACAGTACAACAAAGAACAGTGTGTGCCCATGGCCCGAGCTTAACAAAGTGCATTGAGAAGGACGGCTTCCTGGGCAGAAAAGCACATCAATAACACAGTGGGAAGTGGCACCAACAGAAGGTAAACACGGGTCAGTCAGGGAAAGCTTAGTAGGTGGTGGGGCACAGATCTTCACATACAATGAAGGGAATGACATCAGAGAGATTCATCGTTCTCTGTGCTTGAGTTCTCAGTTATTAACTAAGGCATAACATCATACAGGACAACAAAGGCACAGAATCAGCCAGTTTTTGACTGCCTCACAGATGGCACTTAAATGTAGATTTCAGTTCTGCTGAGAGAATGACTGTGGCAATTGTGTTAGCTGAACCGTTCAGCCCAGGGAAAACAAAACAAAATAAAAAAAAGTGATGCATTAATGTTCTGGTTAAGTAAATATTATTCAGACATGTAAGCCACTAGGCTTACCCAATTCTCTGTCATTATTTATTAGGTACATGTGAATGGTGTATAAGAGTTTCAAATTACCAAACATAGTTTTTCTGTCAAGGACTGGCAAAAAAAATAATAAAAAATAGTTGTTCCATGTATGTAGTATTTTATAGCTGGCAGGAAATATGTATTTTTAATTCATTTTAGGTAGATTTAGCAAGAGATGAGTCTTCTTTACAAAAGCAGCTTTTCTTTTCCATGCTGCATTAATGTGTGTTCATCTGTAACTCCTTTTATCTCTGACCTTTTTCCTAATAGGGAAATTGTTAAGGAATAGGGAAGAATTTAAATGCCACTCATATCAGATAGGAAGATAATTTTTACAAGCTGCTTTGATTATGAAGAGTGTTTATTTATGGAACTGTTCACAGATTTTTAATGCACTATCTTGATTTTGATTAGTGCTTTATGCTGCAATTTTTAATTTTGCTCACAAAATTTAGGCAAGAGACTTCTGTACGTGAAAGCTTTTGTACTTTTAAAAAGGTTTTGTAAATGTCATTGATTCTTCATTGCAGTCATATCTAAACCTTTTTGACTGTGCAACCATATAAAATAAATTATGAGCATTCACTGCCAATATATGTGCATTTGTGTTTATAATTTGTATACATGTACTACTATAACAGCATATAATAGACATTATAAAACTTGAATAAAATGAGATATTAAAATAATGAGACAAAGATGAAATTGGCTATTATTTAAAATATATATTATTTAATAATGGTAAAAAAAATCCTCCTTCACCCCAGTGGATTGTCTTGTGCACTCCACAGGGAGTGCCTGCACACCATGTTGGAGAAAACTTCCTTATTAACAAATTGCCATCTAATAATTATTAGATTATAAAAATCTAAAATTCACCACAGAAGGAATACCTTAGAATAAAATGTAAAGCAGCTTTATGAATTTTATCCAAACTTAAGGGTTTTTTCTAAATTTTTGAAGTACTAATTTCATGGAACTTCCTGCAGACCCTATTTGAGTTCCCAATTAGACCTTCGTCCAAATTAGATATCCATAACTTCAAAGGGCTATGATTTTCCAGGAATAGAAGACTAACATGGAAGAAACTGTGAGGTACATGCTGGAAAATGTGTTACTTAATTCTCAGCTTTGTTATAACTCCAGTAGTATAGTAAAAAGAGAAGTCAATTTCCAGGCCTAGGTTGTAAATCTGAAATTAGGCCACCTGCATAAGAAATCTTAGCTATCTAGAAAGTCAGCGCGTCAGTCTTTTGTTCAGATCATCAGCATATGCTTTTCCAAGTGCTTTCACTTATCAGAATAAATGAGTTTGTTTATCCAAAGAGTTCAGGAAATGAACTACTTTATTTGATATGGATTTTCAGATGACCACAACCCAGTACTGACACTGGACATCTGAGATATTTAATGAAGCAAATCAAAGGGTAGAAACTTACTTCATGGAGGCTGTTACATTGTAGTCATAGCTTTTGCCAAATGAGCAAAGTCCATGACTAGGTGTGTTTGAAAAAGAGCTTCATTTATCAAAAGTAATCTTTAAAAATGAGAATACAATCCTCTTGTTATTTATATTTCTTTTGTATATCTATTAAATATGTGTTTGAATAAACACATTTGAATAAACAAGAGGGTGCAATGAGGAACCACCACAGAGAAAGTTCCTTGTTGAATTCATGGGCCTATGAGAACTGAGTTTTGTAGTTCAGAGCTCCATAAGATGGATGTGGCAATTTGCTATCCTCTGGAAATATTTTGTTACACTGATTTTATTTTTTTTTTCATATTTTTATTTTAAATATTCACAACTGAAAGAGAGGAAAGCACTTAGAAGAAAAAAAAAAGAACACAAAGAGGTCAGGAGGAGGAAAGAATTTCAACACCTAATAGGAATTTCTGAATTTGGAAACCCACGTTGTTTATATAGTCATTGGAATTTTCCTGTGGTGATTTAGAGTATCTAAAGCTTAGAAATCAAACTCTGGAGACTACAAATAAAGAACCTAATTAAGGCACCCACACTGATAGTGTTATCTCATATTACTCCTGCTCCTTTTTTAGGCTGACCATTACAAATACCTTTACAGAACCATTGATTTATCATTTCTAAATAGTAGTTTGCTTTGAATATTTCATGGTTCATGGATGTTGAGAAAAGATAGCCAAGGGTAAGGAAGACCTGGGATTAACAATACAATGGATTGCTTAAGGAAAGTTAATGCAACTAAAATGGTAATATCTTTCTTGAAGATATGTTTTTCTGATTGCCTCCTCCAGAATTTTATGAAAATATCTTGTCAATCATTATATTTCCATGCCTTCAAATCCAGAAGAAAGATACAAAATTAGTTTTCATTGGAAGTATTTTCTGTTATCCATTGGTTGATAAATAATTTCTGATGTGGAAAGTAAGCAAAAAAAAAAGGCATTTTGCTGCATTTTAGAAGAAAAGAGTCCTACAAAATTCAAGAAAAGATGAGAAGTTTTATCTCAATCAGCTTCACTAATATAAGAACTGATGGCTATTTAAACATATGAATGTCTGCAATTTTTACTTGACATGTCTATGGCAACAATATGTAGGATACATTGATTTATCAAGGACATTAAATGGAGACATGGAATTACCATCTCCATGAGATTCTGCATGAACTGCAATCAATCAGCAACAACAGGTCAAAGCTGCAGCATGCTCTCTTTGTCTATGTCAATGCATATATCTGTTGCTGTCACCTTAAACCTCTCTTCGCCATCTATGGATTTTTTATCCTTATATTTAATCTAGTCATTATCAGCATAAGATTTCTGAAGAATGGAGACTGCATTTTTTAAACTAGAAATCTGGATGCAGCCCTGAGGGCTGAATAGGGCCCCTGGTTATTCTTGTGATATATGCGAAAAAAAGAAAAGTGCAGCATACTTTCTTCAAGGCTAACCTGTAGTCCACAGACATAATTTCACATATAGGTGGAGACATTTTAGAATCTAATGATTTTACAAGACACAGAAGTGACTGTGGGAAACCCAGATGCCATATCCAGTTTCCATGCAGAAGCTCAGTCACTGTTACTAGCCTGATCATACTTCTGTCTCAGTGATACCAGATAC
Source organism: Argya squamiceps (assembly GCA_037834095.1). NCBI lineage: Eukaryota > Metazoa > Chordata > Aves > Passeriformes > Leiothrichidae > Argya > Argya squamiceps. The sequence goes on from JBBMKD010000001.1 coordinate 78,953,527, forward strand.
ACCTGGTATCAATGGTATGAGGTGAATCCTGTTTATCAAGGAAACCATAGAATGCTCATGTAAAGGCAGAAAAAAGTCCCATTGGCTACATAAATTCTATTAAATAATATATTATCTTATTTGTAGTAAGTGGAATGTATGACTTTATGGACTATCTAGCAACTTTGCCAAAGCAAAGAATATGAGTTACTGAGGAGAAAGATTTTTTTTCATTTATCAACAAAAGAATAAGAAGGTTGTCCAGAAAAAGTGTAAGCCAGTTGAAGGAAAATGCTAATTTTTTTCAATTTTATTTCCCCCATCTTTTTTCCTCTCTTCCTTTCCCACCACAGGAAATTGCTCATAATAAGATTGCTCAGATACTTTTCAAAGAAAGATTTTTTTATTTACTAGTTTTGATAGAACATTGCAAAAAGTGGATTTAAAAACATCGAATACCCTTTTTAAATCTATTCTCACCTCTTATTTGGCTGCAAAGCTTTCATTTTAACTTGTGGAAACAGGTAACAAGGTCTGCTTAATGACAGAAAATTATTGAGAATAGTTAAGTCTAAATGTGGCTGTAAATACTTGTGCAAAGATCAGGCAGTACTGAATGAGGAGGTCATCAAAAGAAGAGGTCACAAATCTGTAAATGAAATTACTTCCACATGAAGTAATAAACAAAAATAATACTAATGATGTATATAGAATAGGACACTCTAAATTATTTCCAATTGCGAATAAGTTCTGTGGGTCATTTCAGATCTCTGAAACTCAGCAATGGTCAGAAAAAGACCTTGTAGAAATGCCAGAAGAGTGGCAAGTATGATCAGATGTTTGAGGGAAAACTAAATAGATTAAAACTTTGTTTAGACAAGAACAACAGAGGAAAGAAAGCAATGCATTAATAGTTTCTTTCAAAGAAAATGTTCCAGACATCAGTGATTTGATGAAGAATTGAAATCTGGAACTCGTTGGCACAAAGCGACACAAGGGACGTTAAGTATAAGCAGGTGTGGGCAGCACAGTATGAGTAGTTAGAGCCAGTCATCTGTACATTAAAATGGTGTGATCCATATTAAATGTTCAGTAAAATATCCAAGTATGCTGCCTACCAGGGGCTGAAAGAGTTAGTCACTATCTAATTTCCCTCTCTGATTTCCTTTCTTTCTTAATTATGTGTTTGGGATTTTTTTTTTTTTAATTTTTTGTTTGGTTTTGTTTTTGTTTTTTGTTTTGGTTTTTGGTTTGTTTGTTTGTTTTGTAATTCTTGCCTGAGGTATCTCTTACTGATCATTAACATCAGAGATATGATGCTTTCATAGGGGGATCTTTGCTCTGATCAAGCATATCTATTCTTATCCTATTTAGATATTTGTGCATAGTATTTTGAATTTCTAAAGAAAATATAAAATTCAAAAAATCAGAAAGAAATCAGAAGAACATATGTAAAATACATTTTTTTCTACACCATTTCAGCCCTAACTGCCTTTGCTATGCTTACAAAAGTACTTAAGTTTAGAATGACTCTTGGCATTTTCTATTTTTTGTTCAAAATTTTCTACTCAGACTAATTTCATAATCACTTTGATGTATAAATACAGATGCATGCACTTTGTGCATAATGTGTATGCGTATGAAGGTGTATTTGTGGAATATATGAATGTGTGCATGCAAAATAGGTTTGATTTTACTGTTAGTGAAATATCTTTTAAATTGATAGATATGGAAGAGAAAAATCCCATAGATATCATGGTTAGTCAAAATAAACCTGTAGCATTTCTAAAGAAACTCAATTTGAAAGGTGTTTGACAGAAAAATAGACTCATGTTTATGAACAAGAATTAAACAGAGTTACAAATTCATATTTAATGCTAAAAAATTTAAAAATCCATGTGCCATTAATTGTATTACATTTTCAGATTAGACTTAATGATAGTTTGCATTAAAGATTTCTAAAACTGCTTTTCTATGGAGCTCAAAGCTCAAAAAACTAGCCAGAAATCCTCTGGATTCATCATAGCTTATCATATTCTTTTCTGGAATCTGACACATGGTTTGACTCTAATATTTGGTGTTAACATTTCAAATTTAGTGTTTTGGAAAAATCCAGACTAGTTTTATCTTGCAGTGCAAGAGTATATTTGCCTCTGAGGCTTTCAGAATTACCACCCTCTTCAACACTGGTTCATTTCAAAGAGTGTAATTTTCAAAATGCTAATGTATTAATATTGTAGCTTTTCAGGAAGTTCTTTCCTTTTAGAATGATGTTTCTGCGACTCCTACAGTATTTCATTGCAGTAATTGCAGGTTAAGGCTGTGAGAGGAGGAGGGGAATACACTATAGAGAGATAGCATTTCACTAATAAAGAAAAATTCTACAATATCTTTTCACAAAAAACTTTACCACAGGTGCATTTTCTGTAAGAGAACATATATTCCCAAATTAGAACCATATTATTTTCTTGCATCCATAAAATTATACTTGTTAGTCTTGGCATCTATGACCTTAATGAAAATATGCTTCTCAGAAATACTATAGAGTAGCTAGTGGTTCTGGAAAAAGTAAAACATCAAGGGAACTTTCAACTTAATATATATTGGCACCTCATGAAATTTTAGGCAGAATTGCTTATTCAAGGAGGTAAGGAGATTTTGAAAGACCATTTAGCAAAAATCAGACTGGTGGTGGATTTATAAACACAGTACATTATAACTGTCTGACAGAAAGATAGAAATAATATCCCATTTGCCATCAAAGCTGCTCCAAGAAAGAGAAAAAGAACAATTCTGTCTGGGCATGGTCATTTAATTTTGACAAATTCTCAGAGCTCATCAGATTGCCAAATGACACTGAGAAAGAACAGATACACCCCCTTCCTAGCCCTCCTTTCCCTTCTTGGTTCCTTAACATACTGGACCTTTTCCATCAGTCAATTACACTGCAAAGCATCGTTGTCATTGGCAATACTCTCAAAGGGAAGGATTAAACAATTTGGGTTCAGAAGCACGTTGCACTGTAAAAATCAGACTTCCATGAGGTTTTTGCCTTTCAATATTTAGGGTTCTCAGACACCACTGGAGATTGAGCTCAATCATTTAATTCACTAATAAGAGGATATGGAATCAGACCTAACTGGACAGACATCTGTTGCAACACCAATTTGGAATTTTTTTTACGTATTAAGCAGCTCAGGGGAAATAAAACTAATAGGTGTTGGGCTCTAAAAGCTGAAATAACTACAAATGGGCTCTGTCGTTTCTTTACTAGCTAAGTTTATCTCATGTGTTACTTTTTACTTTCTATACTATGCATTTTGATTGTCATGGAGATGACAAAATTATCAGCTGGAATGAAGAAGCAGTACTAACATTTTACTAGATATTGAATCTAGTAAATTGAATTTAGTTAGTAAATCAAAATGCATTTTCATTAGTAGAGATATTTCACCAAAGCAATGTCATTTACAGAAAAGCCCAATGAACATGTTATATTTTTTAAAATCCTTTTTTCCTGGAAGAAAAGGCAAATTATTTCATTTCATTTTATTTTGTTTTGTAAGATTTATCTTCCCACTGCTTTTACAGAAATGTGCAAAGAATTCTCTTCAAAATATATTTGGAGTGGAGACAGATATGATAACATATTTTGCTACATTCTTTTTTAAATTTGGTTTTACATAACTATAAATAGCAACTGTATGTAGCACTATTAGAAAATTAATGTATTAAGAGTTACATTTCCACAGACATTGTCACACAAGTGATTTTATGCCTTGTGTTAATAATTTTGCAACAATTTTACAACAATCAATTTACAATCAGTGTTTTCCAGAACTCCTATTCATAAGATTCCTCGGAGTTTCACTTTATGAGTTTTAATCACAAGGACTCAAAGACACAAAGAATTCAGTTCAGAGTTGAAACCTGGAAGGATCTGTAAGTTCAGAGCAGATTTTCAAGAGACAGTCTCCTCTAGTTGTGCCAAAATTCCTCTCCCAGCAGTGGATTGATTATGCCCTGATGAATAGAAGTGTCTCTTTTTATTGTCAGGTCCATGAAAAGCAGCAGCATTTCAAAACCAGGGGAAAAAAGGACAAAAAAGAGGGAAAAAAAAGAAGAAAAAGTCTCAGTTAGACTTCATATCCAGTATTTCCAATACTTTTGCTTTTCTTTCATCATGAACCAATAATTATTTTTATTTATTTTTTTGTATTATTTTTAAAGAAAAAATGTGAAGGCATAATGGGAATAGCTGTTAATAATTAAAAATCCAGGCTAAAATGCATTTACTTCTAGAATGTTAACACCAAGTGAAACACATCTTCATTTTACCTTGATAATATAAGAAACAAGTTCATGTAAAGAAAGCTTTCCAAACTATGATCAAGAAAAATAATAAAATAGAGAATTTGAAGAGGATCACTGAAATAACTTCTCTGTTGAGTTGTACTTATCTTGTAGGCAATGGCATACTTTGAGACATTTAAATATTGCTGTTTATTTAATTATATTGTGCTGTGTGGGTTTTTTGTAGGTTATTTTGATCTGGTTGTCAGTTTGAGAGGTATTGTTTGTGTCATTTCCTTACAAGAAAGCAAAATATCTTTTCCAATTATGCATTAGTTTATATTCAGAGCCTTTTTTTTCTGGATGGGCAGTCCAAAATTACTCAGTGCCTCTTTTCAGAAGTTTGATCTGGAAACCTCTGCTAAAATTTTGTCCTGTATGAAGGACAATAAAGAAGATAAATGGGGATAAACTTGGTAAGGCAATATTGGTAACATTTTTTACAATAATGTGTAAAATTCTGCTAACTTCTGCCTTAAATAACTGAGGACAAATAAATGTCATATTCCTTTTTTTGGTTTTTTAAACCAAAACTGATGCTATAATTAGAAAAAATACAAATATTTTAGGCAATTGAACAAAAAAGAGAATCTTGTTCTCTGAAGGATAGCCAGAGAGCATATTTTGTACTTGACTACAGAGTATTATTACTGTAAATCAGAATCAATGACCCATGTGATGTGATCTCCATTTAATATGTTTTTTTCTAATGCAATGCCTATGCTATTACACTGAGCAAGCCATGTTGGTCTGGAGATCAACAGTTATAATTGCCAAAAATCCATAGTAAGGCAAGATCATGGTAAATGTTGTAGTGCAGTTACACTTCTGTAAAAGGATTTTTCTTCTTTTGATTTTCCCAACAGTTTGATTCCACTCCTTTAGGTTTTAGAAATTTTTACTGTAATATTGTCACCTGAGAAAAGGTTCTTTACTCCAATCTATGTTAGAACACTGCTGAAAAGATTGGATCAAATTCACTCCTGAGGCAACTCTGTTAATTTCAAAGGAGGTAAATTGCAAGTGAGTTGATCTAATGAATATTTGCTCAACATCAGTGAACAAAAACAAAATATTTCCACAATTATAGGTCCGGTTACATTTGAAAAACTATTTGAATGATGTAGAAAAATCGTAATATATTTGAAAAAAAAAATCACATATAAGTAACATGCACACATCCTTTCCATCCTTCCTTTAATTTTTACTTACACTAGTTGACATCAGACTTTAGGATTACTCTTGAAGCTTGAAGCTATGTTTCTCATTAATCAGGGAAAGAGCACTGGCCCATGAACTTCTCTACGACTTAATTCCTCCTTGCTTTTTTTCTGTTTTGGCCTGTGCTACCCAGGCACAGTATGGGAGAATGCAAGGTCAGGCATTGTCCATCACAGCCTGTGTGGGCCAGACCACCCCACTCTGAAGGGAGAAGAGAGACTGCCTTCAGGATCAGAGAAAAAGCACCCTTGTCCATTTTTTGTACTAGTACACATGTGAGGTTTATGGCCATGGAGAACCACTGGGTAGAAGCCTGCTCATCATTAGCAAAGGTCTGTTTAGTGCTGCCATGATACCTAGAATTATTTTTAAAAAGTACTCTCTCATGTTCACTGATGGAGGCTGTGAAAACTCCCTTAGGCTTTCCAGTTTATCTTCTTTTTTCTTTCTTTTACAGAATTTTGATGGGCTAATAGCAAAGTTTGAGCTCCCAGCTACTTATTTGGCTTTTTGAGAGTGATTGCCCTTTGTTTAAAAAGGAATCTTAACTGATGATAGAATATATACCTACAATATGTTCTCAGTCTGTTGACACATAATAGTGTGTATGTCCTGGAGAAATGTAAATGACAGAACCTCTGTTTCAGTAAAATAATTACTGTTTTCACAGACATTGGTAAATGTAAAACTCAGTACAAATGATAATTGTTATTGCTACTATTATTTGCTTCCAAAGCACATGGTATATGTACTTAGGTGCTTAGAGAGAAAATTGTACTGCATGTTCAGATTAAGAAGAAAGAAGAGAAATTTTCTTTTACCTCTCTTGTGAGTATCTTAAATTCAGACTTCCATTAGTAGATATTTGCTGGTTGGTTATGTGTTGGCTAAAAGGGGAAGATGGACAAAAATATGGGTGGAATTAAGATTCTACTTCTTGACTGATGTAACTGAGATAGTTTTGATCAAAAATCCCTGTATTCACTTTAAGAGAAATGAGAGGAACAAAATATTGTCTCAGAAAAGTACCTTCTTCTCTCTGTTGGTCAGATTCTTATTTTGTTTATGAACTTTTCCTAAGAAATTCTGTTTGCTGTTTAAAAAAAAAGTATGAGCTTTGGTAAACGCCTGTTATCCTTTATCTTTTCTTCTGTACAATTTTGTAGTTATTTTGACCATCTAATAGTTTGTCTAAATCAGTTATATAGTGGTGAGTGGAAATGCAGATAGGTAATATATTTCAGGATTATACTTCTACTGTAGTGATGGAAAAAATTATCCCTCTCAGGTCTGGTCAATGAGATACAAAGCTTTATTAAAAATTACTGCCATTGTGCACCAACCAACAGACTTTCCCTGTCTTTATTAAGTTGTTGCCTCTAGTTTTGTGACATTGATTTCAGAAATGCATGGGTCTTTTCACGGAATCGTAGAACCACAAATTGGAAAAGGTCCATAAGACCATCAAGTCCAAGTGTAAACATTACACTGCCAAGTTCAGCACTGAACCATGTCCCTAATTTTAATTTCATTTGTCCTGTTACCCCTCCTTGAGAGGCATACCTCCTAAAACAGTTGTCACAGAATCATGGAATAAGCTGAGCTGGAAGTGACCCACAAGGATAATTAAGTTCAACCCTGACCCTGCTCAGAACACCCCCAGGATTCACACCACACACCCAAGGACATTGTCTAAATGTTTCTTGAACTCCGTCAGGCTGCTGTTGTGACCACTTCTCTGAGGAGCCTCTTCCAGGGCACAGCCACCCTCTGGGTGAAGTACCTTTCTCTAATATCTAAACTAAACCTCACCTGACACAACTTCAGGACATTCCCTCACTGGTCCTGTCACTGGTCACTGGAGAGAAGAGATCAAAGTCTGCCCCTCCTGTGCCCCTTTCAAGAAAGCTGTAGACTACAATGAGGTCTCCTCTCAGTCTCCTCCAAGCTGGAGAAACCAAGTGACCTCAACCACTTCTCATACAGCTTCCCCTTAAGGCCCTTCACCATCTTTTTTGCCCTCCTTTGGACTCTTGCTAATAGTTCAATGTCTTCCTGATATTGTGGCATCCAAAATTACACACAATATTCAAGGTGAGGCTGCTCCAGTGCAGAGCAGAGCAGGACAATCCCACTGGTGCTGCTGTGCCTGATGCACCCAGGACACTCTTGGCCCTCCTGGCTGTCAGGGCAGCTCTGAGTCAAAACTTGTGGACTACTGTCACATGTACAAAACAATGATATCAAACCTGCTGTTAAAGTTGCAGTTTTATGGAAGTAAACCTAGTAATAGCAATATTTTCCTAAAAAATATGCTTAATTTTTTAATCTTTCATATCATGTATGAATCAATATTTTAAGTGCCTCACTGGGGAAAGTATTGCAGTAGTTTTCTATTGATAGCATTGGCAACCTCTCTCTTCTTTTGATAATAAATATGCTTAAAGATATGTGTAACAACTGCTATAGAAATTCTGTAAAAATTGATCGTATTTGACACAAAAACCTATTGCTCTACTGAATAAAATGAAAATATAGACATGATGGTTTCAGCATGATCATGACATGGAGTTTTATACCTCTATCTCACCCCAAATAAAAAGCTGTCTAATGTTCTCCTGTGTTTGGGTAAGTCTCAGGCACACATGAGAGCAAGCTGGCCAAGTCTTGCACAGTTCAGATCTAAATGATTAGTGTGGGATGTGGAAAGCAACAGGAGGCTTTGGATGAGGTTGTATCATCTCCTCTGCTTTGAGTGTATGTGCCTGGTTTTTGTTTGTGAAGTTCCCAACATAGGGATCTGATTAGATTTGCAGTTTCTTCTAGATGATCAAACAGTACAATAGTACTAAGCCTTCTTGCTCCACCTGCATCTGGTTAAGAGCTTGTGTGATTTCCTCTCCAAGCAGAGTCCTGCTCTGGTGACTTAAAATTTTATTGCCATTATGGTGGAATACAGCAAAATAGAAGGATACCTTAAATTCATGTTGAGGGTATAAGTGACAGAATACAGCTCCCCATTGGATAGAAGGGAGCAATTTATAGTGAGAAAAATGATGTTTTTATGGAAGGATATATATATTGATGGCCATTTGATTTTGTTGAATTCTGAGATCAGCTTTGACTTAAAAAACATCCAGCTAATCTGGCAATATGGGACACATTCTCCCACAGTTCAATGTGCAACCAAATCAAAGACAGAAGTATAGTCTGGAGTTCAAAAATATTTGTATCTGGATTGCCCTGAAGGAATCAGATATTTTACTTTCAGTTTTGCAATATAAGCATTGCAATACATATTTATAATCTAAATGCACTTGTACTGCTTTTGGGTGGGATAGAGTTAATTTTTCTCCTAGAAACTTGTATGGTGTTATGTTTTGAATTTGTGATGAAAAGAGTGTTGATAACACAGGGATGTTTCATCTGTTGCTGAGTGTCACTAACACAGAGTCAAGAGCTTTTCTGTCTCTCGCTGCACCCCACCAGTGAGCAGGCTGGGGGTGCACAAAGAGTTGAGAAGGGACACAGCTGAGACAGCCAACGCCAAATGGCCAAAGGACGTTGTTCTTCATCCCCTCCCATATGGCGTCACGCTCAGCATGTAATACAGGGGAAAGAAGAGGTAAGAAGGGATATTTGGAGTGATAAAATTTTGTAGGAGTGTGTGCCCCTTGGCCAGCCTGCTGTTCTGCTGGCCCACCCGGCAGCTTTTGGGTACACCACTACAGTTGCTATTTGTGGGTTTTTGGCTGTTACAGCACCTCAACTCTCGCTGTCACGGCCGTGATAGGATGAAAGAGGGGAATCTCGGAGGCTTGGAAAGCAGAGGTTTATTCGGTGAGGGGTGGGGTGTGACAGGGGATGCCCCTGACGTCTGTCCCAATGCCTCAGGAGAGACCTTGTGCTGCGGCTGCAGAGGGATTTTATCCATTACAGATTCAATGGGTGGATACAAGTTATTAACCAATAAAACAAAGTAGAGTAACAAATTCTTACAAGCTTACCTAACCACTAACAAATAAAAGTAATTTTGGGAGGGGTCACTGGGGAATAGACAAAGGGAACAGAGGATACATTGGGCATGATGGACAGGAGGCATCCTATGGAAGGTGGCCAATAGGATGCAGTCTCTAGGCAGAGGCTACAGAGGCACCGAAACCCTTTTCAACTTCTGATAAGAGAAAATTCCAAGGCAAGGGGCCCATATGGGGTACCTAACGCTATCCTAACTTATAACAAAGAGGCTACCTTAAACTTATAATAAAACTTATAAAAACTAAAACATGCAAAAGTAAATTCAGCAATCCCACAACATTTGTCTTCCCAAGTCATCACTACTTGTGGTGGATCCCTAATTTCCTGGAGGTGGCTTAAAACCTGTTTGTCCACAGCAAGTAACAAAGGAATTCCTTTTTTTTGCTTTGCCTGTAGTTGTCTGCAAAAGCAGTTTTTGCTTTACCTATTAAACTCTATTGCAATCCACGAGTTTTCTCACTTTTACATTTCTGATTTTCTTCCCATCCTAGCAGTGGGGAGTAAGAAGTTCTGTGGAGCTGAGCTGCTGACTGGGGTTAAAAATTGACAGTACTCTATGTATGATAGTAAATGTGTCACTTCTCTGGCTTTTAAAGTATATTCACACTGTATTTTTTAACCCATACTAACCTATTAACAGTAAGTACAGCAGAATAAAATAAGGTCACTTATTTCTAATTTCATTTGTTTTTAGATCTGAGTGAAATTATTCTAAGTTTCCACATTATTGTCTTCCTCCAGTTCCCTGTGTCTGTGTTTGCTTATTATTCCTTATTTGTTTAATATCGGAAAATAATAAAGTTTTTAAAAATACTTACACATCTGATATCAACAGATGAATCTACCCTTGAGTCAGGAGTCAAGGCAGAAGTAGGTCCTTCAAATCGTGCAAACAATGGCAAATTTAGGCAAATCTTGCCTCAGCATCATGAGTTTTACATTATGTAAGCAGAAGCTTAAGAAAATAGATGATCCTTAAAGTAGAGTTAATTGAATTCAGAAATCTGCCTTAGAAGATGTCCCTTGTATGCAGGGTATTGCTTCCTTTATACTTACTCTTTGCACTCATAGATATTGACTTTATTTCTGTGGAGTTTCTCTGTCTCAGGTAAGTAATATGTCTAATTTTGCATAGTCTGAAGTCTATTGTGTCCTTTGACTAAGGATTTAGTAAAATATAGATTGTTTTAATCATTTAGTCTCTGTATCATAGCTAAATCATGGATCTATCTACTATTTTGTCCATTTCTAAAGTATAAAACCTGCTCCAGTTGCAGTTTTGGAGCATCCCAACTCCTGGAGCTTGCTATGCACCCTTTAAAAATTATATTACGTCAAGTGCTTACTTTGTGTTGCACATCCATTGTACAGGAAGCAAGTATGGATCTTCTGTACCTGAGACAGTTCAGCAAGGAAAATGCAGGCACATAGAGAAATTTCAAGCATCTAGAAATATACAATATAGGGGCAACCTGTACCTTATGTCTTATTCTTCTTTCGGATATGGCCTTAAATCAATTGTATTTATTTTACTCAGCAGTTCAATACTATTTTAAGCTCATCATATTCCATGTTGATGGTTTCTGTGATGGTTTCTGTTGATGGTTCTGTGTTCTTCTTGTTAACACTTCTGATGTAGAAATTATGTTGGTGTTATATAATTTCAATTTTTAAGGTATTATTTAATACTTTTCAGGTTTGCTTTTTTTTTTTTTTTTAATTGATCATTTCATAGAGACTGCAAACCAAACTTTTATGCTTGGTAGGGAATAAAAATTGGATCATTCTGCCATTTTACCCACTGGTTGTCAGCTCTGCAACCACTAAATTAGTTAGAGGATACTACCCTAGCACTAAAAATGGCAATTTGGCAAAAAAACCCAAAACATTGAAGGCTTTTGTGAGAATTGCCGTGGATAACAAAGTACTTTTGGAAGTTTTGACTAACTAAGCAGCAATGTAATTATGTGATCCTTACAGGAAGTATAAGAAGCAAATGAATGCAGTAGTTTTATGGCTTTGTTTTCTTTTGGTTTTGGTTGGTTTTTATTGTTTTATTTTTCATGCAGAGAACAGACACCTGAGAACTGGCTGCAGATTTATTCAATTTAAAGAATAATGAGCATCATGTATCAGGTACTGGAAACAAGAAATGTGTTGCAGCTGGAAATATGAGCCTGTTAATTCACATAAGCATTGCTGCTTAGACGGAGGGTTTTCTTTATGTTGGATAGAAAATGTTTTTTCTTTCATAATTTCTTGGCAAGGAGTCTAATTGTAATTGTTACCATATGGGTGGTCTCATGTGAGTTTAAAATAGGCAACCTTCAAGCAACACTTTAATAATCTGACCTTCTCATTGGGAAAATTTCATTTATAGGCCCTGTAGGAAGTTTGTTTCCACAAATAATATATTGGTGATAGAATGAAACTCCTCCCTCACATTCTAGTAAGTTAGTAAGGCTAGAACTATTCAGCTGGCCTCTAAAAGCACTAAACTTCATTCGTGTCTGCTACACTGAACTATTTAGGATCATTTGCAAAACCAAATTTGTAATTGCCATTTTCCTGTAATCTGCCTGTCTAGCATAGCTGCAGAGAAGGAATTGCAGTGATCTCCTTAATTCTTTCTGCAGTGGATCAATACCAGTCAAAAACATCACATCCTTTAAATCTTACTAGCATAGGCAAGCTCACTTCTTAGACTAGTGTAATAGCTACACTTTCACATGAAAAAGGTCAATCTTTAATTATTTTATGGAACATAAGTTTCAAACGAACTAAAGCAAAATTATCTACACATTTGAGCTACCTCAGATGTCTAACCAGCTGCCTGTCCACACAGACATTATGAATGTTTCCACACTAAATCGTAGTTCCAAACACAGAATCTAGTTCTTTTTGATAGCTGGTGAATTTGTGACCCCCTGGAATAGTTGGAGCTGTAAACCATTGAATGGATAAATGATGCATAACAGTAGTTTCTTCATCTGTGACAAATGTAATAATGGTCTGGGCACATTTTTCAGGTAATATAAGTGAATACTTTGTCCATTCTTCTATCCCAGAAGTATTACTTTTTGGACTTTTGTGCTAGAAGTAGCATGTACTCTCTGTTTTTAAAAAGCCCTTAAAAATATATCTACAATGGATATAGCAAAAAGTATAAAACTTTATTTATCTTTATGGTAATATTAAGACCATTTTTATTTTTGTTTTTTCTTAGCATTTTATATGTGTTAATTATATAATATCAGATGACTAAAATTCCTTTAGAAATTCCTTTAGGAGAGTCTCTCTTTTTAAAATTTTAAAATGTCCACTATGTTAACAATGTTTTCACACTTAATTTGTATGACAGACATATAAAGCTTTTTATCTATGACTGAAATATCTTCTGCTACTGTGAAAGGAGCTAGTTGTATTGCCAAGTTTGAAACCAGGACTTAAGCAGAGTATTCAGTTTTCACTGTTTATTTCCTTTGATTTGCTTGTTTTCATATAGCATTTCTCTTGAAGTTGGTTTGTTTTTGTTTTTGGTTTTTGTTTGTTTGACATTTTTTGACATTTAGTTGAAGGCATTTTATAAGTTGAAGAGATTTCATTTCTTCAGGCAACCTAGAACGTCTTCCCAGTTACCAGACATAAATTCATGCCTGCTTCTGCCCTGACTCCATAAAAGGCAAGGTCTTGATGTAGAACATCCTCTTCCCCATACCTACAGAAAGGAAATTCAGGAAAGGGATGTAGACAGATTTAGACAGTCTTGGCTGGCATGCTATCCTTATTCAATGTTCCTAATTCTTGCAGGTAAGTTTGACATAAATACATTCTAGTATTTGCTTTTAAATTGATGTCTATCTGCCAGCGACCTTATTTGCTGTATTTGGTACAAAGTGTAAGGACAAAAGATAGGTAGAAATTAATTTAACTTTAGTTTAAATGCCTGTTGACATTAAAGTCTGTCACACAGGGACTCTTACTAGCAGAAGATACCAAAAGGCATATGACCACATGGCATTTTTCCTTCCTTGTCTGCATATAGAGGACAGGTTAGATAATGATGTTTATAACATAACCAAAGGGGTCCTACTTATCCAATAATTGTTGTCCAAATATTATCCAATAATTATTGTCCAATTATTATCCAGTAACTATTTTACACTAAAAATGTAGTTTTTCTGCAGATCGGTCTATTTAAATTAATGAGTTGTTTCAATGTATAATTTTATGTGTTTTGTCTGGTTGGGTTTTTCTTTTCAATATACATTGAAAGAAAAAAGTAAAATTATGGTAAGAAATGAACACCTAATCACTGATTATGAACACAGATTCTCTAATCGTAGAGAATGCTAGAGCACTAAAAATCCTAGAATAGCATCATCTGCTGCTGTCTGTATTTAGGTAATGCTTGGGAATCCAAATAATAAGTTATGGCCCTTTTCAGCTATGTGGTGTGAGGTATTTTCTTGTTCTAGTTGAGGTGACGGTCTGTGTTCTGAACGCATGATGAAAACAGAACACTGCAAAGAGACCGTGAGACAAACACTGCTTAGCAATATAGACTATGTTTTACTGCACCAATTGCTTAGGGGCTTCGGTTTCCTTTATGCATCATAGCCAATAACAGCTTTAGGAAGAGAATTGATGGCGGATTACAAGATAGCTCTAGGGGTCTTTTAAAGGAGATTCTCCCGGGCATGAAAGGAAGTATGAGAGTAAGCCTGAAATTGCTTGCTGCAAAATGTAGCAAGAGTGATGAAGGTGTGCAGGCTTGGGCTCATAGAGAACAGAAGCTAGGTATGTAGGGTGAGGATTGGCCATTAGGGTACCTGTTAATAAAGAAAAATAGTGTATATTTGATGAGATTGAAAAATCAGTGGAAGGGCATAAAGGGAAAAGAAGTGAGCTAGGAAAATATTACTTACAGTAGCATTCTGAATAGATTTGACTGAGGCAAGATCATCTCTCAAAGCTGAAAAAAAGACTTTCCAATAAGCAAGATATGAGATGATGAGGATCTTGGGAGAGATTTTACTTCACAGACAGAGAGGATTATGGTGTCTTATAGCTACTATGTAGAATGAATCAACAAAAATTAGATGTAGCAGGGCTATGAGGCTCTGGAGAGCAGACTGAGTCAAAGACGATGCCTATGTTATGGTCCTTGTTCTTATACTGAGCCTAATACGTCCTTTATCATTAAATTTGTTGTCCATCACATTTTTGGAGTAATAATGTAAAAATATTTCAGTAGAATAACAAAAAGATAAATGTATTTTTCAAAGTAGGAAGGGAAAACTGCCTAGAAGTGTGGACGGACTAAGGGAAAATCTCCTAAAATACCTGCCCTAAGTAAAACTTATCTTCCACCATTTGTGACAATGGAGTTCTGGGACAACTAAGGTAAACCATGAACAATAATTCAACTTCACAAGCTCAGTTCAGCAGTTCAGCACTGACTTTGAGGTTTTTTGTTCTCTGTCATGTTCACTACCAGGAACATTTTATTACTTCCCTGATCACAGTGTGCCTACACACACTGGGAAGCATAAGCTGGAAACATAAGCTGGGAAGCAGCTTATGTTTTCTCATGCACCAATTCACTTGAGTCTCTTAGATCCTGAAATATGCAACATCATATAGAAACTTCTGTGTTTGCTTTTTGCGCTGACAATTTGGAATGCCTGTGCCATAACATGGTCACTGAAGGTCACTTTAATGGGCGGTTGATTAAAAGTTGTCATCTAAAATGATAAGACTATTCTAACTGTGGACAATAAATGAATACAGATTATTTTTAGATTTGAGCAAACTCTGACTTGTTCTTCACTTTTTTACCAACCCTTATCTATCTCAATTTCATTTCTTACTTTTTACTTTTATGTTATCTTTGTGTTTTATTCCTCATTAATTTGGGTTATCTTACTAACCTGTGTCTTTACTCTCAGAGCCATGAATCTTCTTTCTCAGTGTGCACAAATGAAATATGAATCCTTTTTTGATATAAATCTGGCAATATCTACACCTACTTTTCAGACTAGGAAATTGTAAAACTCCACTGCTGCTTGGGATTACATCTCCTTTTATCCCTTAATATTACATTAGATAACCTTAATTAAACTAGGAGATAAAATGGCTGAGTAGAATTTTCATAGGAATTTTATTTATTTATTTATTTACTCACAGAACTTTTTGAGGGAGAAAATACCTAGGTATAAGTGTGAAAAGACACGTCTAAACCATGTTCTAGGTATAGTTCCTTGGTCAAAAGGAGATTTTGAATCCATATGGTAATTCTCATCAGTGGATAACATTAAATGAGGAAGTGACCTTTTTTGAGAAAAACAAAACAAAACAAATCCTCCCAAAACTTCATGAAAAACCACCTCCAAAAAACCAAAAAATTCCCAAACAATTGAAAGCATGATACACAGTAACTTAAGTCCATTAACTGGTTTGACTTATTCACTTTGACAGGAATGGTGCACAGTTCTGTTTGCACTATGTGATTCCAGATACTTACCTCTTGATTTGTTTTTCTATCGTTTTCCCTGTTTCTTTCTGTTAGAAATTGGATTTTAAAAGCTTACATAAAAAGAAAAAAGTTTTCAATCAAGTCAGACAAAATAGTAAAACAGCAGTGACATAAAGATCCTTCCAGATATATTAGGACCAGTGTGTATTGGTTTGTATTGTTTATTCACTATTTATATAAAATATTCTCACAATTATGCTTGTACTTACTCCTAAAAATAATGAACTGTTGCATGGATTTTACATGCTGGCCCTCCCATGAGTGCTTTTAGCAAGCTCTGCCTTTTGAGCAGCCTGTTTTAATGGAGATTGAGGCAGTGGAGAGAAGAAAGCAACAGAAAAAGATTGCAAGTTAGGAAAAAAAGGTTGTGATTAACTAGCTTGACATTCACTACCTCTTTGGTACAAGGTGGGAAAAATACATTTCCTGTGAAATAGCTGCAGCATTTAAAGCTGTTCGTATTTGTTTCGAGCTATTCATCTTCACTTTTTTATCTACTATTTTTATATGAAATACTAAAGTGCTAAACATAATTCACAATAATTGACTAATATTTTAAATAGAAATAATTTTTTTTCTAGAGTTCTTTGAGTTGAGAGCCTTTCCTTCAGCTTTTTTAGTATTTTTTACTATTCCAAGTCTATATTCACTCCACATAAACTTTACAGAGGGTAACTTCTCATTTTCATATACTATGGATAAGGAAAATGACTTATTGAATACAATTAATGAAATAACCGTACAGGTAAATACTAAGCTAACAGTTGTGGTTTTAACTTATGCAAAGACTGTGATTTAAGTCAAATGATTTTTGAGTGGAATTCAACCTCCAGCTGTAAGGGAGGAACTGCTCTTTACAGAGGTGAATCTAAATTTGCTATCTCAATTAGCAATATTTAGTACTCAACAGTCAAAGAAAATCTGACTAAAATTAGGTCTTTAACTAGTTTTTAAAAGGAAAATTTAGGAGACACTAAGTTATGTCATTGTTGAAGGTGCTCATTAACCACCAGTACCCATATTATTAGAGGATGGAACTGTCTAATACTACTTGAATAACTTTAGAGACAAAAATACTGATAGAAGGAAGAGCTAAAACTGGTATTTCTCTTTTCCTGAATATGTTACTGTGTTTCCAAATAATGTCTCATTTCCTTCTCTACATCTCCCCAGGGAGTATTTACATATTCAGTGCTCATGCTTATACAAACCACACTAAATTAAGATCACCTTCACAGGGCATATGATCATTCTGTAAATTACACTATCTCTTTTACCAGATCTTTTTTGTCACACTAGAACTGTTACCTTTCCCTTTAACCTTCCTAAGCATGAAACTATTTCTGCTTCAGAAACCTGAAAACCTCTGTTTTCTATATGGTGGTGGGTTGATCCCATCAAGCACCTAAAAATCACATGGCCAAATGCTTGCTCCCCTCTGCTCCAGCTGGACAAAGCAGTGAGCAAGAAGAGTAAAACTAAAAAAATCCTGGATCTTGATGAATACAATTTAAAAGGTGGAGGAATGAGGGAGAAAATCCAAACAGGGAAGTGATACAAAATCCCTCACTACCTCCCACAAGTATGCCCAGCTACTCTCTGAGCAATGACTGTCTCCCCACAGTTTTTAATGAGGAGCATAAGTAATGTTCTGTTGCTTCAAATATCCTTTTGATCAGTTTGGGTCAACTGCTAAGGTTGTGTCACCTCCCGTCTTATTTTGCTTCCCCGGCCTACTCATTGTAGGGAGCAGATTGGAGAAAAAGGAAATTACCAAACCAAAACAAAACCCCTAGAACCTTAGTGTTGTACAAGTAATGCTCAGAAATAGTCACAACACTGTTTTTATCAACAGTGCTTTCGTGAGAAATCCAAACAACAGTACAACACTGTCTACTACGAATAAAATTAACTCCAACCCAGCCAGACCCATAAAGTGAATATATTTATAAACATATTTAAGTTATATACATTTAAGTTCAGTCATATTACCTGACTGAGAGATATATATTCAAATATTTCCCTTTCTTTTGCCTGAACTTTTCCCTTTCTGCTTCTCTTCCCCTTCCCCTTCCTCTTCCCTTCTTCCCATTTCCCATTACATTGTTCAGATCAGGATGAGCAGTACAGTACACACAAGACACAACTGGCAAAGTGCTATTCTTACCCTTACATTTGCTGCAGAACTTCTACCAAATTAAAGAAAATTTGTCTGTGGGTGATTACATGTATTATGGGAATGTTGTTGTTTTGTTTGATTGGTTTTTTCAGCATGCTTTCTCTCTCATGTAGGAGAAAAAGTGAAGCAAGTACTGGGGAGTTGAATCATGACAGTATATTAAAAATTTCACTTTTTCTGTCTATCAAGAAAGGGTAGTCTTTGGGAGCCATAAAATAATTGTAAAAACATTATTCTGAAGAACTGAGTCTCAGTGCTTAATGCTG
Organism: Argya squamiceps; assembly: GCA_037834095.1. Taxonomy (NCBI): domain Eukaryota; kingdom Metazoa; phylum Chordata; class Aves; order Passeriformes; family Leiothrichidae; genus Argya; species Argya squamiceps. The sequence goes on from JBBMKD010000001.1 coordinate 78,972,101, forward strand.
TTTCTCTAATGGCATTTTACCTTTCATTTCTGTTCAACTTAAAGCATTTCCTGCAGTAAAACAAACTGTGATACTGATGAACACTGACATTTGCTTACAGTATCAAGTAGTAAAACAAAGGCTGAGAATATAATAGACAAAACAGGAGAATACCCATAGATTAGAAGAGAAAGAATACCAACAGCTTTTAATAGTCAATTTAGCTTGCTAATCTTGGATTAAAAAAGAAAAATTAAAATCGGTTTATTATGATTTTCTTTGGAAGTTAGCACCTTTGGCCAAAAAAGGAGCCAGAAGAAGAGTGGCAGAAGTAGCTTGGGAATTGTAAGACCCAGAGAATACAAGGCTGAGGGATAGGGAACAACAGCAAGAAAGACAGCCCAGTTTTCAGAAGTCTTTGATTTGTTACAGTTTTAAACCCTGGGCTGTGCTGTAAAGCTGATCATAAGTAAACTGCAAATTTTAAATTGAAAAACAAATAAAACTGAATATATATGGAAGAAAAAATAATTTCTTTGCAATTAAAATACTGCAGTTAATTTTCCTGATCTATGTTGTTCTTATCTTCTGGTCTGTTAACAAAACATAAGTAAGGGCTTTAGTTGAGCTATGTAAAATGTTGCCAGGAACTGTTAAGTGTAGTGTACATATGACTCTTTCAGGTCTCAAGCTTTTTTTGTGTTCATAAATGTCGACTTCAGCATTCTTTAGAATCAATTTGAAGTTAAAAATACTGTTTCTGCAAAGCACTTTGTACAGAAACTTAATTTTTTGAGCAACTAAGAGATGCTAACTACATTAAAATAACAAATATGGGCCCCAAAAATCTGTTTGTGCCCATGTGTGTGCAAGTACAATGAAGACAGAACATGTTTATGCACAATTGAATATTTTCTTTGAAATGTCAATGACTTTTTCTACTGCACAAGGTTACATTAAAAAAATCATACATGAAGCGTTTAAAAAAAACCCCAGAAATTAATAAATGGAGACATGCAAAAGAATGTCTTAGAGATACAAATATCTTCTACAGAAAGTCAAAGAAAAAATATTACTGTCTGGTTTAAGTTACCATCCCTCTGGCTTCTCAAACTCAGCTCCCAGTTTTTTCTATTATGTTATTATATCCAAGGATAAAGTGAATCTGTGTTCAAGGAAGGATACTGTTAAGTTTTATCTTTGTATGATGTTGCATTCTAGTTTCTTTTATAAAAAACGATTTAGTGTGCTTCTAAGATTGCTGCATAAATAAATTTTGTACACACAAACATTTTCCCTAACACTTCACTTGAAGGAAATTTCAATATGAAAAAGGAAAATGACAGTCTGAAAATCTTACTGGAGGAAACCTTTCCACCTGAAATGAAACTCTGCTGCTGTAGAGATAGTATGTTAAGATGTAGCATAGGAGACTAAGATTATGTTGAGCTAGAGGTATCATAAGGAAGAGCATGTGGGAGAAAGGACACAAAAAGAGATAATAACCAGAAAAAAGAAATTGAGCAGTCATAAGTGTGAAGGCAAGAAATCTCCATGTGGGATGGAGAGGTGAGAAAATAAAAGAAAAAAGCAACTAGAAAGACAAAGAATCAATTGACCCAGAATGTGTAGTTCCCAGCTCTCTCTACCACCGGTAGGGGTTTCATGGAGTGAGGCAGACACATACTGAACCTTCTGCTGCCTCATGGGAGATGGCAGCTGCTCCTCTCTGCTGACTGTAGGGAGGTGATGGGTACTGCATACCTCAGAATCCAGAGGAGTGATACCTAGCCTGTTAATCATAGCCAAGGAAGGGTATGAAATCCACTCATGTAGGAAAAATGGATACTGAGTTTTTCATTTATTATTTCAGAATATACATTCTTCATTATTCAGATGAGCAATAATCATGGGAGGAGTCAGTAAAATCCTTTACTATTATGTAAAATAAGTAACCTCTTTTAGAAGATTTTTACATCAAACACATTCATCAGTTTGTTCTTCAATATGCTCTGAATATAGATGTTAGGGAGTAATTATTTAATTAGGAATACTAGTAGTCTTTTGCAGTGGAAGATAAAAGTACACTTCTAGTCTTATCATCTTGTGTATTTTGAAAAGCAGCATATTACACTGACTGCCCTACTATTTCAGCTTTCTGATCAGTTAAATGTAGCAGTCAATTCCATTTAATCAGATGGCACTGGTACAATATGTTCTTCTCTTTTGTCTTTAATTATTTGTCTTTTATTTTTCAGCTGCTCTTTCTGTTAGGAGAGGAAGCAATTGACTAGTTGCTGCAGTATCTCCATTAGGATTGGACTGGGATCCCAGTGTTCTCTTATAATAATTTGCAATTAAACCTTCAGGATTCAGTGAATTTAGATACTGGACATCATAAAGAATTCACATGCATATGCCTTAATACAATCTGATTTCTTTGTGAAAATGGACTGACTGAAGCAAAACACAATTCCCTCTTACAGCAGTATTTCTCTTCATCTCCTTCACCCCATGCCTTGGTCATTCTCTATTGAAAACAAACCAGTACTTCATAGATGATAAGCATTTTTACATAATTAGTGGTGCTTACCATTTCAATATACACCATATTATTTGTAAAGGTAATTAAAATGTGTGCTTCCATAAGCAGTGCCTACATACGATTATTAGAGGTGTTTACACTCTCACGTTCTGCAAAGGCATTTAAGAACATAGTTCAGTCAAAAAAAAGGAGTACAAATTGCTGTAAGAAGGATTTTTATGTTGAATTTGTACCTTAATTATAAGATCCGACTTCAGAGTTGGAGCAGAAGGATTGCCATTAAATTGCAATTTGTACTGCACTCATCTTCAACATCACAAGGCTTCTGTGATCTCAATTTACAGTGAAAATCCTATCATTTCCACCACATAAACAAGCCTTTAATGTGTAGAAGATCTCCTTTCTCCTATAATTATAAATTCATATGTTGTGAATGTTGGATTTAATATTTTCCATTGTTAGATGCTTGCGCATTTTGGAAAATGAGTGGAAGTCATTTGGGTTAAGTAAACTCAGCCTTTTTGCCGTGTTGTTTTGCTTCTGTTCTCATATCCAAGGAGCAGCAGTGAACATGTCATAATGGAATGGGGAGACCTTGAAGAGCCCTGCTAGTAAACAGTGCATTAAGCAAAGCCTCTTCAGACAGTCCATTCCGAGGAGAGGTCTGCTCCATACAAACAAAGCTCTTGAGATGCACTTTGTTTTGTTCTTACCATTCAGAAAAGCACTATTATCCTGTGCCTGTGACTCTGTGCACAATATTTCAATTGGTTCCATTTCATTGGTTTTACAGGGAACAATAAAAGAGGCCTCTTGTTCCTGGCCATCCAGCATGAGAATAGACCCTGCTGAATCTCTATCATCAAGCATTTAAAAGCCTCGTAAAATATTTAATGTATTCATTCCTTTTAAAAGTCATAGACAAATAGTCTTGTTCCATGAAACCAAAATTAATTTTTAATTACAGCAGTACTAGTCATTTATTATAAACCTAAACAAAAGTTTTTAGGATTTAAATTTACCTAAATTTACATATAAAACATCAGAGGAAAATACCTGTGGTATTTTTTAAAGTTGTTTGTGTTTGCAAGCATGAGCATCTGCTTTCTGACTTACTTGAAAAATTAGGAAAATAAATCCCTTAGTCTCTTTTCAAGGAAAGCTATCTTAACAGTATAGAAAGAGCTCTGTGGTGTAGTGTTAGCACCCTTGCTCTTTTTAGATGTAATTAGAAAATAAATTATTTTCATTAGTATGGTGCAAAATCATACAAGAGCAGTTTTATCTTATAATTCCAGTGTATTTCAGATTGCCTTATGGTCATTAGGCTGACAATCCCCAGATATGCTGCATTCAGTTTGGAAAGAGATGTCAAGGGACAACTCAGACAATGAGGTCTGGTTTTGGACCCAAAATGTCCTCAGTGCAATGTGAGGTGCATCTGGACAAGCGGGCATTTACAGCCTGGGGTGGTGGGGCAGCACCAACCTCTGCAGAGTTGGCTGACTCTCTTCCTCCCACAGCTGGGGGCTGAGATTTTTCATCAGCCTTCCTGCCAGACTCATGGTGCTCTCTCAGCATGGGGAGGCACTGGAATTGCTCAAGAGCCACATGCTGCTCAAAAGACACTTGCTGACTATCTTGCTTCAATGATAATCTAGATTAGCTTCACATGTAACATGTCCAGTCAGGGGGAAGTCTCTCTGTCTTGTTTTTGTTTTATAGAATTTTTTGCTTTTTAATGAGGAGAGGAAATATATTTTTAAAAGCAAGTACCCTCTTAAAAAAAAATAGAGAGAGACAGATAGAGAACAAGAAAGCTGTGCCTTTTTCTTTCCCACAGTATTACCTCTCTAAATTCCTATGTGTTAGAACAGGTTTCCTTGGCTAAACATGGGATTTTATTCAGTCACTAGCGTTATTGTCAATGCTTTTAAATTATCAAACACAAACATCAAATACTTTCTCTAGTTGCATGTAATTACATGAAAACTGTTGCAGAACACACAATTATTTTTGCCTCTCAACAAAAGTGCAAGCTGCAGCTTTCACCGAGGTCTGTTAAATGCAGCATCTAAGTTAACTGCTTGAACTTGCAATTATTAAGCTGCATTTTTTTTTTGTAAATCTGTGTGGTCATTTGCAGCGGAGACCTCCCCTTTTGGTAGGAGAGACCACGCACCTCAGAGGTTTCCCGGCTAGGGAGAGGCGCGTCTGCAAACCACTGGGATTCGTTGCTCTCGGTAGCGAGCACTGAGTACCGGTGTAAGGGAGACGGGAAGAAGAGATGGGACACTCGATGGGGTTGAACAGGGAAGGTTTATTCACCTGTCCGTAGCCCAAAGAGGGACCACGAACAATGCAACAATCAACTTATATAACTTTAACTAGGATCAACCAAACAACCAACCAGAGATAGAACTGGGGATGGGGTGACATGACTTCAACCAATTAGGGAAAGGCGGGAAAATAAGGTGATACATAGAACCAATCAGAAATCAACTTGCCTCAGAAAGTATCCAAACCATGTAACAACTCAACAAGTTATATAACACAAGATTGACAGGTGAAACTTTCAACCAATCAACTTGTAAGAAGTGTAAAACTAATTTCCATATAACTGGTAAACAAGAAAATGGCCTCCTGCTGTCAGCCATCTTGGAACAGGCCTGAACTTGGCCAAAGTAAGTCCAACAGAGTTCAATAAAGTCCAGCCACCGCACCGCCACAGTCATTAGCAATGAAAACGTCTCAGTTTATTTTGCAAAATCTTAATTTTCAATTTGCCTTTAATGTTGAACTGCTCTGTAAAAATCCCATTCAGTAAACTAGTGACACTCTTTCTTCTAACAAGTCCAGTCACATCAAAACTGTTCCAATGCCCTGAGTTCTTGTCAAGTGTCCAGTGATAGTGCAAAATGAGGTATGAAAGATATGAAATATATTGTCTGAGATGCAGGATTGTGTTTCAGCCTTAATTTTTTTCTGCCATAGCCTTCCTCTGAAAGTGCAAAGCGGTTAACCTGTCATTTTTCACAACTTCAATTAACCCCAACAGGATGTGCCTCTTTAGAGTTCCAGCAAAGGGCCATATTTTTATTTGTCAAGCAGCAATGTTTTTATCATGTGGGAGGTGATCAAGGTTAATTACTACTAGCAGCTGAACAGGTTGTGTTAGAAATATGTAAGGTGCTTATGGTATATATGTAACTCTTTAAATGTTACTCTTCACATCGTGGGGTGTGAGCACAAATCTTATGTCAAGAGCGCTGTTCTAGACCAGAACTTCTGTAGGACCAGAGTAGCCTTCTGGCCTCTGCTGCTGGTAACCGAGTTAGTCTTTTACACTCCTATGTTTGTCTTCAGATTGTGCTTTCAGAGCCACAGGACTGATACTTTCTTATTTTTCACTGAACTTTTCTTTTCAGGAAGAACGTTATGAGTAAAGCAACCTGCATAAGCTTGTCAGGAGATAGAGACCAAAGGGAAGGATTCATCTATCTAGAATTTATGTATACATATAAAATAGATATCCTCAGTCCTATAAATTTATAGTCCAGAGATGAGATGGAAAATAAGAAAAAAATCAAGGGTGCATGGAGTTCATCTCTAAATTAGTTCTGATGGACTAAGCATGTCCTTTGTTTCCTGACTCTTTAGGAAACCTTGTATGACTGTCTCAGGCACAGACATTTTCTCTGTGATTTAGAAGGGCCAGAATTCCATCAGTGGAATAGATGTGTATTCCCTTCTCATGCAGGAAAATTATTACTGATGCTGACTTTGGAAACACAAGGATATAATATATACAAGAAATACTGCTGATAGCAATATTTTTACCTAGAGATCTCACAGAACTGAACTAAACTTCTGATTGCTCCAACTATGGTGATTTTTCTCAGTCATTGGTCACATATCCCACCACCACAATTCCCCCTTTCCCCCCAAAAAAACCGTTCACCATTAAAATTAAAACCCCTATCAAGAAAATGAAGTAACTCAGTGAATTTTGTTAAATGTTACAAAGCTGACAGAACAAAACAAAATCAAATTTTTACATGTGTTAAAAATAAACTTTTCTTTCCTCATGGAAAGGTTATTCCCTAACGTATCTCCATCTTCAACTATTATAATTGACCATAGGAATAAATTGACCCAGACTAAACTTTCAACTGAAGAAGGAATCTGTAAATGGCTTTTCGTGAAATTGGAAGGACTAACCCCTAAGAAAGTCAAAACATAAGAATAGGTCCTCAAAAAAAAAAAAAAAAAAAAAAAAAGGGGGGATCCTTTTTCTTGAAAATTAATGTGTTACTATGAATGAGTTTTCCATGTCTATCTACGTCTATCTATTTGTATAATTTGCTTGTTTCCATATAAAAAGCATATACAGACTTAAAAAATTTAATTTTCCAGTCATAGAACCCCTGGCTTTATACCACTGGTTAACTTTTACATGAAAATAGTATATAGTGCCTCTAAACAAGACCATTATCCCCACCTTCACTGTAGAAAGTATTTTGCATAATAATCAATCCATAATAAGTAAATGCCATCTTGTAGCTTCACTATGCTAAATACAGTGGTTTCCCACACACACATAGCTACCATGGGTATAGATCTTTCCATTTTAAAAGAACAGAGCAATCCTTAAAAATAATTTTTTTAAAAAAAAAAATCTGATATTGTACACCTAGAATGAGTTAAGGGTTTTGATTGTCTTGGTTTGTGTTTTATGTTTGTTTTGTTTTGTTGGTTTTGTTTTGTTTTTTGGGGTTTTTTGTGATTTTTTGTGGGTTTTTTTTTTCTATTTTCTTTGCTACTACATTAATCAGTTCTGCTGCTCAAAGTACAAGCAAAAAAAAAAGGAAGTAAAAGAAGTAATTATATAGAAGTATTATCTGGTTTCAAATAATAGTTTTATTTGTAATACTTACAATAATTATGTCTGGAATACTTCATTTCTATATTTAGTAGCCCAGAATAAGACTCATCATGTTGATATTTCTGAAAGATTGTTTTAAGGACAAGAAAAATGCAGTTAAAGAACTACAATAGGTGTTATCTCTTATTTTGCCTGGCTTCACTAATTAGAATTTTGATTAATTCTGAGAAAAAGAAATGGACAGACTTTTATACTGAGTTGCTTGACCCACATACCATGGAAACCATTTGCTCTTCTGTCTTAGAGAAGGTAGAACAGCTTACTCTGGAGATGTGCAAGGATAGCCTCTTCTTCCTGACACAGCCCAGAAGTGCTTCAAGCAGGACTCGAGGAACGGCTGGAAGTAATCAAAGAGGATCGGTGGGTTTTGAATCATTGTGTGAATGTCTGAAGCAGGTCACCTTCCTTTCCTGAGTACTGAAATGCTTAGGGCAAGCTGATACTTCAGGATTCAATGTGCACAGCAACACAGATGAAAATCTGAGTATTCAGATCAGATTTATTCAGAGAAAGCTATCATTTTTAAGAGATGGAAACTGATCCACATAGCAGAAGAACAATTCTGGTTGTAAAAGAAAAAAAAACAGCATTGCTCACAGAAGAAAGTAGAACGTGCTGTTAATTTAGTCAAGTTCTAATCTAAAGCTCTGGAAGTCAAGGATTTAGCATGGCAGTGAGAAATCCTATCTCTCTACAATGCTGTAGATCCAGTAAATAAATCCTGGAGAAATACATGAGGAATGCCTGGTCTCAAGGCTTTGAACTGCATCTGTATCACTCCTTAACAAAGCCAGCCAGTCGGCTTGTCGGTCTGTCTGTCCTGTTCTTCTCATTATGTAAATTTCCAAAGTCCTGACCAGTGGTATGTAAATATATATATCTAATCTAGGAGATATCAGCCACAGACCAGATTCATGAGGACAGTCTTGCTGCTTTGTGTCATGATGGCAGCAAAAAGCAGCTGCAAATCCAACCAGTGCAGAGAACTTACAGCTGCTTTGCTGTGTCAGAGAGATGCAAAACAGCAACAGCTCACTGATGGATCCTTCATATAATCTCCAAATAAAATTTCCTATCATAAATATAATGGTTTAAGATAATCTTCTAAATTATTCTATGACCTAAAAAGAAAATTAGATATATAAAAAAGGCTGCTGTTTCTGTTATGGCCATTTACACATGGAAATTCTTTGGAGAATGCCAAATAATAAAAAAGGCAATATAGCATAGTCAATCTCATAGCCATTTTGAGGTTGCACTGAGACTTACAGATGAAATGAGAATGAAAATAATTGTAATTTAAATGAAGTTTTATGGAGACTTTCTCTGACAAAATAAAGTTACAAAGGACAAGCGAAGGGAAAAGAAGATAATAAATCTATTTTTCTAGCAAATACAAACACATTCACAATTTTGTAAATATTTCCTTTGGAATTACACTTTTTGTTTTCTAACATCAAAACCAAACTAAACCAAAACATAACTTAGGAAGAAAGCATGCACAAAAAATTATTAAAGTTCATGAAATGACATTTCGCTGCATTATCGTCTGTTTTATTTACTGAGCATAGCTGCACATAAATGTTCTTATCCCTCCCCTCTACATTTTATGATTTAGATTGACATTTTTTGAAACATGAATTTTCTCACATTTCTCTTGTGGCACTTGTTAAGAGTACAGTGTCTCATAAATTTGTTCGAGTCTTGAAGGTGGTACCTCATGACTATGTTCATATTTTACAGTTATGTGTGACAGCAACAAATGATTAATTCAGAAGAAGGTCTTGCTTTGGAGATAGAATTTTGGTTTTTATATCTTATTTCTCATTAAGCATTGAAACCATTTTAGTACTTACATCTGAGTAACAATATTGATCATGTCCATAATTTTGTGATGATAGCTTATTTGTTGGAGCTTCCATTGGGAATTAGAAGCATTTAGAGAATTCTTTACAGACGGAAAAGACATTTATGCATCTTCAGGTTGTGAACCTATGTTAAAGGGTACACACCAGACTATTCCAGTCCATATTTTTGCTAAGTTTTCCCAACTGAAGGCTGTATAATATAATGGTAGAAATGTAATTTTGGTGCAAAAGACTTACTTGATCAAGTTTTTAGTCTCAGTGCAGTAATGAATATGGGTATCTTACTGATCAAGTTTTTATCTCAATACAGTAATGAATATATATATATATACGTTATATATATATAATATTTTATATATATTTTTATATATATATATAATGAATAGTTACGTTTTACAATTTAAAAAATACCAAGAACTGTTAACTTTTATAAAGTTGTGGATTTTTTATTATTATTTTTTAATTTTTTAAAAAAATTTTCATTACTATATTTTATTTATAGGAATTCAGTAGATGTGTTACTATCCAGCCTTAGGACATGCAACAAAAACAACATGCTACAACATAATTAATACTATGACAACTCTTAAATTTTCTTAAAGATAGAGAACTATTGGTTTTTGAATGGATTGTCTAAACAACTGTATTTCAACAAGGCTTGAACATCCATGCAGACATAGAGGAATTCCAGAAAAGAATACAGGTGTGTTTATCTGAGAAAGCTGATCTTCGATATCCCTCAAATCTACATCACTCAGCTTGCTTGCCATGCCCAGCTCATCTGCCCAAAGATGTTATGCTGAAACAGGATTAAGGTATAGCTAAGACAATAACATTACTTGCTGCAAAACTTAAGCATGTGACTGCTTTCTCTTTCAATGTTCTTTATTCCTATATTGGCCTTCCTCAAAGCTGAGCCAGAAGGAGAAATCAGGCAGATTCTTGTGGAAGATCCAGAAGTCCATAAGTGACTATGCTGGGTTCCCAGTGAGTCAGAACAACTGTACTTCAGGTGTGGAGATGTCTCTGCTCACCTGGGAAGCCAGAAGAATGCTCAATTTCTTTACCAGCTATGAATCCAGGGTATAAATTCATGGAAACTGGTGAGTCGTCCCAAGGCTCATAATTTTCTTGGTTTTACATAGGTTTGTAATCTCCTAGTCTGTCAGAAGCAAGCAATAAAGTAATGTTTGATGGCAATCTGTGAGCTGAAATAACAGAGTTCTTTCATTTTTTTTTGCCAAGTAACATGGCCGTCACCTCTAAGATTTCTTCACAAAAAAATGTTCTAGTTGATATAATTCTGGATTACACTCAATGTATCACAATCTGCCAGCAGAAAAATATAATTACTTGCTATTTTTTGAATCTTTTCAAGAAAAGAAGAATGAAAAATAATACTGTGAAAGTTGAGTGACCTTAATAAATGCAAACAACAAGGTTATGTTAAAATTCAAAGATGAAGAGCTGTGTAAATTTGTGGATATTTGATCTACAATGAAGTCTGTGCTTCTGTTGCTGTATAGAAAATACAGCCTCATCTCCAGTGTGAGGATTTAATTTAGTGAAAATTATGCTTCAAAAAAGTCATAAAAGATCTATAGAAAACTGAATTCCACTTCTTCAGAATAAGAACTGTGACGATTTGAGCAATATACCTTATAATGACTCTTAATTCCATTCTCCTTAGTTAAGCACATAAATATTTACAGGATCAAATCTGTAATATTTGCCTTTAAGTATTTTTTGTCATTTCAGGGTATGAAAATGTTGAGTGAAAATTAATGTGTGTCTTTACAGACGGATAAAGATGTAAAAGTCAATTATTTTTATATACCTGGTACACACAACGAAAGTCAGTTTGATCAAAAATTTTTCACCTTCATTATTTATGTTGGAGCATCCTTAAGAATACTTGTCTCTGGGAACATTAACAAAAAAAAAAGAAAAAGGACAACCATTTTATAAAGATATTAAAAATGCAGACACAGTTGTAGCTTAATTTGTTCAAATACAGTTGGGCAGTATAAAAATAATCCACATTAGCATCCAGCTGTCAGTGATAAAATGCCTGAATAATCATTCCCTGGGCTCAGTTTCATAATGTTATAATAATTAACACAAAAGAACTTCAAAACAAATGCAATTGTGCTACACTTATTAGCAGGAGACCATTGTGTGTATTCTCCGGAGTTTCATTTAAATAGTATCAGTACACACATATCCATGACGACTCTCACTGGGATAAAAAAATCTCTTTCCCTGAAAACCTTTAGAAAAAGGATTCTTATCTGATTTTTAAATGTGTTTTAAATCAGCTGAAGCTAGGATCTCAGAAAATTAAATAAATACTACTTAAATAACAGTCCATCTAATTCTCTGTCTACAGAAGTTCACAACACTCAAAACAATTAGTTTTTCTTCAAGTTTTCATATTGTCCCCTGTATGTGGCTGATATTTTACTGTACTCTTGACAAGATTTAAGAAATATTCTACCAGATGTTTGCATAACAGCAATGTGAATTATAGATTTTGTGAACAATTTAGAAAGTCATTTAATACAACCTTGAATGTTCCTCATGCTTCTAGTTAGAAACATTATAAAGGCTTAGAGATGGACAAGATAACAACAACAAATGCTCAGCTTCATGAAAAAATAACATTGTGTAGTAGAATTACTGGAGAAGGCATGTCCTAAAATAAGAGTTGACAATAATAAAAGTCGCCTTTCATATGAATAAATCCAACATCACTGTATTGTTGACAAACATCACTAAACTGATATGTCGTGTTATTTATGTTAATTTGCTTTGAGATACATACATGATTCCTAATAATAGCAAGAGTAATTATTTTTAAGTCTTTATAAACAAGACTATCATTGTTTGTAATTATCTGGCATAATAGATTCCAATGAGGAGGAGTTTCATTATTAAATGGAATCTAGTATTAATGTGAATAACTGTAAATGACTTTAAAAATGTTTGAAACTATATCAGCTCAGGTTTGTTGTGGTTGTCAAATGATTATATAACATATTAAAGCTGCTACAGTTACACATCCTGAATTTTTATTTTTCAACACTAACATTAACTTTTTTCCTCCATCATACTGTGCCAATACTGCCTTACTTTTCAAAAGGAATGGATGAAATTTTATTGTCAATGACATACTGCATATGTCCTGAGGCTAAAGCATTGAAGTCCTGCAGAAAGAATTCTGTTTGACAGAAGAATCTTGAAAATGAAAATGTATATATTTGTTTGAATTAATGAAATCACTGTAAATAAGCAGCAATTGTGAATTACAGAGCTAGCACATTTCCACACTAGTAGGATGGAACACTGAGTTCAGAAAGTTGTGGTGGGAGGACATATTTTTATTTACTTGTTTCTTTTAATGAATGGAAGAATACTCATAAGCTACAATTTCAAAAGTCAAGCTAAATGTATTTGTCTGGGGTTTTGTTGATTCATGGGACACCCTCATGATTGGTAATACGAAGTGCTGGTCACTCTTGCTTATGTTTTCAAAGCTCATGCCGAGAGCAATCCAACAACAGAACTTTTAGAAACAGGATATCTAAGGCACTGAAGTTGTTACAGTATGACATGCTGCATGAGGGTGTTTTTATAATAGCCTTCAATGGAGTTGTAGATTGGAACATAATAGCTTTGTGCTAGAAAGAGGCATAAAATAGAATGATCCTCTGAAATTCTTGTACCTGCCACATTGACTAATTTGTCACCATTAGCTCTCTTTATTGATGGTGAGATAATTTTTTTCCTCGTGGTTTAAGTGTTTGAAAAAATGTGATTGCCAGGTAATTTGCCAGGTCAGCATGGAACAAAAGGAATATGTGGTAGTTGATGTCCCTAGAACCCCAAACTTCCAAGCTCAAATTTAACATCCTATTTCATTTATCAAGACAGATGATTTTAGTGAAAAATGCGCCAAATTACCAATGTAGCTAGGCAGGTGGTATCGCAGATACAAAATCTCTCTAAAGCTGGGAACTCTAAATGGAGGTACAGCAACATGACATTGTCTTGTTTCCAGTTGACCACTGTACATAAAATGTTTGACTAGCGCAGCCAGAGCTTTCAAGCCTGTGCTGTATTGTGTTAATGGAAATTGGTTTGTTACCTTTTGACTTCAATAGCTTTCTGTCTCTTTCTAACTTAAAGTTCATTCTTTGTTCAATTCACCACAAACACATGCCTGGATGGTAACACCATTTCCATTTATCCTTCCCATGTGCATGGGGTTGGAGTGGCTGCGTTGAGGGACTGGGAAGAGCATGCTTTTCAACAAGGACACTTGTTTGTTCCCAGCAGTGGCAGTCTACAAGCAGCAGCATATCCTCCTTCCACAGGAAAGCCTTGGCTCTTGTGGAAGCAGTTGTATCTTTTCAGCCATCCTGCAAAACTACTGCCTCTTTCTATTTTTCCCTCAGCAGCTCTCCTGCAGTTCCTGGCAGGTTGCTGAGTAAGAAGGGGAGGTAGCAAACCTGGGTGGGCCAAGGCGTATTTGCTGCAGCCAAGTACACCAGGTTTCCTGTGGGTGATGAGAGTAACAAAGTGGTGGCACTTTCGTCTGTCCCTCTCCCTTCTCACCCTCCTGCCAATTTCATCAGATGGTTCAATAGTTGCCTTCTGATCTTGCTCTTTTTTCTCTCTCTTCAAGACTGATACCATTGGTAAAATTCAACACCTACTTTCAGGCAGATTTTTTTCTTGTGACAATAGCTGTGATTATGGTACAGGGTTCAGAACACACTGTTACTGTTAATTTCATTGGCAGAATAAAATTGAAAGCAGTTTAGTCCTAGATCCCCAAATGTACACAAATACCTAATACCTGCTTAATTTGCTTGAAGTCAGGTACTTAAGTGTCTTTTGGAGTCTGAATCCTAGTATTTGCTTTCTTCTGAGTATGTGTGATTTTCTGTAATTGCATTACAGAGTAAGTGGAGTTTCAAGATCTTTAGACATCAGAATGAGACATTTTGTGGTTGGCTTTGAATGCTGATATGTAATACTAGTGCAGAGACTTTTATTCATATGATTAGGAATTCATAGGTTTATTTGATACCTCCATAGTTGGAATATACACAATATAATCACAGACAGAGTAAATGAAATAAAAACCTTAAGTGCCAATTTACTGTTAAGACTTTATTACCATAAAATTGATTAATGTTTACATTTAATGTGAAGTTTTGGTTCTTATTATTAAATTGGCTAGGGATGGTTTAAAGTTCTGATTAACTCATTGAAAAATGTTAGTCAGTCTTGCCTCAGAAATCTGAAAATGTAAACATTTATGTACTTCAGTATGTGAGTTTAATAACTAAACAGATCACCACTGAGCTGCTGCGATAAGTTAAAGAGGATCAGATAAGTATTGTAAGAAAAAAGTCTTTTCGTTCAATTGGGTCTTTATGTTTTGAAGACAATAAATTACTCAATTTTGCACTGTTTAGGTATTTCACAACAGTCACCAATCCAATAACCACAGTTTCAGGCTTTTACTGATTCTGTTGAATCACGTGGCTGAAGAGGAATGTGATGTCAGGATCATTAACAGCAACATCGTAAATAAATTGGTAATATGAGAGATATTTCAGAACAGGTATTATGCCACACTAATTTTATTGTGGATATTTTTATTAAATTAATCTTTCTCCAGTTTCCCTGATTGAAGAATTCATATATTTCTCAATAACAAAAGACTGGGAGATAATCCACATGGGTCCTCTTTTCAGACCACCTTCCTCTCATTCTCATCTGATGCCTCCTATCTGTACACTGATCAGCATGGAGGACAGATGGATTGATCCTGAGATGATTTTCTTTGTTCACTCTTTCCACAGTTTTGGAGACTCCTAAGACTTTGAAGGGAGGCCTAAGGTAGGCTTTAGAATTAACACAAAGGAAAAGAGGACGGGTGAGGACAGGCAAGGACTGTCCCCGCAATTTAAGACACTGTATGAACAAAATGACTGAGGCTCAAATTTTGGGTAGATTACCACAGACACTATGCTTTCTTTGGCTGTGGTATGTGGTAGCATATGACTTCAATATTCTGCCGACCTACTTGGATCGAATCTCTTTCTCTTTTTTACTTGCAACTGCAGTGGGCTGAATGGGATTCACCAGTTATCCTTTCCCTGTCTTTTGATCCAATTTCCATATGTAGACATGTACATGCTAGTCAAGACTGCACAAGAAGTTTCAGCAGCATTAATCTTTTCCACTCCCAAGTAAACTGGGTGGCAAGGAACTGAAAATACCATTTGCCTTTTAGATCTGTAATAAAAGCATGTTACTAACTCTATTCAAGTTAATTTCAGGTGTCATTGGGGGAAAAGGCAAATAGTTGGGTTTGCATACATTCCGGTGGTTGTTTGACCCAAAACCAAGCATCTCAACTGGTAAACAGACAGCAGACACTTTTCACAACAGAGACTTTTCTGCTCTCAGCAGTTTAAGAAAGACATTGAAAAGATGGTGTCCTTTCTTTTTTGACTCCATTGGTTGGGCTACTTTCAATTCATCATCTCCTAATTATTTAATTTGATAGTTTAGGTGAATGGATGAATGTGCTGATACTCATTAAATCAAATGGGAGTATGATACTTAGTAATCAGCTATGGTTTAATTTGCTCACTTATGATGACAAGAGAGGTATGGTGGGATATCAAAACTGAGTGGAAAAGACCTATATGAATCTGATTATGACTTTTCCAGTTATTTACATATATGAGAAGGAAGTCCCTTCTCATATATGTAAATATCAAGCAGTGTGAAATAGGTGGAATTACACTGGAATGCTATAGGAACTCAAGGACAAAAGTTTTCAGTGGCTGGATGGGCTTGGAGCAGAAAAAGCTGTGTGGTTGCAGGCTCCCTGGTTCTCTGAGCCCTAATCCTAAACAGAACAGAATCTCAGCACTACCCCTGAGGTGGCCCAGGTCAGATAAGTGTTGAGGCAGCCATGTAGAGGTCCTGCTGTGATCCTCTTGGAATGTCTTTTCCCATAGCAATATCCCAGGAGCTTTAGGCTCTGTGGCTAGCTGAACCCTAACTCACTCCTAATGAGATACTGTTGAGGTCCCAGTCTCCATGGGTGTCCTAGATTTGAAACATGTGAAGGCAGCAACATTGGTGCCATGAAATGACACACTGGGCATATATTTTCCAGCCTGTTTCCCTGGGACTGTGGAATTTCTAGCTGTCAAAACCATAACCCTAACCATAAATCATTCTGGGTTCTGTTCCAAATTCCCTACCATCAGAGGTGTTCCAGATAAGAAAAGTGTGGATGCAGCAACATTGGTATCCTTTCACTATTTTTCTGCATGTGTATTCCAGCCCTACTGTCACTGGAGGTGTAGGCTCAATGACTCTCTGAACCCTAACTAATCCTAACCATAATGGAATTATGACACTGTGGGTGAGGTCCCCATTACAGTCAGTGGCCTGGAACGGAAAAATATGGGTGCAGCATTGCTGGTGCTGTTGCTGTGATTCTCATGTCATGCCTTTTCTAGTACCAGTGTTGCTGGAGCTGCAGGCTCTGTGGCTAGCTGAACTCCAACCCTTACTGAATCTTGGACTTGCTGTTGAGTTCCCAGTCTCCATGGGTGCTCCAGATTTGAAAGGTGTTGGTGCCCTAAAATGATGCACTGGACACATGTTTTCCAAGCCCAGTATCCCTGGGAATGTGGGCTTTCTGGCTGGCAGTATTGTTGGAGTTCAGTGAATATTTATGAAGCACAAGGAATGCTTTATAATATTCCTTGTTTCTGTAAATACCAAATACACAGTGTAATACCAGTGTCTATTCTGGAAGACAGTCTCGAGCCCAAAATTTATTCTTCTTAACATGGCTTCCACTGTGTAAGGCAGAATGAAATAAGGGTGCAAAGTAACCTCTCTTTCTGAGTTCACTATATTGCAGTGATGTGTAAAGCTCTATTTAATTATGAGTAACTTGTGAGCTAAGCTATTTAAAGTGGGCTGATTTAGATCAGGAAATGCTAGTAAGGTTAAAACTGAAGGAGAAAAAATACCTCTAAGTAAACCCAACAAAACCCAACTAATCAAACAAAAAACCTGACCCCAAAAAACCCAACCAAGCAACCAAACAAAAAAACCAAAAAGAAATCCCAAACCACAATGCAGTGGGCATTGTAGCAGCTGAGCTGATCTTTCCTTCCGGCCAGAAAAACTCTCTAATCATATGTATGCATTAGGGATGGTCTTGGGGTTGTCCCATGGGATGGACCACAATGTGGAAGCACAGCTGTAGATGTGCTGTGAATATATTAACTAAGTTTTAGATGCTGTAGGTCTCTGTGTCCTGCGGGAAAGAAAATGAAAAGCATGCCAAGGAAATTCCAAGGGAATGAAATGGGAGCTGAAAATCTGGAGTACCTTATACCAGTTAATGAAATCCAATTTTTAGGCTTGCAAATAGAGATATAACATGAGCCATCTGCAATTTTTTCTGAATATTTTTAAGTTATTACTTAACAGTGACCATTGTGCTCACAATATGATGAGAATTCATCTGTGGTTTTAAATAGGATTGTTTATACTGAAGACCTAGTATAAACTTTCTTGCTG
This sequence comes from Argya squamiceps, assembly GCA_037834095.1. Classification (NCBI taxonomy): domain Eukaryota; kingdom Metazoa; phylum Chordata; class Aves; order Passeriformes; family Leiothrichidae; genus Argya; species Argya squamiceps. The sequence continues at coordinate 78,990,072 of JBBMKD010000001.1, forward strand.
ATAAAAATAAGAATTTGAAAAGTGAGTAAAAAAATTAATATTACACTTTAAAGACATATCTTCTGATTTGTGTCTTAAATTTTCCAAGGTCTTTTCATACAGCTGATTTTGCAATTATGAGCTTGTATTTACTTCCCTTCCTCTTCCGCTTTACTAGGTCATAGGTTTTTTTAATATCTCTTTGGCAGAGGTTTAGAATTTTCATAATATCACATTCAATTGCATTATACTTCCTTAATAAATAGAAATAAATGAAATAGTAATTGTCTTAATTTTTTTGTTCTGAAAAATATTCCACAAAATGTGAAACAACATAATATTCTGTATCTTTTTTTTAAATTTTAAATGTAATTGGTCAACTGCTTGTCATGCAATATTGAAAGGGTCAAACAGTTGAGGCTAGAATAAGAAGCTGCAAATACAGCTTTGTAAAAAACACAAAAAAAAAAAATCAAATAAAACTAATTAGTATTTATTTCCTAAAACTGAAAGCAAGTACTTGAGAGGCCATAAAATAGGTGCCTATAAAAACTGTTACACAATCCTATATAGTTCAAGTAATTATCTGATTGTATTTTGGGGAAAAAAAATCCTGATCAGAAATTATCCTAAGTTTTAATTGTAATATGCAGACCCATACACATCTATCTGTTGAGCACATAGAATCATAGAAATGTTTGTGTTGAAAGGGACCCTTAGAGGCCATCCAGTCCAAATCCCATACAATGAGCAGGGATATTTTCCACTAGATCAGGTTGCACAGAACCTCACCCAATCTGACCTAAAAGTTTCCGAGGACTGGGAATCTACCACCTCTGGGCAACCTGTTCCAGTGTTTCACCACCCTCATTGTGAAAAAACCTTCTTCCTTACATCTAGTCTAAATTAACTCTCTTTTAGTTTAAAGCCATTACCTCCTGTCCTGTTGCAACAGGTTCTGATAAAAAAATTGCCTCCATCTTTCTTGAAGGCTCCCTTTAGGTACTAGAAGGAATCTCTATAATGAATCTTCACGACCTTTTGAGAATCACAACTACAGAAAGAGGGGAATAAATCTACTTTCCCATATTACCCTTCCAAATACTGGAAGGCTGCTATGAGGCCTCCCTCAAGCTCTTCTCCAGTTTGAACAACCACAACTGTCTCAACCTGCCTTCATGGGAGACGTGTTCCTTTCCCCTTATCATTACTTCAGCCCTCCTCTAGACAGTCCCCAACAGGTCAATGTCCTTTATGTGGTGAGGATTTTTTGCTGAATTCAGCGCCCCAGGTGGGGGTCTCACATGAACAGAAGAGAAAGGCAGGATCCCTTCCCCTGACCTGCTAGCCCTGCTCCTTTTGTTGCAGCCTAGGATTAATTAATTCATCTTGCTTTTTATTTGTTTTACTTACAAGGTTTTCCTGAATTGCCAAAGTGAATGGTGAGGTTTGAAAAAAACCCCCACATTTTAATTGAATTGACTTTAGAAACATCTGTGAAATATTTGTTAAGTTCTCAGCAGTAGTAGCTGCTGTTTATTAAATCAAACCTTTTAAGCCATGATATATCAAATATATAATTCAATGATACTGATTTGCTGAATTCTGGAGTTCTAGCTTTCATCTGTGGAAGATCTCAGGAACTTAAAAAAAATAATAGTAGGTTTTTTTTTTTGGCAAAAAGACTTTAGAAAAGATGAATTTGGCCTGAGTAGAGCTCAATTTCTAATTTCTAGAGCTATTCTATTATTCTGAAATGTTGAGGTTATGATTTCTTTTAATTAAATCTTATGTTTAGTTTTCAGGATTTATAAAAGCATAAATAAAAGAAGGTATAAACATTTGTAAGCTTTTTTATTTCCAATTCAATAAAAAATGAAAATAATTCATTTTTATAGATTTGGAAGGGAAGGAAATTTTTAAAAACTGCTCTCTTTTAAAAAATGATTTGTCAAACTTTGTTATCTTGTTGCCTAGAATAAACCACATGATCTTTCCAAATAGTCTTAAAATGATAATATAAAAGCAAATCTTTGATTGAAAGCCTTCAAGGCACACAACATGGTGATATGCACACATGATATACCATATTTCTACAACTTTTAAAAAGTTGGTTAATTAGTATATCTATCAAATATTGTCCAGTTAGAAGAGCAGTAGGTTGGGTAATTTTTTCCTGGGTTCTGCCCCAATGGAGCCCTCCTGCCCCCCCAGTCTCTTAGCCCTATACTTTATTGTGTCTACACAATTGTATACTGCAAAACAAAGAGTCCTTGCTAGACTAAGGGCAAGATTAAACAGTTTCAAGAATTGATTGCAAAGGGTTTGTTAAAACATGGGGAAAGGCAGGAAAAGTACTACAAATTATAACTATGTATTAACAGTCTACAAAGTTGCAAGTATATGAAAAATATACAAAAAGCTAAGATTCTTTAGGCACCAAACAGTGAATTTTATAATTTCATGTTTGTTTCACCTCTAATTTTCATGTAAGAATAAAGACATTACTTTTTGTCCTAATTATTTGCAAAAAATCATATACCTAAAAGATTTTCATAACAAATATGGACTAGAACATGCTAGGAGAAGACCTTTGTACTTTCATCAAAATTTTAATGACCTAAATTGTTCTTCAGTATTCTCATATGGTCTGTTAAAGAAAGCTTTTATGGGTATGATACTTCTGTCTAGATAATAAAGACTTGGACATATTTCCTTGCTTATATAATTTTAGGGACAAGGATTTTAGAATGCCATGTGTAGGGAGAGTGGATTTATACTGCAGATGGAGGATGCAGAGTAGGATAAAGCACTTACAGCAGTAGACTTGTTTAAACCAGTTTCTTGCACAGCTGTTTCTGAGTTGGTACAGACAAATTTGATTTTAAGGCTCAGTTAAAACTCAAGAGCTGTACTTTATGCTTTTCCTGCCAGGTTAAGACTTACTTGATTTAGAGACAGAATGTGGAGGAATCTCTGTAGGCAGAATCTTGGCAACAGTCTCAGACAGACACCATGTAGGAAGGAAATAAGGGCCTGTATAAATACAGTCTGGCTGTAGAGGACTAAGGTTCATTAAAGAAAATAATTATGGAATTTTTTTTTGTTAATTTAATGACAAAATAATAAAGAAAAATGAGATTATCAGAGATAAAACCTGTAAACTATGGTTCAAAATTTGAGATAGTAGAACCTTGATCTTTACATCAGTGTTCCATAATGCAAGAAGTGCTTTTTGTGTTCTTGCTATGTCACAATTCACTAGCTTACCTTTTCAGGGTAGGATTGACTCAGATGAGTGCAATGGAGCACAAAATGCAGTCCAACCAGGGTCTTCAACTCACAGAGACAAGAGGAAGCATATGGGATCACTGAGCTGACAACAGCTGCTCATTGCATCTTTTTCTTTTTCTTTTTTTTTTTTCAACTTTCTGCAAAGGAATGTTTTAAAAGCACATCTCATTTGCTGACCAGAATGACCTAACAGGTGCTACTTTCAGGTGGTCTCTTTCAGAAGACACAGGAAAGTACATTTGTTTTCTTTATCTTATGATAACTTTTGGGAGGATATTTCAGAGGAATGTTTGGTCTAGCTTATGAGACACTGTAGTTTTTTGATCTCTCTTGAATCAGATTAGAGTAAAAGCAAACAAATGTGGGCAATTCCTCTTTAAGCCTGTTCCAAGAATTTACCATTCCAATAGTTCCCTTCTAGCATTAAGCAAGATATATAAACACTTTGATGGCTCGATTTCTTTTTAATTAAAGTTTAATTATTTTCCATTCAGTTGCTAGAGATGAAAGTACATATGTAGAGCTTTTAGGATATTCATATACAAAGGTTTGAGGAAAGAATATGCCCACATAGCCATTAAGGGAAAGCACTCAAAGAGCAGGAAAGCAATCTGTAGAATTGGAAAAACAGGCAGTGGTGACCAGCTTGACTATGCAAGGAGAACACTAAAGTTTGAGTACACAAGGAAGACAAAAACAAACAGCAAATAGTCAACACTTTGAGGACAGCCCAACCAACATAACTGTAATGCTGTATTCTGTCCACAGGAGTAAAATGCCCTCCAGAGAAAGAGAATATTTTTGAACCAGCAGAAGAAAAGATTATTTTGGCTGCTATCTTTGATATGAAAAATTTGAAAGCAGTACAAGAAAACAGAGGAAGAAACTAAGAATATGACAAGGATGAAGCCATCCTTAATCTTAGCTCCTTTGTTTTTTATTTTACTTATTTTTTCCAGTCTTATAGAGGAATAGCCAACATATTTGACTGAGGTCTTCCTATTCAGGTGAAGAAAGAGTAAGACTTTCTTGAAAAAAGGACAAATTTTTATGCTAAAATGTTATTGAGACCTTGCTGCTTGGGAAGAATAACTATATGATTTTGAAAACAGAGATAATAAATATTAAAAGAAAAGAAACAACAGTGTGCATCTTAAACTAAAGAGAAAGCAGCAGAAAATTGTAGAGAATAACTATTATTTGTTTCTGGGGTTTTTTTTCTGCAGTGTAAATAAAATCATGTTCAGTAATAGGTTATGAATACAGTGTGTTGACCAGGGGAATGTGGCATGAATATTGTGATGTATTTATGATCTGTTTTCAAATTTTAAAATCAAACAAGATTTAAGTGACATAAATTACTTCTAGCAGTTATGCCTGCTAGAAACTGCATTCTGATCAGCTAAGAGGGGAAAAAAAATCTGCATTGACTGTTAATTGTAGAACAGTTGTGAACCTGGTGTGTTGATTCAAAGTCTGCAGATGAAGCACTTAGGTGAATTATAAAAATTAAGGTGAATTATAAAAAATAAGAATGGAAAAGTCTGAAGTTAAAGTATCATATTATTCAAGGTAAAACAGAATAAAGTTCTAATGTTTTGTGGCCCAGACCAGCATCATAGACCCTCATGGATAATCTCGGCATCCTGGGAGTATGGCAGACTGCCAGATTTGACCAGTCCTGCTTCCTAATCCAGCATAACACAAGAAGTCATAGCACTCCCTATTCCAAAGTAAGACTTTTGGTACAAAGTCAGAAGAGAGGGTGGGTTGGATAGAAAAGCTGAGTGGTGCCTGCAACAGAATACAGCTACTCTCTACAAATACATCCTCTGCATAAAGAAGCAGATAGGAAAACTACTATGCTAGATATAAGACAGTGCTGGCATAGGAAAAAGGCCATTTATTGGTGGAAAACTCACCTTGAAAACACTGATAACATTGGAGGACTTTGAATTATTTGAAACATTGGGAAAGCAAGAATCACAACTAACTTTTGACAGATATTTTCTTACCAAGGAAAGACAGCAGGCTCAATTCTGTCCTATAAATCTATACCATTTTTCCCTAAAAAATCCCAAGCAAACCTTATATTGAGATAGCTTGTAATTTCATTTAATTTCATTCTATTCCTACTCCTAAAAACCCTTTCTCAGTCTTTGCATTTTCCATAATGCTTTCCATAATGCTTTATAATCTGTTTCAGGAAGACACTGATTTGTAACAAGGAAGAATTATACACTGCAAGTCAGATTTGGCCTCCAATTAAGAGCAAGAAACATTGTATATAGAAAAAAGAAGGAGAAGACGGACTTGCATTAGGTATCACACCATAGACCATTGAATGCCTATAAATCAGTAATATGATTTTGAGAACTCTAGGGTTGACCCTGCCTGGATGCCAGACATCCACCAAAGCCTCTCTATCATTCTATTCCTCAGCTGGACAGAGAATAGAATATATTTATCAAGGGTTCATAAGTTGATGTAAGGACAGAGACAGATCATTCACCAAATACTGCCATAGGCAAAACAGATTCAAATTAGAGATATTAATTAATTTATCATTAAAAAAATTATAGCAGGATAATAAGAAGTAAAATAAGACTTCAAAAGCACCTTACCCCCACCACCCTCCTTCCCAGCTCTACCTCCTAGCCCTCAGTGGTGCGGGGAGATGGGAATGGGGGTTATGGTTAGTTCATTTTTTTTCTTAAATATATTATCACAGAGGCATTACCACTATTTTTGACTGACCCAGTCTTGGCCAGTGGCACGTCTGTCTTGGAGCTGGCTGGCATTGGATGTGGCTCTGCTGGACATGGAGGAAGATTCTGACAGTCTCTCACAGAAGCCACCTCTGTAGCCCCCGACTACCAAAACCTGGCCAGTTTGCAAAACCCAGTACAAGAATAAATAGGATTTGGAGCACAAGAAAGGGCTAGAGACTAAAACTGTAATTTAAGGGGTAACCCAGAGATTTGGTGACTAAATTTCAGCCCTTCTACTTGCAGTTTATCTTTGACAAAAGTTTAAATTAAGTCAGAAGATGCCATTCCTTTTAAAAGAAGATTATTTACTTTAGAATTTCTCTCCAAATCAGTCTGAAACTGTGATTCTGTTGATGCTACCATTTACCTAGTGTGTGTGCAGAAATATTGTCCTATTTGATTTCAGAAAATTTGGTCAGGGAACTAAAGTTATGACACTTGTCCAAACAAAGCAACTGTCAGCTCATATCACAAGCTCCTTCTAAATAAAGACCTGCACAGCTCCAAAATTTGTTTTTCTTTAATGAATCCAAGCCTTTCCACTGTCATTATTCATTCTTTCTAAAAACACTGGAAAATGCAATACGTTACTCAACTGTGACCTAGCCTGTCCTAAGGTGCATATTTTATTGATGTAAATAAATGAGATTCTAGTCTACCCAAACCCTGTTGTTTTGATTTAATAGAAACACTGTTTACCTTAAAAGTTGCCATTACGGCAATGATTATTTTCCCTGGAGGCTCTGACGATAATCTGGAGGACAACTGCTAGAAGCCTGCTTAGTATCTGCAGATTCATTGGGAAATTAAACTATTCAATTATGGAGTAAAAGGAAAAAATAATTAACATGCTTGCTGCTTTCTGTGGTTTACTCTAATATATATTTTCCCTTACATTGAAAGGAAGACGTTTGAAAGTACATTAGTTTCAGGCTTGCATAAATGTAAAACTTTTTAGATAAAATTAAAGTGTCAAACTCTATTGTTACTAGACATTAAATTATTGTTACTAGACATTAAATTAAAATCAACCCAACACTGGGAACTTGCTATTGTTTCAAATTAAAATGAAATAAAGATGTATATTTTACAGTCCTCAGAGCTAGAAGAACTGTTACATATGCTTTCTTATGCTTTTCATGTCAGCTGTCCCTCTAGTTTTCTTCCTGGATATCAATCTTGAAAACCAATACACATATAAATTCTATTTCCCTTCTTTCTGCCTTTAGGTGATATCCAGTTTTATCAACAGGAATTCATTTTATAAAGGTCACTGACTTAATGAAATAGTTTTCAATGTTTATGCCCATACCTTCCTTTGAAAAATAGATTTACCTTAACTAGGTGTTCATCAGTACAAATTAACTGGATATATTAAATGCATGGAAAAAGATATGAAAAATGTGTTTTTATTGCTCTGGGAAAAAAAAGAAAAAAGAAAAAGAAGAAAAAAAAAAGAGGTAATTTGCTGCATCAAAGAAAAGGAAAAACTAAAATCTTTTATGGGTTGGACATCCAAGGAACCTAGCTTACTCCTAGTGGATGATCCTCCCTATGGCTGTTGGAAGTTAAACAGGTAGGAAAGGTTTTGACAAAAGTTCCATTTCTCTTTAAAATATATATGCCACATATATTTTAAAGCTAATACTGCTGGAAAATTTAAGGTAAATTAAAGAAAAGAAAATGATCATGCCACCATCATTTTTCCCCACAGTTAAATCTATCTTAGAAAGAATTGTGAATGACACTGGGCTTCTAGCAAAGACATGAAATAGGAGAAAAAAGGGAGTTGATTTCTGAAATTATTACCAATTCAGAATCTGAAAATGGTTATTAGAAGCCTACAGTTATTTCAGTATTTTTGAGAGTTTAGATAGGAAATAAACACACTGTCTGTAATTTAAAAAATCAAATGTCATCAAAAGAGCAACAAGTCTAGTTTCTGCTTCAAAGAACCTCTCTTAGTATTGAAGTACAGTAGTGTAAATATAATCTTGATAATTAAAGCACATATCAAACCCAGCATAGGAAAATAAAATCCAGCATTACCAAATTTTTTGTTTCACAGACTGTATTTAATTCTTCCATATGGAATTAACTTTTTTGCATACCTCATATTTACAGTAAAATTAATGGCCTCTGCTTGTACGAAGTATTATAACTGATCTTTATGACAAGATATCAGATTTCAATATTCTTCAATGAGGTGATTTTAGATACTCCATATAGGAAAGGTCTAAAATTTAATATGAAATGAACCTATTTTAAGATGTTTTCTATTACATGAGATCTTTGATTTAGCAGAGTGATACCAAATATGCAAAGAATACAATATAAATGTAAATTGCACTTTATAAAATACAGTAACTGTGATATACAATTCAACTTCAATACCAATGTGATTCACAGAGTGTTAAAAATTACAAGGGTTCTCTGGAGGTCATCTGGTCTGAGCCCCTGACTGAGCATAGACACCTACAATCAGGTGTCCAGGACCATGTCCAGGTAGGTTTTGAATATCTCTAAGGATGGAGAAGCCATAACTTCTCTGGTCAGCTTGTGCCAGTGCTTAGTCACCCTTATAAAAATGTTTCCCGATATCCAGGACAAAGCTCCTGTGTTTCAGTTTGTGCCCATTGTCTCTTGTCCTCTTACTAGACATCAATGAAAAGAATTTGCTCTGTCCTCTCTGAAACCTCCTTTAAGTTATTTATGTACATTAATTAAGTCCCTTTTGAGCCTTTTTTTCTTTAGGCTAAGCAGTGCCAACTGTCTCCATCACCCGGTGAGACTGACAGATAATTCCCTGGGGCTTTGTTCTTGCTCTCCTTTAAAATTTGAGTTGTTTTCCTCCAATCTTTGAGCACTTCCTCCTGTTGCCATGATGTATCGAAGATTATTGAAAATGGTCTGGCAATGACATCTGTCAGCTCCTTCAGCACTGGTGGGAGCATCCCACGGAGGGCCCATGGGCTTCCCAGGCAAACAGTAACAGGACAAGAGGACACAGTAATCAGCTGTGACAAGAGTAGTTTAGGCTGAATGTAGGGAAAAAATTCTTCATAGAAACAGTGATTGGCCATTGGAATGGGCTGGCCAGGTTAGGTGGTGGAGACACCGTTCCTGGAGATGTTTAAAAAAAGACTGGACATGACCCTCAGTGCCATGGTTGTGTTGATAAGGTGGTGTTAGTTCACAGGTTGGACTCAATGATGTCAAAGCTCTTTTCCAAACTAGTGAATTCTGTGATTCTGTGATTTATTTATATCCATTCCTAAACTACAACAATCATATTTACCTATATCTATTGACTCTTCATCCATTTTTGGGGGGTCATTTGTTAGTCACAAAAGAAGGCAGCAGTTTCTATACATTTGTAAAATAGAAAAAAATCTTTGTTACATTACAGTATTAAAAATTGCCAGATTATATACACTCAGGAAAAAAAAAATAAAAGAAATTGCCAGGAAAGGCTCTGTCATTTTGAAGCTTTATGTTTCTGGACTAAAAGCTGGTTTTCTACTTTGAAAATTCTTTATTTCACTAGTTTAATTTTAGTACTAAGAATTAGTTACCACAGTAACAGAGCAAGACAGCAGATATTTTTGCTGACTTTTACTAAAACATGAAACCGTTGTTAATGCACAGCAGTTGCTGAGATATGAAGCACATCTAATTTGCAGGTGATACAAAATGCTTTCAGCAAATTTAGTACTATGATGTTTATGACACCAAAGTCAGATATGTAGCTCAAGTGAGAGAAACTCATGGAAAATGCATATAGATTAAACTACTTATTTAATTAAACCCTCATCACAAAAAACCCAACCAATGACAAAAGTAACATGACCCAGCAGAACTCCAAAAACCTCCAAAGGCAAACCAACCAACAAAACAAAAAATATCCAGAACAAATAAGCTTAATTGGTACTCAAGTTGAGAAATCAATTCCTGTGCATGTAAGATGTGATCACAGCAGCAAGTAGGGAGATAACAGAGCATGAGATGTGCCTTTCTGTGGCATTCATTTGTGCATAAATTTACCAGATCTCCTTAGATGGTTTTAATTGTTTTGACCCTAGGTCAAGAATGAGGAACTAGATAATTGGTCTGTGCTCATTTGCGACTTGATTATTCTAATGCCATACAGCTGTGCACCACCACATAGGTTGAGATTTCTAACTGCTCCAATGGGTAGTATTAAGAGAAGCTAAGCCTGAAAAAGTAAACTTATCTCTTTCACTTCTAATACTGCTCACCCTAGAAAATTAAGCATAATCTGACCTCAAGACAATTAAGAGATTTAAATGTATCATATACTTTGAGTCATTATCTCTTTTACATATTATTTTTACACCTGACTTCAGAATAATTATTGTTAATTCACCATGGTACAGAAGCAGACTCAAGTGTAAATTAATTTGGGTGTAGAAAAATGTTCTTCCCGGAGGAGACTGAGTATTACTAGTTTTGATTTATGTTTTTGCCAGAAATATTGTCATGTCAGTCACTCCACTTTGCACAGCTAAATTTCTGTTTTCACTTGGCCACACTGCTACCATTATGGAGCAAACATGTAGACATAAGTCTCACTTTTGGCTTTGACACTACCAGCTCAAAAAGTGTTTGTTTATTTAACTCACGACTAAAACAATTGCTTTTGGGATGTCCAAGTGGTAACTGAAATACATGAAGGTTTGATGCCAAGACTGCTAACTGACTCTTAAAGTTAAGGTTGATTAATTAATATTTGCTAAAACAAGATTAAAATTACACTGAAGTTTTCTTCTTGTAATATTGTAAACAACGTTTGTTGATATATTTGATTCTTCCTTATAAATGGCTGAAATTATTTTGTATTTCTAACTAAATTCTGCTTTACTGTACATGTATTACAGTAGAGCAAAATTTAAGTCATTTCCATATCACAACAAACAAAAGTAGGTGGTTAAAGATCAGAAAAAGTTTATTTAATAGCCAAAAAGATTTGTATTTTTTTAGACATGTCTAAGTATCTAATGTAAAAAGGAAATAAGTCATCAAATCATTATTTTGCATAAGTATTTTTTCCTTTACCTAGTTCTCTGTCAGTTCATAACCTGTAAAATATGTTCTGATTTTAGAAAGATGTATACAGGTGTTTATGCACTTGCATGAGTTACGTCCTTTGGACACCTGTGTTTAGAATAAAATGAATGCAAAAATATTCTGGGCTTCAGTTTAGTAAAACATAAGAGAAAGTAACTCTCCTGGCTGAAATGAAATTGGAGACTTTTGAAAAATAAGTAAATTGATGAAAAATTGCATAGCTAGATCTTTACATTGATTGATTAATTCAAGTTTTCAAAAACTGAAATGAAGAAAAGTTCAACACCCTCTGCTTTAAAGGGGTTATAATATACTGATGCTTATTTCTTATTTCCTTAGACTAGTGTAGACATATGTATTTCACACAGTTGTACTTCTTACCTTCAAATTATAAAAAAAGACATTCAGAAACACATTTTTTATGTAACTTTGCCTCTTGTTGCCTTTAATATCAGAATCATGTTTGGTTCTCACCTTGTGAGCATTTATGTATTGATACAGCAAGTTTTGTAGTATCATCTAAGTAGCTCCAGGAAATTTTGCAACTTCCAGCTTCTTGTCCAGGACACCAAAATTTCCCTCAAGATTTTACATCATATGTCAGTCTGGTGCAGATGTCTCAGACACTTGGATGTCTCAGATGGAACTAGCTGCCTCTGTTTAGGCTCCCGAAATCTCACCTGACAAACCGCAGCAGATGAAATCTTAGCTGCAGTGTGTGAGCTCAGGATTCACACCGTATAACTAAATTTCCTTAACCAAGTCTGCAAGATTTCAAATGGGAAGAAAGTTGTCCAATCCTTCACAGAGGCAGGAAAAGGACTTGTAATAATGAGAAACAGGATAGCAGATGAGATTTTGGACCAGGTGATAGGAAAGAATAAAGGATTCTGGGGCAGGAGCCAAAAATCTTCAACTGGTTATTAATATTGTGAGATATGGAAGTTAACACAAATGTTATAATTAGGAATGAATTAGCAAAATCTTTGGCAGGGAAGGCAGAAATCTTGGCATAGGAAGACAATAATGTGGAAACTAATGACCTCTCCATTCCTTTTTCCTGTTTTCCAAAAATATAACTTGGTGTGGGGGGGTGATGATTGTTTCTTTGCGCAGGTTTTTTGTTGGTTTTGTGTCATTGTGGTTTTGTTTTGGTGTTTAGTTTTGGTGGTTTTTTTGGTTTTTTTTCTTCCATAAATCAAAAAATAATATTTTTCTACCAGGATTTTTCCTACATTTCTAAATTACACATTTGAAATATGTCGATTGAGATAATAGTTCATATGTTATATCTGAGTTGTTCATATTTTATATATTTGGGCTATAAGAGTTATTTCACAAAAGATGCTGATATTTCCTGAGTCTCAACTGTGTGTTTTGTACAGAGTTCTTGCCCAGAGGAGTCTAGATTCTAGTTGGGCTTAGACAAAATAATTTGAAGATCAAAGTAAAAGACCTAGTTGTGGCAGAAGCCTGGAGATCTGGAAATTTGCCTGCATCAGTAACACAAATGCCCAGGGGCTGATTTAAAAACAAGAAAAGAAAAGGTTTATGAAAAGGTAGATATAGTTTACTCCACAAGAAAAAAAAAAAGGGCAAGGAGTAGAAAACAAAAAGTTAAAATGTGCCAGCCCTATTGATTATTTCACATTTGCAACAACCTCATTAATTCACAACAGTGTCCCATCAGATGACCTATTTAAACGCATGCTTGTTGAATTTTTCACCATTACCTTTTCCATCATGTGTGGAAAAACATTTCTTTATTCTTCAGTTCTTGTTTGAAATCCCTTTAAAAGTTTATAGAAACCTTGACCACCTGTGGATAGAGGTGTGATAATGATTAATGTAGTGCCCTGTGGTCTCAGTACTGCCTATAACATTCTTGCTATAATCATGTGGTCTGCACATCTGGTTTCAGTAGCTATTGGTTGACTCTACCTCTTTAAGCCAACAATTTGTCATCTTTAAAAGAAAAAATGTGCATTCATTAATTCATGACATAGCCTATTGAGTACTCAACAAAGTACCAGTAATAATCAAAACAGAAACTAAAAGCAAAATATTTTGGGTGTGCACATTCCCCAGAAGAGAAACTAACAGGCAGTATTAAAAAAAAAAATCAAACCCCCAAGAATAATAGTAAATCAAAAGAAGGAAGCTGATTACTTTGCTGAAAAATAAGAGGAGTTTTAGGGTGCTTTTAAGAACAGAGGTACAACTGAAAAATAGCAATAACATTTCACAGATGCTTTTATTAATATTATAATCTAAAGCAAGGAAGAAGGAAAGGAAAGGAAAGGAAAGGAAAGGAAAGGAAAGGAAAGGAAAGGAAAGGAAAGGAAAGGAAAGGAAAGGAAAGATATATTTGTACAAAGAAACAATAGGCGAGTAAACAGGGGGATTTTTTTTAGAATAGTAATTGCAGTAAATGCAATAAGTGATATCTGTTCATGTATCTTTTCCTTGCTGTTACCTGCAACTTCATTCAGATTAGATTTCTCTAAACCATGGTTAATAAAATCAAAATTGAATCTATGAAAAAATGGGGTACATGGGAGTGGACGTTATTATTTCCGCTTCTATACATCAGTTTTGGGCCAGACATGTTAAATTTAAGAAGCAGGAAAACATAAATAATTCAATTTTGGATATTGTAATTTGTCTTTCAGTGCAGGGAAGTAATTTGCTTGAGATCAGTTTATAATCCAATATACAAATGGCAAGTCAAATGCGGGTCTCTCGACCTTTCTCTGTGGGTGTATGATCACATATCTTGGATTATTAGCTAGATTGCAAAATCGTCCTCTGCCAATTGGTGTCTTTAAGGGCTGATCTATCTTCTGATTCTTGTTTTGGAAAGGATAATGCCAGGTGGCTTTGTGCAATTAACTAATGTAAATCTGTGTTCAAGTAGCTGCATAAGATGCTTTGTATTCTAACTCTAGTGTTTCATGACTGCATTCTTCGAAAACTCTTACAGAACGGATCACTGTATTAGATGACTTCCACATGAAACAGTACCAAGGGAATCCTAGTAGATTTTTCAAAATGACTTTAGAAAACCAGGGAGGCAGGTTAAACATGTCTTCACACAAATTCAGTATATAGAAATGAAATTGTATTTTGTAAGAGAGAAGTCATAATGCTTTCTAGCCATTACAAATACACTATGGAGTATAGCTATAGTGGCCTGTAGTTTCACAGGTACCAGCTGAAGGACCTATATTCCAGTATAGTCAGCTTATTTGAACAGTGGGTTTCAGATCACTGTGTACATATTCATCCTTTGTGCTGGAAAACCAGGGCTGCCAAGAGGTGAATGAAGAGCTTAATTTGTTCTTTTCAGCTTGTAAAACAGTTAGACAACAATGGTTCCAAGACTTTCACACATTATGCAAAAAATAAATCTGGATCAAACTAATAGTAAAATTGCCATTTCAAAATAGTAGATTCAAACACAGGTTTGGCCTCTTCTCCCAGGCAAGGACAAGAGGAAATGGGGTCAAGCTGTGCCTAAGAAGGTTCAGGTTGGACATAGGAACAGTCTGCCCAGAAAAAATGGTGGACTCACCTGGAAGTGTTCAAGAAACAACTGGTTATTGCACTTAATGCTATGGTTCAGTTTAAGCTGCTGTTTGGTCAAAGTTGGACTTGATGATCTTGGAGGTCTTTCTCAACTTTAATGATTCCATGATTATATTTTATGGTTATTGGCAATGTGTCTAAAAATTCATTTGGATGAAATTTTTCTTTCAGTAATACCACTGCAATTCTAATTCTACTGACATCAACCCAATTGACTCATGCCAGAATTGACTGTTAGACTCCGGCTCACACCTTGTTAAAAATCTGTTTACACCCTTTTATGTATTACAATGAAATTGCCACTAGAAACCTGACGCAGTGTAAATTATAAACTGAAATGTCAGAAAAGAGAAGCACAACAGTTAAAGCAACTAAAAAAAGGCAGTGTGACTATTTGAATGGTAAAGAGATCTATTCTTAATTTAATTGCAAATCTCTGTAAAAGATTAGTATGTACCTGACTGATGTAGAATCATGTGTCAGTAAGGAGGTCAAAGTCTGCAGTTCATGAAGCCCAAGTGAATGTAATGATGGTTAATTATCCCCTTTTCTTTGTCTCTCAGCAGAATTTTGTGGTATTTTTGTTTTGTCTAATGCTATGCAAAGTATAAAGTGGCAATGTGTTTATGCTTCCCTTCAAGTGCTGTTTTATGCAGCAAAAAGGATTTTTTTTTGCCTTTGCACATGCTGCTTACTTACATTTATGATAACTGAGCTGCCCATGTTCTCAACCCTTGCTCTTCTCTCAGTTGTCACATCGCACACTTGTTCAGTGGCCCAGAAAATCCACTGCCATGTGTTATACAAGAGAAATGTTAATGGGGAAAACCACAGATTTTAAAGTAACAGCATGTCTGTTTGGAAAATGGGACTAATTCAGAACTTCAATTTTGAATTCTGCAGTTGTCTTCTTTGGGCTATGACAACATGAAAATGCTGCACAAAAGCGGTGCTGGCCGACTGCTATTTTTACCTGGAGTCAATAGAACAGATGACCTTTCTTTTTAAGAAAATGTCATTTTTGTGATGTGCTCCAGCTTCTATTGCACATCTCCAAGGTGACTTTTAACGCAGTCCCTCACAGAGTTTGGTTGTGCTCTGAAAAGAGTAGCTCCTTACAATATTTCTCATGACTAGGGGCAGTATTTTCTCACCTGTCAAGTGAACAGGTGAGAACAGAAAAAACCACTATTTTTAACTTAAGGCTGTAAAATAAGAAATCTTCTATAACAGAACTTGTGGTATACATGAATCTGGTTAGCAGAATCACTTTTCTCTCTTATTCCTGCACTCAAGATGGAAAGTGAAATATGAGTTAATAAAACCTAGGGGTAGTTCAGCTGGAAAGTCTGAGGGCTGATTTAGGTCAGGGATCAGGATTCATCATCTGAGAGTTTGCAGCTCAGTAGAGTCTGAAATTTTGATTCAGATACAGATTTATCCAAGTTTATGTTCTGCTTTGATAAATGTATAATAGCTGAAAAAACTAAGTAATGATTTTTTTTTTTTTAATTGTATACTCTTGTGGTTGTGTATAGCACTTTAGAAATAGAAGATACACCTGAAGTTTATGCAATTTTACTTGGACATAATACCAAAAAAAGTAGTCATAAAATAATATCATGCTGTATGGGTTGGCTGTCTTATAATTTTTAATTCATCTTTTCTTTTAGTTCCATAGCATTAGAGTTTTATATTTATGTTGTTATATGAAGAAGCATTTTCACTGTGGTATATTGTTATAAGTTACATTCCAGGTTAGGTGAGGCATGTTATTAAGAAAATGATGTTTTGGTAGGGCAAGTAAATAAGTGTCGATTTAGTGACATCAAGTAAAGAACTTTCTCATTTTACTAGAATCCCCAACCATTTTTCTTTACTGATTCTCTCTAATCCTCCACCTCAATACCAGAATTTCCCATTTAGATTTATCGAGAGACAATATGTAGGCATATTGAGAACAAATTATGAACATGCTAGTAGGAAACAGCTTATTGAGTCATTATGAAAATGTGGATGGGGGAGGAGAAAAATAAACAAAAGCCCAGAACATACTAAGTAATTTTTTTTCCATCAGTAGATTCCAAAATAATTTACAAAGATAAATATGGGGAAACTGATGAAGCACAATCACTACTGCTAACCAGTTTTTCTGTACTTTGGTTTGTTACTCCCTTTGTTAGTTTGCAAGTATTTCATTAGCAGTAGAAAATGAAGGGAAACCAGAACTGAAATTCTAGACAATTATGTGAAGAATGAAAGAGAAAAGGAGACCCCAGAGGGAAAACTATGGCTCCAGTGAACTCCTATAAACTGTGTAGCAGTGACTTGGGCCAGTGCAACTGTTCTTAACCATGCAGAAGAAACAAATTTCAGGAAAGTGAGTGGGAAATAAAAATTTCCATAACATGGGAAAAAAAAGTAGAACTGTACTTGTAATGACCACAGAACTAGTGGAATTTTGGAGAAGAAAAATAAGGAAAAGCATCTGAAGTGAGAATAATGTCAAAGTTTACTGTAAAAGAGACAATAAATTTATTTAATTTGTCTTAATTTCTGTCTTGAAAATATCAAATTTAATGATCTTTTTAATTAGCTTTAGAAGGGATTTCTGTTCTGTCACTACTAGACTCATTACTTGTAAATTTTGTCATTATCAGGCAAGCAAAAACTAAGGTAGAAGGGAAGCTTTGTTAATAGCTAAACATGTCAATTTCCTAATAATCATAAATATAATGTTTATATGCTTTGAATCCTGTGAATAGTTGGTGCTGTTCAGCCCAAATTACTGGAAAAGAGGAACTGACTGCTTAGGACTTCCTTTGAGTGAAGATACTTCACGGAATACTTCAGCAAGATACTGGTCAAACTAATATCATTCGAATTCATCACAGAGATACCAAGGACAAGCAGATCCCCCTAAAACTATGGTAGCATTGAAAGATTCTCCAACTAATGCAGCTTATCTTATGAATTAGGAAAGAAGAACAACTCCCAGTTCACAAAATATGATGGTGTCACATAAAGCTAAAATCAGCCATTAGGACACTGTATGTGTGGTGTAAGTCATAAAAAGATACTAGTCCTAATGCTGTCAAAAGCCTGAAATGTTAGTGCTAGATGGTTAGTGCTAGATAGTTAGAAAAGAAAAAAATCCAGCCCCCAAGTCTTTCACATATGCTAAAAAGACATTTAAAACTGAAAAATATTTCGAAACAGTAGTTTTCTTTAGTTTGGGAATAGCAATTGTTGCCATATCAATTCTTATGGACTCTGCTTTAAGATATAGATTAACTTAGTGGAAAAAGGACTGTGAAAAAAGGAATCTATCATAGATGAATTATCCCAACTAATAGTAACCTAGGTGGTTTGCTTATGTGTAGCAAATTAGCCACAAAAGCAAAAAGCTCTTTTCAGACTAATGTTTATTGCTTCTTGCTAACCCTATAAAGTACGTGATCCTGGGACAAGGAACCATTTTACACTTCTGTGTTTGCACAGAACAGAAGTTTGGCTGAAGATTGCTCTTAAGAGAGTGCAAATAATAAGAAGTCCCACAGCTATTACTATCTGTTGTATTTACACTGAGAACATTGAACTTGGTGCTGCAAGCTCAGAACTTGTAAGTATAGAAACAAAGTTTAATTTTGCTGCCAGGAAGTTGGAAAATGAGAGGTTGAGTGCTGGGGAGAAAGTGACCTGGGAAAATGATTATTTTGACTTCTGTTGGACTGTGGACAGAGGGAAAGTGCTGTATGTTAGCATGGTCCCAAAAATATCAATTATCCAAAGTCTCTCCTTTGATGGAACAGAACTTTTCACATCTGATATAAGGCTGGGTGTAAAAGGGCCATTCCTGTCTTGGTGACTTTAGGCATCTGCTTCCTCAATAACTTTCTACTGTGCCTGCTGTCATATCAGACCTGACTGATCATCCAGGTGTCTGTGGATAATAAAGAAAAGAAACGTAATAGGAAAATCAGCAATTTCTCTGGCTTTTCTCTAAAGACAGCCTTCTAGGAGTCTATTAAATGTGCAAAAATGCTTATTGCTTTTTCAGCAATCAGCCTAAATGTCTGACACAGAACAGTTTGAAGAAACTGCACTAGTTTCTTAGATCAGCTAAGTATAGGGGCTTGGTAAACAATTTTTGCTCACCCTACACTTCTTAGAATTTTTCTTTCTAAAATCAATTTGAGACTTTTCTGCATTAGCTCCTCTTTTTAGTCTAATTGAAAGCTTTTATAATTTTCAGTATTCACTCTGAAAACCTGCTTGTAACACATAGCCCAAGGACAGGAAAATACTTTTTGGCTTGAACATCTAAACAAACCTTCCACAGTTTGAATACTTGAAATGTGAGTCACAAGCCAAGAGTCTTAGGAAGAAAGGCTCTTTTTGTTGTTGTGGATTTTTTTTTAATTTTTTTTTTTTTTTTTTTTTTTTTTTTTTTTTTTTTTTTTTTTTTTTTTTTTTTTTTGATAATGCAATAAAAATAGCAATAAGAATTGCTTTCAGATACTAAGGAAAACAGATTTACTGTCATGGAGACATCACATACTAATGTCTTCTGCTAACTAACTACTGATAGATTTGAACAAGTTATTGAATATTCTGACAGAGTCTAGGAAAAATACTATACACAATTACTTAACTCTTACATTAGTAGAGGAATGGTGTCTACATGCCTGGTAGAATAAGCATGAAACCAGCTCTATAAAGTTGTTTTTAATTGATACAGTCTTGCTCAAATCACTGTGATTATTTTAGTTTTTTGAGCAAATCTCCCCTCTTCTGTATTTCGTGGGAGTAATGTGAGAGTTAAATTATCAGCCTCAAGTGTACAGGTATTACAGAACAGGAGGAAAGTTAGTCCTCCATTAGGGCTCAATTAGCCCTGCAATTAGGTAAATAATCTGACTTGCCACAAAATATTCCTCAGTATTTGCAGAATTCTTGTCTGCTATTTCTATCCAAACCATTTTACCAGGCCTAACTAACCTCACAGATCTTACAACCAAAGGAACCAAACACTCGTTTTCCTCTATCTAATCTGCTTTTTCTTTGTATTTTGGTTTATTTATTTTCTACAGAGTAAACTGAGGCTCAAGTCCTCATATTACTTCGTACATCTCTTAAATTCAGTCCCAAGCCTCAGGCTCTGCATTTTGTTGCCAAGCCAATACATATTTTGATCTGCCAGAACATGCATTATATCATAATGAGAGCAAAATTTTAGTTTGAAACATGTTCCTTCTTAAAAAAAAAATTAATGTCAATCAGTAAAGTAATCTATGACATGCATGAGATTGGTCTACTTAATCTATTGGCCTTACAATCTCTATCAAGCACCAAAGCAATACTATGCAGTGGAAAACCGTCAGGGAATTAGGCCCTGAACGGCCACTCGCCTCTCCTAGGGTTCCCGACTGCTCGGTGAGG
>JBBMKD010000001.1:79018443-79054738 GCA_037834095.1 Argya squamiceps
TTTCTTTTCTTTTCTTTTCTTTTCTTTTCTTTTCTTTTCTTTTCTTTTCTTTTCTTTTCTTTTCTTTCCTTTCCTTTTCTTTTCTTTCTTTTCTTTTCCTTGTCTTGTCTTGTCTTGTCTGTCTTTTCTCTTTTTTCTTTTTCTTTTTCTTTTTCTTTTTCTTTTTCTTTTTCTTTTTCTTTTTCTTTTTCTTTCTCTTTTTTTATTTCTCTTTTTTTATTTCTCTTTTTTTATTTCTCTTTTTCTTTTTCCAATATGACAGCTATTTTAGACTGTGTTCCAGTCTAAACAGTCTAAGTACTATTGTAGGAATGAACAGTCATCGTTTTAGCTGCCTATATTTAGGACTAAAGTGGGATTTGGAAAGATTATTAATCATTATTATAAATACAAGCAATTAAGTTGGGAGATTTTCAAAGCTAGACAACACCCCATTTTGGCATGGCATGAAATTCTAAAGTCCTTCATCCGAATGAAATAGGTCTATAACCAGAAATCTCATTCCACACTTCCACTGTTGATTGCAGAAATAAATTTTTATGCCTGAATTGCCTTCCTATCTTTCATTCTTTCTTTGCCCCTGTCATTCCTGCTCTCTGCCCCCTTCTTTCCTTCTTGAGGTACTTACACAGAACATAATATTTCTATATTGGGACTTGTGAAAAAACTTTAGGAATGTTGAATTTTTTTCCAGTTCTCCCTGAATGACCTTTTAATGTTTAATGCAACATTCTCATTTATTAAAAGAAGTAGTTTGAAAACAAAGTCCAATGCCTACTGAATTGTACATTTCCAAACTGAGTAGTTTAGATGCTGAGTTTGAAAGGCTCAGGATTCACACCTGCTTTCTCAGAAATTTTGGTGATACCTGGCATTGTAATATTACTTCTCTTAGAAGTGGTGATATTGTGGACTTCACTATTCATTAAATGTATGTTAACTGACTGTATTCAAATTAATTTAGATTTTTTTTTACAGAAAATACATTCTATACAAGAACTCTGTAAAAATTCACAGAGCACCTTAAGTTTATTTCCAATTTTTTCATATAATTTCAACATTTACTTTGAGTGCATTTGTTTAAATTGTTAACATTAAATCAGGGCAAAGTGTGATTCACCTTACATTTCAATTGGAGATTGCTCCTGAAGGAAGGATGAGAAGACAGAGAAGAAAGAATATATGAGTAAGTAGAAATCAGAAAGTACATTTAAGGGTGTAGTAAAGTAAAGACTTTAGTCTTTACTAAATCTGTGACTCTAATTAGAAGTACTCTCTAATTTGATTTCGATATTATGAAATAATAAAAAATTTGCAAGTTTACTTTTTTCTTTTTTTTTTTTGCATTTGATGTCTGAGTTTTGCACTTTTTAGAAAAATATTATACTAATAAGTCGAATGCAAGTAGATAAGCCCTTTATACTGAGAGTGCAAATAAATTTTCATGTTCATAATACATGATTGATCTAGCTTCAGGAAAGATTAGGGTGCTGTTCTTCCTTTTCATTCCTGGAACACCTCTGTCTCTGCTTCTTGCACATTTTTATGTCATTTTTTTTCTCACAGGCTTCAAAGAGCTGCACTGCAACTCTTTATTCACTGTGTCCGGACAAGAAATACCCCCACATTTCAGGGCACAAAGGACAGTTTTCTAGCCAAGAAATCCTCAGTAGATATTACTTTCAATCACTGAAAGATAGTCTTAATTATTTTTTGTAAAATGCAGTAAATACTCTTATAGACTGGCATTTTTTACAAATTTAGTTTAAAATAATCAAGGTTTATTCAATATAACTAATGTATAGACTGCTATGCAGCTATAGACTGGTTTGATACAAGATTTCTCATTCTCTAAAAATTTAATTTCAAGAACATTTTAATCCCTGCAAATAATTGACTTATCTGTTCCGACTGCCCTACTTGTTTTTTCATAAATAAATAAATTAATATCTTCCCACTTTCCCTCTCTCTGCAATCTACAGTCCTATACACTTGCTTGCCTATTTTGTGCTAGATAGTGAACTCAACATGAGTTGTCAACAGGCTTTTGAACTGCTCCATTGTTCACATGTGTTATGCAGATCCTGGGTGTTGATATCAGGCATTACTTACATTAACATGCTGCCTGTCCATTAGATGTTCAGCTCAGAGCTGTTGCTCAGCCAAAGCTAGGGTTAGACTCATATGAGCAAGAGGAGAAAGGACAAGGAGGTATGTGCCATTTCACTTTCAGAAAAGGTTCTTACCAATGCAAATAAAATCACCACAAGGATGTTAGTTGTTGAGGAAAATATATGCTCCAGTAGATATTAAATCTAGAAAACATCCCTACAAATATGAAAAAAGTGGAAATTGCTTATAAGTGGCAAAAGTAGCAGCAACATTCTGTATATTAGTCATGGAAATACTTTTGTAGTTTTTGTAAGCAATTTTATTGTGATTTTAATTGTTTATGCTTAAATTAATTTTGAAAGAAAGCATGTTCCTTTCTAAAATTGCTACTGTCTGTGGAGTCTGACAGTGTGATGAGGTCTACAAGTAGACAATAAAGAGTACCTAATTTTTAAATTTAATATGCACCTAAATTTTAGTTACCTCTTGAAAGCCTGATTGCTTGCACTTATTTGCTTGCCAGTGAAGACCATTGTAAGCCACACAATATGAGACAGTGTCTGTAAATGAGGTCTTTCTTTATGAGGGTTAGGTTAGAAGCACTTTGATTTGGCTTGCTCTAACTACCTATCACAAAACCATGGCTTGTGTTCAGTATTCATCATCAAGCCTGCTCTCTTTACCAACAAGAGCCCAAAAGCTCCTTTGGGTTTGGCTTGGAGGACTGCTCTTCATTCTCTTCCTTTGCTGCTTAGCTTGGATTCAAAAATGCTTCCTGGAAAGCATTTTGAGGATGTCATGACATTTTGGGGATGTCATGAAAGAGAAGGAGTTAAATCCCTTTTCTAAGGATGTATTTTAGCTGATAATGGAGAATCAACACCTAGCTCTATACAAGTGCTAAACAGAACAAGGCATAATACTCACATTTGTACAGCATGCAATGTTTAATAAAATGGGGACTAGGAAAAAAATTAAATCTAGTACTATAGACTACCCAGGGATGTCTTTAGAATTACTTTACTTTTGTGTATGATACTAAATGCTTTACCTTCATAGCAATGCTTAAAGACTCGTGGAAGAGGATTCTCAAAGAGAACTATAAAAATCTGTTGAAATTAGAGATACTTTTTAAGTACATAAAAATGTCACAATATTAAAGTTCATTACCTCTAGTCCTCTAGGACTATAAGTGAGAACTAGTTCCTGTCTGAAAAATCTTTTTCCTTCTACAGTGAAATTGCTCCCCATAGGTGGGAAATGTCTTTTTGAATATACTGTACCCATATTTTTATGAGAAATTTGATACAAACAAACAAACAATAGTAAAATATCTTATATGCATGCTTAACACCAAAATAGGTTATGGGTTAGAGTGATTGCTTCTGGATAAAGTATCATGGAACTCCATCTTTTCAAGTTTGTTGTCTTTTACAGACATATTGCAGTCTTGCATCAATACATGATTACACATGTAGTATACAAATCAGCACTAATTCCCGAAAAGGAGTTTAGGACTTGATCAGGATTTTCTGGGTTCAAGAAGTTTTATTCCGGGAAAAAAGAAGATAAATATTTCATAACTAAAACACAGCTTAGAAGAAAAACCTTTTGGAAATGGCCTTCTTATACCAAAAGAAAAGAGAATAGTAAATTATAGATGTAGGGGGAAGTAAAAGCAAATGATTAAAAAAAAAAATTAGATAAAGTTAAATGTTAGGTAAAATAAACTGAGGTTCCATTTCCCCAAGGAATAAAATCTGAGTGATAACATGTTGTGGTGTGGGTTTTGGTTTACTTCCAATTGATTTCATTAGGCCTCAAGATGGCTGTCTTTGGCTTCCATTTTGTTGTTTGTCTCCTAAGTTAGAAGTTACTTAAAGTTGATTGGATGAAAGTTTATGTTCAGTTAAATGTCAATCAATGTGTTATGTAAATTGTTTAGTTGTTACATGTAATAGTTACTTTCTGAGGCGATCTGTCTTTTCATAGGCTGGTTGCCTCACCCCATTTTCCCGCACTTTTGTTATTGGTTGTCTCTAAGTCAGACCATGCTCTGCCGGGTTTTATTGGCTGTTGAAGTTGAGAAACTGTTTGTATAAATACTGTTATCTCCTGCTGCTCAGGGTCTCTCCCCGAGCTCTGGGCAGTGGGCAATAAACTTCCCCTGTTTCATCCTGAGGAGAGTCCCGTCCCTTCTTGCCTCGCTCCTATTGCACGCTTTACTCCTACACCTGTTGACGTTGCCTAAAGCAACGAATCCGCAGTTTCTGCAGACGCGCCCCGCTAGCCGGGAACCCCAGGGGCATGTGGCCTTACGCTCCAAAGCTAAGGTTTACCACCACAATAACACATTCCAATTAAGTGTACATGGTAGAGATATCTAAATTATTGATCAATTCTTCAGTAGCAGTAAAATGAATCAGTGATTTATTAGACATTTTCCATCACCCATTTTTATACTATGAAAAGTCACTTAAGTAATGGAACCATTTTACATCATGAAATAACCTTTATCTTACTGCATTTTTCAGTGATTACCAGGGGGAACAATCTTTGCAGTCTGTTAGGAGGGCTGATGGCATGTACGTGTGGTAGAGTCAAACTCATCCTGTGTCTTACCAAAATAATATTACATATCAAAACTCAAATTACATGTTTGACTGTCTTTTCTATTCTACTGCTTCACCTTCTGCTTTTTGTGGTTGCCTTGATATTTCTGAAGGCTTTGTGTTGAAAATGGGGTTTCCTACTCTTTGCTTCTTGTTTTTTTTAATCCAGCTGGCTTTTGGAAGGTGGCCCTCCCACTCAACATGGAAACTGAACCATCTGGCTGACAAAAGGCAAAGACTTTCGATCTCTAACAGAAACCACTGAACCTAAGAACCAACAAAAAAAAAAGTAACATTGTTGAATTAAATATTAACCATTAATTATGCAGTAATAATAATATTCATAGTTGACAAAAGAACAGCAAATACAGGAGTTCCTAAAGATAAGGGAATGAAACCAGCACTCAATTTCAATAATCCAGAATACTCAGAGAAAAATAGAATTTGGTTTAGTTTGGAAGGGTCCTTAAAGATCTCCTATTCAAAAGCCCTTGCCATGGCCAAGGACACCTTCCACTATGATCCATGATTAATTAAAAGCTATATTAAAAATTAGCCTACATTATTTTCCATAAAGATTTGTCCTTGTTTTGTAACAAAAAATTATATTTTTAAAATTTTAAATAGAATAATGGCAGCAGTCTAGTTTTAATAAGTTTATATTTTGGGAGTGATTTCTTACTGAAGAAAGAGTAAAAGTTTTGCATAAATAAATCTCATTTTAAGAGATGCATATCATTAAGAAACGTGCTTTTGAGTTAGGAAAGTACTGAAGATTGGTAATGTTATATTTCATAAAGCTTCTAGGCTTCACCTATGTGAAGGCTTCACAGATATTTGATATGTAATTTAGGATGTGAATATATACAGATATTATGAGTAAAGATTGCTGGTCAGCTGAGCTGTTAACTCAGAAGAAAACTTCTCTATCTGTTTTCCTTACTTTCTATTGCTTTGTATTAATTTTAGTGGTTTTTTCCCCAATAATTTCACAAACTATCTTAATTGTACACTTCCACTTACATAATACTTTAATTGATAACTTATTGATAACTTCAGTATGCTACACTTTGATTGGATAAGTTGTTTTTTAAGTTGAAGGAAGGAATGCCCAATTAATTAATCACTGCATTTTTTTTCAGTTAAACTTTCTTACTCTTTTGGGTTTTAAAAATGAGAAGGACATAAAGCTGATTCAGGAAATCAAATCTCTCACTCCTTTACAATGTATATGTAGATGGGAGGACCATCTGCACACTAAGTCTGTCCTATTTTTTAGTGGTAAATCCTACTTCTGCTGTCAGAATTCTCTAGGAGTTTAATGGACCACATCAAGGAGGAGAAAAGTTGTATTTTTTCAACAGGAACTATTATTCAAGAATTATATGCAAGTACTTGGATGTCCTGAACGCTTCATTTGTCATTACTTTTCACAAATACTGTCCATGGGCTCTACTGAAGTCTGTTTGCAATCCTTTTGCTATCCATTAAGCTTTACTAGACTGTGTAGAATTATACTTTACCTGTGCAAATCTGCAAAATAGTTTTCTTACCCCATGGCTCCTGTAAAGGAGTTCAGAGTTGTTATATTTCTCCCTTTAACAAGTATTTATATTCTATTCATGCAAATAGATACAGAAAGTTGTGTGAAAGTTTTAAAGAAAATTTATGAAAGCCTGAGAAACATAACCATTTAAGTGAATCAGCTGATGGTTGACTGGTTTTAAAGGCGACTCTACATATTTATTGGAAATTTCACAGGCACAGAATATAAACTATCAACCCAATGTATAAACATGATAAATCTTTCCACTTGAACATATGTCTCTCACCACAACTATATGGTTAACTAAAGTGGTGGTACCTCCTTCCTGTGACAAAGTAATCAGAGCTGAACTAATTTAAACAAATTTGACCTTGAAAAGTATAAAGCTCATTTATTCAATAGAGTGAATAAACCCTATTTAGTTTAAGTTAGTTGACAGATGCATATAGATTATCTTCAGAGGCAGAAATCTCGGCTGTGCTGAAGTCAATGTAAAATTCAGTGACTTCAGTGGAACCAGGATTTTGTCCAAAGTGTTGTAAGTAACTGGTCTGGTGACACCCAGCTCCGTGACGCACTTGTGAAGATTTGAAAGTGTGTTTGACTTCAGTTGCCCTAATAGCACCGCAGATAATCTGTCATCTACTCAGTTAATATTCCTTTGATAAACAGTTTCTACAGCAATTATTATAAAGGAGTGTTTTCTTTGACATGGAGGACAATAATGCTCAAAGTTAGCTTACAGTGATAGCTAATTAGACACCTTTTTTTTTCTCCAAGATATATTTGTCCTTCTTGTTTCAAAAGAACTAAAAAGCGTTCCAGCACCACTGAAAATAACAGGGAGATATGATTCAGTTTTTCTTGTCAACCTACATTTTTTACTGATGGGCATATCGTCCTGGGGTTACTTTCATGTGTGATGTAACAGCAAAATATATTTTAGCAGTAATTTCTAACTGAGAACAAGATTCTGCTGTTTCTGACATCCAACCAGCCATGAAGAGATCTAAATACAGTGGCTGCCCTGGAGAGAATCCAGCAGCCACCCCACAGGAGAGCAGTATATAACAGATGGGACTAGGATGACTGATTTAATTAGAATATTTTAATAGAAGAATAGAGAAACATTACACAGCTCTATCAGTTAGTGAGAAACTCCATTAAATTCCCCAAATTAATTGTTCCATAGGGAGAATATGTCAAATAAAACATATCTCACTGTAATCTCTCTCTCTTTTTCCCTCTTTCTCTCTCTCCACCTCCCAACCCCTCACATGTTTCTGGTGGGGATTTTTTTGCTTATTTGGGGAAATTCTAGCTGATCATCAAGGAAATGAATTTGTTACATTCCACTTATGACACACCTAAAACTCTAAAGGAGAAAGAAGCATTTGGATATACTTAAACATTTATCTAGATCTATTAAATAAAATGCTGAATGGCTTAAAGCATTTGATTTTTTCTGATACTTTCTGTTCTAAAGATTTTTTTTTTTATTCTAGAAGTATCTCTCCTAATCATAACATCAGGAAAAAGCATTTCTTATATTTCAGATATGATGTGACATTTGTCCAAAAAGTTAATTAATTTGGGCTTTTTGGGGAAGTTGTTTTTTAGTCAATAGAAAATAGGCAATACCACATATTTTAGTGCCTATTAGGATCATAAGATATAAAATAAATGGAATTTCTTTACCTTTTTTTTTTTGGAAGAAATCCTAATATAATTTAATGTAAATCCTTTCAAATCTCCAAGTAACATCTCATTATGTTGTCCTAGGAGAGAGAATTGTTTAAACTATCTTTCCAGTTCTTAATAGAATCCATATTAAGTAATTTTAGCCAGATAAAAATTCCATTTGGGGATTTGGAAAAAAAGTAATATATTAGGAAATAAAACAAGCCTACTGATGCCAATGAAAGAATGACATACCATAAAGCTTAGCAACACAATGCTTAATGATAATTCAGTTGTTAGAATAATGGAATCTATACCAATTAAGCATGACAGAATCTCCTATTCAGTAATTGCTCAAGTGCTAAGAACAAATAGTCTAGCTAACAGCACAAGAGCAGAATCTCAGTATTATTTTACAGGACCTTCCTATTAAATCAAATTATAAAGGGTCAGTAACTACTTTAAAGAACATTTAAAGAAGACAAATAGAATACTTAATTATCATTATTGTCCAAAGTGGGGACAGGGTTCTCTCTATTTAAAGAAAGGGTTTACTTGCTGAAAATGATTAGTCACCACAGGTAATAATTTTATCTTTCCTACTGGAAATGAGGATGCTACATTACTTGAATGTCAAATTTAGCAAATCAAGAGTTTTTTAGAAGAAAATAAGGATGGCATATTTGGTTCTGGGCTTTTTTGCATATGATCCATAGACATTTTAATTTTCATTCTGATTTCACTAAAATAACCATTTTCAAGTTGGGTTTTTCTTTTTTATTTCCTTGGAAAATTTTTATATTAGAATTTAATTCCACAGTTTTGTAGCTTTTTAATACATATTACTCTTAGCCTTCAAGAATGGTACCTAACAAAAGCACACATAGTCACTACCCATTCAGAAGTAACTCATAACGGACCTCGAATTTGTTTTTTCTATAAAATATTTGGAAGGGTACTTATTACAAACTAAAAAATCCACCTCAAAATTTAAAAAAAAAATAGGAAGAGACATAGGTTTCTGTAAATTTGAGCTCCTATATTTTTTGTTGCTGACTGATTCAATGTTACATATACATTATGAATGTCACATGAATGAATACACATATTCAATGTGACATATACACTAGTTTACTTTCTCTTCTTGTAGTTACTATTTCAGCAGGAATCTTGATCAGAATCTTGCAAACCTTAAAACTATCACCTCTGCCATGTCATTCTGACATTGAGAATGTCTTAATAAAGAAATTATTGTAAATGGAAAATGCAATTATGGTACAATTGATCCCTCAGTCAGAACAATCATTCAGGTTAGAATTTGTAACGTCTTAGGCATCACTAAATGCAAGCTGTTCCTTTAATTGTCTAAGTTTTGGGAAAGAATTAACTTTGTCTTAATTATATATAAGTAACTCTATGTTCT
This sequence comes from Argya squamiceps, assembly GCA_037834095.1. NCBI lineage: Eukaryota > Metazoa > Chordata > Aves > Passeriformes > Leiothrichidae > Argya > Argya squamiceps. Next base: position 79,027,817 of record JBBMKD010000001.1, read on the forward strand.
GGCTTTTCTTGCACATACACAACTCAGCTCTGGTTGCAACAAGGCTGCTTGTCAAATTTGATAAAACCACTGAACATGGGTCCTTTACTGCTTTTGGGGAGTACTGTTCTTGGGAAAGATAATTTCCTCCTTATGTGTGTATGACTTTAGGATTAATCCATTGCTGCCTGCGTGCTACTGGACTTGGAAGGACAACACTGCTCGCAGTCCAAGGAGAATAGGAGGAAACCTGAATGTTAAGTATAAGAAAAATGAGTTGACCTTCAGAAAAATTGGTAGTGATTGTTATTGAGATCAGGTAAAATGGGCTTAAGAAGAACTGTCAAACAGTGGGTGAGAAATGATAGCATGAAGGGTGACCTTGGCTCACTAGTAAAGACCTTGCTTGGAGTTAATTTCTGATTACCCCTTCAACATCGTCTTTTATTACAGTATGTAGAAATATTATAAATCTAGATTGTACAGAATAATCAATGAAAAATACATTTCATCAGAGATTTGAAACTACAGACAATATGTTATTAAGGAAATGCATATGAAGAATTCTGCAAGCTCCTAGACCACCTATTGTGTAGATTATTTTCCTTCACTGCATTTCTATCACTTCAAAATCTCCTGGATTTGATAGGAGAGTTAAAGAGGAAGAGGACAGAGTTTTTTTGGTTTTTTTGGTTTGGTTTGGGGGAGGTCATAATATCTCTAGAGAATAACTAGGGTCACAGCTGTGATTACAAATTCTGGGAATGTTTTTATATGCTTGAAATCATGTATTTATGATGAAAAATAATATTATTTTTTAGAATTCAAAATTAAAGTATCATTTCATTTAGCTATGAAAATTTGAGGAATGAAACAATATGAAAAACCTTATGAAACAAAAGCAGAGATTGTGGTTTCCTTTAACTCCTAACAACTGGTTGTCATTTCTGTGATTTTTCAATTGTTGCTCTTATTCTGATTAAGAAAAACTAAGAAGAAATATAATTAGAATTTTGCTGAAATTGTACAAAAATGCCTGTTATTTTTGAAACAAAAAAGACAAGTATTTCATATCTAGAACTATCTTTATATGGAATATATAAGTGAACCCACACTGAATATTTCAACTAACTCTTATAAAGACAAAAATTAATCATTAATAAGCGGGAACATATGTTGGATGGAACCTTCAAAAGATTAAATGCTGAAATTTGATATTTGACATTAGCACAGGATGACAGGATCATTTACATGTGAAGGGACATTTGAGATGTCCTCAGTCCAAACTGGTGTAAAAACAGGATCAGCTGTGTGATCAAACAAGGTTGCTCAGGGATTTTTTTGAAACATCATGAGAAACTCTGGAATTAAGGCTGTTTAACCTTTCTAGGCAGATCTGTCCCACTGCCTGTTTTTCCTCACTGTGGTAAAACTCACTTCAGATCATGTCCCTTGCTTTTTTTGTACCACTTTCCCCAGTTCATGCTCCTCTGTGAGAAGCACAGCTCCGTTCTTTTTCAGAACTCCTTAGGTGCTCCTGAAGCCATTTCTACTTCTGGTTGGACAAGTCCCTCTTTCCCAGTCTTCCCTCATGGATCTCAGAACAATTTTCTCTGACTATCTTAAGAAGATAAACTTTCCTAAATGAATTTTTTTCCTTAACGAAAACCTGAATTCAAAAACTTCACATTATCTTGGCCAAGTTATAAATTATAAGATCTCCTGTGAAGCAACCTATTTAGACTGATCAAAGTTTTAAATAACATATATAAACTTAGCAAAATCTATACAGGTATTGTAAACCTCTCTTAGCATAAGATGATCTATGACCAGGGAGAAGGAAGAATTGTTGTTAATCTTGCAGGTTGCTCTTCCAATGCCTGGATGTACTGTTACTCTGCATCTTGCTCCATACTCAACTTCCCATGGAGGTGATGTTTAGACATTCATTAAACTTGAACCAGATTATTTATTATTCTCCATGATGTAAATTTTTGTAACAAACATAAAAAATACATGCAGGTCTACTTAAGTGCACCATACTGAGAAGCAATGAAGATAATTAAGAGAAGCTGGGAGAGGATATTAAGTGGTTCACTCAAATTTTCAGTCGTCTCCTTATCACTATACACAATTTTTGAGGAAAGTAGATGACAGTCTGATTTCTCACATTTGACAGTTGGAGGGCTCATAGCTTTGTTCTTGGCTTCCATGCCATACACAAAAATAAATTGGTGAAGACCTGTTCCTGTATTATGGAATTTGCTGGATGGCATATTGAAAACCACTTTCTTTTGCTTTTTCTTTGAGATTGATTGTTCGTTTATGTGCACTATTTCTTAACTGGCAGTAAATTCACTGGCAGGATATGTCCAAGTGTGTTTAGTCTGAGGCACTGGAAGAAGTTCAAGAGCACAGTATCAAATAAAAATCTTCCTTGTCTTCCATTAATCAAAAGACAAATTTCTCAGCAATATGTGGCAAAAGGAAACACACATAATAACTGTCTCACTATCTTTCTTAATTTCTTTGTTAATATACCTTTTTAACCCACCAGGCACACTTTCTAAGACTGATCACTACATATATTTATACACAGATCACTCCAAGAAAAACATAGCATTTCTTTCTTCAGTTGTATCACACAAACTCAATTCCATTTCATGTTCTACACATTGGATTGTAACATATCTCACTATTCAATGTATGAATGCTTTAATGCTCAGCCTCCATTTCCATATATCCACAAAATGAATGACAAATATTTGTCTCTTCACAAGAGGGTCAGACAATTCAGAATAGGAAAATCTATACAGTGACCTTATTTAAAGTTTAAACTTTTCAAGGGTCATAATGTGTAGTGTGGTTATGGCTGCAAAAGTCTAGAGAAGAAAGGGTTTATTGTGTCTGTGTAGACTGTGAAGTACTTTCCTACTTATATGTGGGGAATGCAGAATTATTATAATTAATTTATCTGGTTATTTATAATTTAGCCTTTGTTCTCATTTTGAATTGTGCATAAGCCATGACAATTTGGAAAAAAAGAGAGCTGTTTATTTGTAACTTTGCTAATTTTAACCTAGAGTTTGTTCAATTACTGATAGCTGCATTTGCTTATGAAGTGGGAAAACAACTCTGTAGAAAAAACTTTCTCAATGTATTTTATTATTACTTTTTCCTAGTATAAAAGCATTTATTTTGGGAGGGAATTTACATTGTCAGAGGTGTTCAATGAGAATGGAATCATTAACTGACAGTCACAATCTTGTCATCAAACCATACAGGGCTTTTCAAATCCCTAGCCAGGAGAAGCTTCCTTCATTATTAGGTATTTTAAATCACAAAAGTGACTTTATACAATTAATGAAGAACATATTACCTTTAGTGCATAAAATGAAATATTCCTGAACACCCTGTGGCTTGTTGTATTTCTTATTTGCACTGTGAGATTCTGCACTGATGGCTTCTGAAGCCTTTTTATCTTGGTTTATCTTGGAGAATAAATAGCATTCCAAATAACAGTCAAAAAGTGGAATGTATTTGAAAATCAGATATAATTCAGTGCTGGTTTATGAGCTATTTCTAATTAGAACATTTATTTATTTCATCAGGATACAATACACAAAATATCAGTGCTTGAAAAGTGTGAATTTATGGTTTTATAGAGGATTTTTGTTTAATTTTTAAATTTTATATCTCAGCTTACACACCTATTCAGCAACGTGCTAAAGTCTGGGTTTAAAACTAAATATTTGATAAACCTCACTCAAGTCAATCTCAAATTTGCTGTGCTTTCTCACTAATTATACCTTAGACCTCAAAGCAGTTATGTCAGCTTGACAAGTGCTGTGTGACATTATAAGCTGCTGAAATTACTGTAAAACATTTCATTTAAAAATAAGCATTCTCATGATGGATAAAATTATATCCCTGAGCTTTCTCATTTGAATGTTCAGGTAAGTGATGTGAATAGTGAATTAACAATGTTTGGCACTGTTACAAATTGCTAAAGATGGTTCGATAGAGCAAGCCTAGTCACAAAAGACTTGGACAGTACTAAAATTCTGGATAAAATTTAAGCTTGATAAAACCTAAACAATTTACACATGGAAAACCACTTACAATGATGGTTTCTAAATTAGTTACCACTGCTCAGAAAAGAAATATTAACAACACTATGAATACAAGAGGAAATATAGCATATTAGAATTTACCAAGGGTGCAGTAGAAAATAAAGCAGGAAGTTGATTATGCCAACAAATGACTCTTCATTTGTCATGGAGAAAGTGAGGAAACCAGGGCTGTGAGCTACTGAAACAGGCAAACACCATCCAGAGCTTGAGTGTTCTTCCTGTCCCTCCTCCCATAAACAGAAGAACAGATGTACTCCTAGTGACAGGGTCATGGTCTAGAAGTTTTGTACTGAAGAGCTTCAGCTGTTCTGACATTCTTGTGCCTACTGGTAACAAAAAATGAGTTTGGATATGAAGGCAAATGCTAACCAAAACTGAGCATCATTTTAGATTAACTTCTAGAGGACAGTTTCCGTACTGTATATGTTTTTGTCAAAAATCTATGCAGAGAAAATACCTTTTTTTCTATCAGATATTTTCAGACTCCAGTTTGAACAAAGAGTTCTTTTGACAGATCTTTTGGGAGGGAAAGTCCTTTTGCATAAATGTACTGCTTTGAAAAGCAGGTTGAAAGGACACGTGAGCAGTCTACCAGGAATGGGATCAGTTAGACTGGTTTGAATTAATTTCTAGTGATTTTGGGAGCTTTGTCTTGTATCAAAAGGAGACAAAGGTGCTGGACCAAGAATAAAAGCATTCATCCCTTTCCTGTTCTCGTGGGTCGGTCAAAGGAAGGTCTTACCAGGATTGCAGCTGGCAAAAAGCAACAACATTCAGTTTATGCTCTAACCTTGCTGCGATAGTCAGGCTGGTCAAAGACACTTTCTGTGACATTCAAGGCCCACAAGAGCCTGTGGAAAAGTGACATTCCCCAGGTGGCATGTGGGATAGATGTCTTCAGTAGCAAAAGCAGAGAAGTAGATGTGTTCGGTTCTCTTCCAGAGCAGTTTGTCACCAGTGCCTGAGTCAATCCTTAAAGCTTGCTGTAATTTAGTTGTAATGATATGCAGGGGAACATCAAAACAATCTTGCAATCTGGTGAATTTTTTTCTTTTCTTATGTAACACTGTTTCCTCTCCATTTTTAGTTTGTTTCCAAATTAATTTTTCAATGCATTCATTGTATTTTATTAGTCTTTAAGGTAATGAAAAAGAGAGAAATAGACATGGCTTCCAGCAGTTACAAAGGCTTCATTAGACATAATGCTGATAAATGCATAGCAGCACTATGTGGATTTATGTTTTGCTTGGTATTTTGCTCTAGAGACAGGGTGTTCTGAAAGTATGCAAGTTTCACAAGAACGCACTGTGCAAGAGTCACGTTGGAAGAAAGCTAAAGTGCATTGGCATTTTCTTTTATATTTTTAATTAGGAGTCCTTTTTTTATTTTATTTATTTATTTATTTAAATTCCAGAGAGTCCATGAAATTACTGGTTGGTAAAGTCATTGCAGAATATTGCAAATATCACTTTTTGGGTTTTGCTGAATGTGAATGATTTTTTTTCTCTTTGGCTTTGGTGTATTAAGGACGAGTGAGAAAGTTGCAAATAGAAGTAAAACTACAACGTATATTTCAAATTAACAACAGATTGAGGACTCTGCTTTTTGAGAAGCACAGACTTTTTTTCTGTGGGTTTTTTTTTTTCTAGTTGATTACTTTTTTGAAATATGTTGTTAAATTCTTAGCATCTGTTTCTTTTGCAACAACTCATTACCTTTTCAGTGTTCCAAATATGACATTTATTTTACTATTTGCTAGTTTTGAGGTTTTAAATGGTGGCTTTGGTAGCACCCAAGGAGAATCATTGAAACAAATTTTCAGTCTTATTATATTCTACCTATCTGAACAACGATTTGTGCAGTCATTGCAATTAAAAAAAAACCCCCATAATTACAAGTGAATAAATCTTTAGTTTATCAAGGTCTCTGCTTCTCAGCTGGACTGGAACTGCTTCCTGCAAAAATAACATAAATTTAGGAAATTTTAATATTAGTTTGTTTGATCAAATACATATCTAAAAGTTAATTTATCTGGTTTAAAAAAATTGCACATTTTTATCCTGGTGTATCTCCTTTGCATTCTTGTTTCTATTTTTTCAAATTTTTATTCCTTCATAATGATCAGTGTGTAATTTTATTTACTGTTTGGAAGAAATATGTTGTGTAAGCAACAATTGTTTAGATTTCCAATACTTTCTGCAACGTTTTTAACTGATGTGTCACCTGTGAGATTTTTTCTGTATTAAAGTTCTTTGCAACTTAATAAAAATTCAATTTCTATAGAGAATAAAAATTTTACCGCCACTGCACAACCAATAATTTTATAGACAATTGATGACTGCCTGCAAGAAATAATACAAGCTCACCCTTCATACCAATTTACAAGTTAGCTCAACTCTGCTAGAGTTAAGGTCGAGATCCTTTCTACTCCAGAATTACCAGAGTACATCTCCCATTGTGTACAGTAATAATTCAGGGCAAGCTGTTTCAAAGCAGAGGAAATCTGGTTCATAAATTGAACAAGGAAGTGAGTTACTAGAAAAAATACCAGAACGAGAAGACAATGGAAAATGTCAGGGATTGACTGAGAGCTCCTATAAAGCATCTTTGAGTTTTCAGAGAACATTTAATCCCTGGTTTTAACTAAATACAAAAATACACCAAAACTACCAGCTCACAACTTTAAATATAGAGTATTAGAATAAAAATATTTTTGAAAGATTAATATGTGCACATAATGTCCATTTGGCTATAAAAATAAATATTTTTGAGATTTTTTAGTCTATTTCTTGAATTTCTATCATTACTTTTTCAATTTCACAAATTAAGTAACTTAGTAACATAGCAGACCATGTTTTCTAGTCCTATGCATTGTTATCACTGTTGTCATATATATTATTAAGTTATAAGTTATACATATTATAATATATAATATATATTATATAAATAAATATATAAATAATAAATAACAAATATATAAAAATATATAAATAATATAAAATATAAAAATATAAAAATATATAAATATATAAAATAATATACATATTATTAGGTTATTAAGTTAAATTATTTGAGTTACGGAATCATCTGAATATTTCACAAGACAAAATCTTACAGATTCTCAATTTCCTGTCTAAAAGCAGAGTGAAAACAATCAGGAAACTTAACATGTGGAAGTACACGCTGGCTGTTGGATAAAAAAAGCTCCCAGACGATCTAAACAGAAGTCCCACTGGGATTTCAATAACAGTCTTCTCTATAGTTAAACTGTTTAATGGATTTGGTAACTTAACAAAATACATTGCTTTCTAATTGTCATGATTTTGAGGTTGTTCTTTGTTTTAAGTCCACAATGTAGCTCATGCCCTCCTCACATAGAGGGCAGCTTATACCTCTTTATAGCAGAATCAACCTTTCCCCAGACAGACAAAACTGACTAATGTCCAAAACATTATAATAACATTTGTAACTGCAGCTGAAAAGAGCCAGCACATATTAATTTGTCATTTGGTGTATATTTATCAACAAGATTGTGCACAATTGCCATACTTAAGCTGTTAAAAAACCAAAGCCATACTTGGGCTGTTAAAAACCAAAGCAGCTGGTGCTGCTGAAATCAAACAGTCTTCATTAGTTTTATTATAAGTGTACACATATTTTTATTAAAAGTTTATTATATATTTTATATTGTGACTTTTTCTAAAAGACAGCAGGTTTAAAAAAGCTGGTAAAAAAATCATCACTGTGTGATCAAGGAAGCATTTTCCTTTTCTTTGTTGCATTACAGTTCTAACATATCCTTAATGAAACTGCATCACTGATGGAACTGGTACAACAGCAGCTGGTAGTTACCATGACAATCATAATTTAAAAATATTTTTTGGCAATAATCTTTCTGATACTGCATCTACTGAAGTAAATATATTCAATGTCAAGCAGGCTTTTAGTTTAATAAACATTTTCATATTTCTTTGCAATGGATTGCATCTAAAAAATTAGAGAAAACGTGCATGTTGGGCTATCTTCATCTTTGTGACAATTCTTACCTGATGAGAATGAGTTGGTCCCCATTTATAGAATGAATGTGCCTATGGGGAAAAAATGTCATACAAATATTAAATATCCTATTATGCTTTAGCTAGATGCAGTATGTCCTCACTGCACTTTATCACATTTACTTTTACATACCATTGGGGTATCTTGTCTTGAAAGTGTTGTTGGGTAATGCATAACGATTTTTAAAGGGCAAAAAAAAAGTTATCTATATGATCCAGATTGTTGCATATGAATTTCTATTTCACAGTGCAATGTGCTTCTCCATTTTACCTCACCCAAAATAGTTCCAGACTAAAATACAAATTCCGTAAATATTAGAAAAATATATTTGCAAATCAGATGAACTATATATTTTTCTTTTTATTCCTGTTGCTCTTTATTCCTGAGTGTTACAGTGCTGACAAGAAGATTTTTAGAGCAGAAAAAAATGAAAGTACCCATGTTCTCATCTCCCCAAAAATTTTCAGTGAAGATTCTATTGGAACAAATTGTGGGTTTGTCTATTTAAATATTAGCTATGCGCATTGAATAAAAATCCCCCAGTTCAATCAGTAGTGGTCAGTAAATCACAGGACACCAAATTCTTATATATGGTTCAACTTATTAAGTATACAGCCAGATGGGTGCAATTTTATTATGTAAATATTTTTCTCCATTAAAAAAATATAAAAAGCCCTACTGATTTTAAAGATACTGTTTCTATTAAAAGAAATCTTGACATACATGGATACATTAAACTGCATTGAAAATATTATTTGAGATTATCAAGGGAATATTTTATGTTGTCAGATTCTATCTGAAAATCTCTCAAATTGTGCTGTAGCTTTGAGAGTGAGTGGCAGATACTGTATGATGAGTGACCTAACCAAGAGACTTTGGTGCTACCAAATTATTTGGAAGACTAAGATAAAGTATGACAGCATTTGCAGGTTGAGTGTAGTTGTCATTTTTTTCACAAATTTTACCAAAAAGCCAAGTATAACTCTTCATTGCTGAAGGAAATTCATAACTTTTGATCAAATTACATATTGAATTATTTTTCATATATTCACTAGTAGGAAGGGTATGGTTTTCTTGTAAAGGTTCTCAACACTATTCCAGATAAATTACCTTTGGGAAATTTGTTAGTTCATTGTAACTGTTCAAGTCTCTCAGCACTGCATACACTCCCTCTCGATATTCACACTGAAAGTTAAAAATCTTGAACAGTGATTTCAGTGAGGGATAGGCTCAGACATGGATATTTCCCATGGCAAGGGTATTTTCTAAATACAGAAAGTTCATCTCTAGATTTTTCTGGAGGATGAGGATTCTATTTAAGCTCTTACTTAATAAGCTCTTACTTCTCAAATTATGAGGAGGAGATTTTGAAAATTGTGAAATACATTTTGTTGCCTTTTTGCACATGCTGAATTCATACTTGCTAAGACTTGTTTAAGATTTTCCTGCAGACTGTGTCTGGTACACTACCAACAAGAAGGGAGAGAAGTACAGTATACAAGAACACTAGAATAAAGTTGGATTGAAGTGATCTCTGAGGTCTTATTCACCCTCCTGCAGAAAGCAGTTAGACCAAAATAGCTCAGGACCTTGCCCAGTCACATCCTACCTCCAAGGGTGAAAACTCCATGACCTCTTTGGGCAACCTATGCCAGTATTTCACCAGTCTATGTCTAAAAAATAGCTGATAGATAGTATATAGATTAGATAGAATAGATAGAATAGATAGAATAGATAGAATAGATAGAATATATAGATCGATCGATCGATCGATCTAGGGCCTCTGTTTCCATGTATGAGAGAAATAATTTGTTGAATATAATTTTAGAATTACAATAGTCTTGCTATTCAAACACTGCCTGAGAAGCTGACAAGCTAGATTTCTTCTTTGCTTACCTGCAGGTGTTTTACATGTGGCTCTAAATAACAGATACTCTGTCTGGCATCTGACATTAAATGTACCCTGTAGCTAGAAACTTCATATTTTAGACTGATGTGAATTTTTTATTTCATTATAGCCCAAGTGTTCCTGAAGGAAACAGGTAGTATTCCACACACTGCAGAGTTGTAAATATCTCATTCTTATTTGATCTGGAATACATGTATCGCAGATCTCAAGCAGCAGCCAAAACCATCAAACGAACACCTGATTTAAAAAAAAAAAAAAAAAAAAGTAAGCAAAAAGAAAAAATTACTCTAAACACGAAAAAATACCTGTATGGGATATGAAAAATCTATTTCATACTTGATTAAACATAAATAAGTTATGGGTTTCAAAATTAAACTATTGGTTATCATGTTCATGACAAGATAATACAAGTGGAGCACGCTCACAACCAGCAATACATATAGTTGGTGCTAATGCATGCGCAAATTTTATACAACCAAGGTAGCTACCAGAAAAGTAAGTGAAAAAAACCAGACTGAATGTTGCTCAGGAGAGAAGACAGTAATGTAACATTTTACATTAAGAACAAAATTTTTCATTGAATTTTCATATGTGCTTAGTTCAAAAAGTAAAGGCAGCAATTAGGTGTCAAAAATACATTTTTCCATTTTTCCTACCATTGAATACAAATATTTACAAAATAATTCCATTTTGTCTGTGCACTGTGGACAATTTAATTATATTCACACTGGAGAAGTGAAGGGAAGAATCCCATGGATTTCAGCAAGATTAAGTTCAGGTTCTGCATTGAGGGGGAATAACCCCGTGGAACCCCATGGTGGGGGTCACCACACTGGAAAACAGAAAGTCCTGGTGGCCAAGGAGGCCATGAGCAGTGTCCCCTTGCCACAAAGAGTTCTGGGGCGGCATTAGGAAACACCTTGGTTCTAGGGAGGTGACCCTTCCCCTGTACTCAACACTGGCAGGACATTTCTGTAGTGTTGAGTCCAGATGAGAACTCCCCAGTGCAAGAGAAGTATGGACTTACTATTCAGTGAGGAACCAGAGGGATGGTGAAAGGGTCATGAAGATGATAACGCCCTGGAGCCTCTGGAGGAGGCGTGTGGGGGTGCATTTTTAATTTAATGTTAATTCATAAGTTAATGTTCCTCTGTAAAATGGTTTGTTCCATGTACCCCTTCTGTTATCTACTACTGGTTTCTCCCTGCCTTCTCCCCAGTGACAGTTCTGTGATTGGTTCTGGTTCTTCCTAAGTATTCCCCCCAGAGACAGTTATCTGTCCATCATCGGTCATGTAAGCCCCTGGTCCTGTCCGTCATTTGGGGGTCTTTCCCTGCTTCTGGAAGATTCTAGGAGAGGCGTCGAGTGATTGGGCAGGATCCAGGCTGTCACCTCCTATTATCCACTGTATGGTTATTGTATTTGTCTATTATGTTATGAGCCACTTCCCCGTCATACCTTATTGGTCCCTGGTTGAACCCTCCCCTGTGTTACACCCCCCTTTAAAAGTTCCTTCCCGGGAACAGTCTTGGTCTCTCTCCTGAGGCAGATGTCCCGAGGTGAGGACTCCACGCTGGAGTTCCAATAAACGCATTGTGACCAAACCTCTAGAGAATCCCTCCTTCATCCTCCTGCCTTTGTCTCGCTGAGGCTCCTGACCAGCCAAGTCCCACTGGTATTGGCAGCAGTGCCAGGGCTGGCCGAGCTTGAGAATACGGACACCATGCTAGAGGTGGTTGAAAGAGCTGATACAGTTCATTCTGGAAAAGGGCATGCTCAAGGGTTCCTATCAATGCATATAAACAATCGATATGGAAGTGAAAAAGACAGAAAGACTATTGTCCAAGGTGCCCAATAAAAGCAAAGGAAAAAGAGGGCAAACACTGAAGAACAGAAGTACCTTCCTCCTGACCAGCACCAATGCTTAGGCCCATCTGGAGGATTTCACGAACTAGGAGTGGAAAAATTCCTGCAGATTCTTTTGGAGGTTTTAATTTACTGAAATTAAATCTCTAACAGAAGTATTCGATTTGCTTTCTTCTGTGGAAGAAACATCAATTAAATTATTTTTCTATTAACTGTTTTGAAAAGTGACAGTATGAAGTATTTTCAACTCTCAACTGTACAGCATTTATATACTTTGAATTTTTTTTTCTAGAATGATTTCCAGGAATATAGACTCAAATAACTTGGTTTAATTGTTTTCTACTCTTGGACAAGCATTTCAGAGAATACATCTTGTTGTGTCCAGCTCTGTACACTGCTATAATTTCAAGAAACTTTTCTTATTGAGAAACTCTTGTAAACTTTCTATTTGAGGTTATAGTAGATTTTTAAAGATATTTAAAAGGAAACTTCCTTTTTGTAGCTAGGTTGTGGCTGCTCATTTTCATTATGTCTTTTCATGTATGACATTTTCCATCACCTGCACTGATGAATACTTCACAAAGTCAGCCTGCTGGTTACACAGCTTCCTGTATACACTGTGCTGCCATCACTGAACTTTTTGATTACCTCTGAAGTGCAGCACATGAATTTTCTACAATCTTCTATGTCTGAACAAATATAAACTGAAAAAAATAAAGTGCTTCTTAAAGAAGAGGATGATTGGGTTTTTTGTGTTTTTATAGACAGGTACAACTGTGGGGGCTGACCAGGCAGGAAAAGTTAAACTTAACACACCTCTCTTAAACTGAGAAAGGATTGTAAAGTACATTGTTTTCAAAATTACCAGAGAAACAATATTTTAATTCAGCTAATAGGACTGGCATTTTCAGTGGTCGCCTAGCACATAGAAGATGACAGTCAAGAGTCCATCTGAGGTCACCTACAGCCTATATCCCGCACCTACACCCCATATCTCCAGAGGTAGAGATTATAGACGTTAAAGAAAACATCATGATCACTTTGTCCATAGAACTGACACAAAACTGTGGCTTAACACCCAAAATAATTCCCTGAAGATCCTGAAGTTTATGTTCCTCCCGAAAATTTGATTTTGTTCAGATGGTATTTCCCATGTAATATGAGTGGTACACTAGCTAAATAATTCATGAGAAATTCATAGGAAAACACTGGCTGGAAAGAATAACTGGGTTTTAGATGATTGTTGTAGTGTGTCCTAATTCGTAAACTATTCTCTATACTCTTATCATCACTTTTTTTTTTTCTTTAATCATTAATAAGTATAGGGTTAAATAGAATGCATTTCTAACAGAACTTGAGCAGACTCCTAGTGGAATTCACCAAGATTTTTGTGGTAAAGTAAGAGTCTGTTATAGCTAAAATGACAATAGTTTTTGCATCATTTTCATTTTGGGCATAATTTTATGGAGTAAAAAGGAATTCTAATATAAAATGACTCTTCAGTCTAAGTTGCACAGCACAGAATGATGCCAAGGGCTTTATAATTGCTTCAGGCCACCCACAGTGGTTTCCAAAGATGTTTGCAGTACCAGTGAAATATTTAGTACACATCCTCAAAAAGGCTTTCAGTATTTATTGGAAATAAATTTCTGGTCCAGAAATTCAGAGGATAAGCCTGTGTGTGGACCATATCTTCCCTTATTTGTCAAAGCCAAAGTTGTTTCTACTCTGCATTTCAATCTCAGGCATGTTAAGTAACTTTCTGCAGAGTAGAAATCAAACATGAAAGATCAAAGGTATTTTCCTTGACCTCTGAGAGGTCAGTGCACCATTTCCTTTTGGAAGAGAAATTTAAGGATGAAGACATATAATGCTTTACTGAGTCTGCTTTTATGTACAATATGCACAACCTCCCTGATGATTGTGTCTTTGAGCAGAAGCATGAAATAATCAGAACAGACTTCAGAAATAATTTGTGTTCAAATTCCCAGTGAGTCTGTGTTAAGTAAAGAAGTTGCTTCAAAACAAAATTCCATGGCCTAAGTTACTGAGTGCTTTTTTAATAGCTACACATTTTTATTAGCAGTAAATATCCATAGAGATATTGTGCCAGATGGAAATCAGTTAAAGCCATGTTCATGGATTTGAAATTACACTTCTACATGTCTTTTGTGTCTTTTATAACTATGGCAGCTTTTTTAAAATATATATTTCCAGATTTATATAATAAGAGAATTTTCTTCTATGGATATGTGGCATCGATATTTATATCCCTTTGTGATACTCTGCACTTTGCATAAGAAGATTACCTGCAACTTGATGAGTAGGAAATTTAACTATTCAAATAATGAGCTTGATTAGTAAAGTAAAAGCATTGCCTAAAGATTTCTGTATGAAATATAATAATAGAATGTTGTCTTTTTACTTAAAGGGAATTGAGTTTAATTTTTTTCTCAAGTGTTTTTCAGACTCACTGAATAAAACAGTTTTGATTGTGATTTTATGCTGGCTTTTCAATTAAAAATTAGTATATTTTTGGCAATTAGAATAGTTAATGTAAAATTAAATTTAAAATACTTAAATATTTTTGTAATAGGAAGTTGTTACTAAATATATGTTGATCTTAACAGGCAGCTAAATCACACAGGATGATTTATTTCTTTGGTCAAAACAGATTGAATTCCAAATATGAAATTTTTATTATGAAACCACAAAAAGCTCCACACCATAAGTTTTATTAAATTTTATTGTAAAAGATACAAGGAATAAATGAATTTAAAAGTTTCATTTATTGACAATATATGTCTAAATGTGCTTTTTTGTTCAAAATTATTTCTACTATAAAATTATAGTTGCAATCTATGCTATGTTGAGTACACTTCATATTTACTAGAATAAATTTAATTTTTTTTAAGGTTACCTGGACACTTGCAGCCACAATTAGAGAAAAAGGAAAGTATTTTTCACTTGGTGGGTGGGATTTCTTTGCACACATCAGAAGAGAAATATATCACTGAATTAGCATGATTATACTTAAACTGTGTATCCTGGCTTTAACTGCCATTTTGCTTTGCTTTAGTACTCCCATCGCTACCATGTAGATCTTAGAATTACATTAAACACAGGCATATGGATCTACTTAACATGGTTTCACACTAAATTTGTACAGTGCTTGATCTTCCCACTCTATAATGGCACTTTCTTTGTTACCAACATATTCATGGCCTACAGCTGACTGCTTTTATAGCTTTTAATTAAAATCTGAAGTAGAAAATGTCTATTGGTCATTGTGTGAAACCAGTCATAAAGA
The DNA here is from genome assembly GCA_037834095.1 of Argya squamiceps. Classification (NCBI taxonomy): domain Eukaryota; kingdom Metazoa; phylum Chordata; class Aves; order Passeriformes; family Leiothrichidae; genus Argya; species Argya squamiceps. Next base: position 79,043,070 of record JBBMKD010000001.1, read on the forward strand.
AGAGGTTGTACAAACCCTGCACAAGATGGATAACATTGACATCACTTTTCCCACCTTTGTCTTCATGATGAAGTTAATGAGCTCATTCAAGTTAATGATATCAAAGTGGGAGGTCTGGGAGGCAGAGCCTATTTCATGAAGCACCCTTAATTATTAAGGATTTACAAATAAATTTGCAAGCCAGAAGTCTTATCAATAATTTATTTGGTTTCAATAGACTTGGTGGGGAATCTCTCCTACAGTCTGAGTACTCATTTTTATTCATGTGGTTCATTTCCTTTTAGATTGGCAGATTGACCTTCTATATCATGTTGCATCTTTGGATATTAAATTTTTCTCTAAAAGGTGTATTTTCAGAATTCCTGGAATGTACACACACATTTGTACATTCATGAATTTGAAGAATGTTAATTTGTCACACACTCTGTAATACATTTCCATGAGTTTCTTTACCTTATATGCATGTTTGACCACTAGTGAGTCAGTTTCAGATCTGCTGCTTCATTGACTAAGCAAATGAGACTGAAATTCGTCTGCTCCTCCAATTCATAAAAATGATGTTAAAACACCCACAACAAATTTGAAATAATTTAAGAAAACTCTTAATGCACTACCTTTCTTAAGTAATTTTTTTATTCCTTTATGGAAAGAAAACAAAACCAAAAACCAAAACCAAAACCAAAAACCAAAAGCAAATAAACTAACAAAAACAAATACAAAACCCCGACAGCAAGAAAACCTATTGCCCAATCTGACAATTGCTTTGACACTCAGACATTGATTCATACCACTCTTTCCTTCCTTCCTTCCTTTCCTTCCTTCCTTCCTTCCTTCCTTTCCTTCCTTCCTTCCTTCCTTCCTTCCTTCCTTCCTTCCTTCCTTCCTTCCTTCCTTCCTTCCTTCTTCTCCTTATATTGAAAATCCTTTTCTCATTTTCTTCCAGAAATAGTCTTTGTTGCTTTCCCTTTGCTATGTTACTTCCCTTGCATGTCCTTTCACTTCTGACAATATTTTATCAGCTTTTGTTTTCTCTTTCTTCTCTGAATGTATTTTTCATTAATGTAGCTGTTGGTTTTGTGTCACTGGCAATAGACTGATTTTATTTAAAATTTTTTGACTGTTCATGGAATCTAGTTTTATTCTTTGTAGTAAAAGAAGTGGCCGTCAAAGAGGAAATCAATATCATCTGATGAATTCCTTATAAAAGTTAGAATATTTTTTAAAAGGCTTAAAAAAGAGGGTCTTATAAACTGAAGAGATTTCAGTACAATGCTCACAACTTTGGATATCATATTTAAACCAAAAGCTGATCATATTATATTAAATTGAAGTAAATAATGTATCTGTTAAGACAATTTAATCTTACTATGAGTTTATAAATATAAGAGATTATATGACATATGAATATAAATATATGAATGTAAATTACATAAATTCATCAATTTTAATTGAATAAAATAGAAATCTGATTTAATTTTATTTTTCCAATAAAAAAGCACGTTTTATTCTTTCAAATTTATCAAACAAGTGCCCAACTTGAGGATTCCTGGCACTGAATGCCAATGGGAGCAGTATGTGGTAGTGAGTACAGAATGTCTAGCAAAGCAAGATGTGGAGAGATCATTACACTAAAAAGGTCACATGGTATTTAACTTGATGTTTTTCCTCTTGGTATAGAACATGCAAACTCTGTTACTTAATTCTAAGTAACAGAGAAAACTTGAAGAGTAGAACTTTTAAATATAAACAACATTTAATTTCAATAAACCAATATTTAATTTCATTTTTTTTTCTTTACTCTTTTCCCTAAGATTTTAGTTGTTCCCCATCTGCAGGTAAGGAATTAAAAAAAAACAACCGATATGCATAAAGCTCTCCATTGTTCTTCATCTGGTGCAAAAGCAGATCTCAATGTCCAGCATGAGGAGTGAGAATTTATTTATAGCAGGAGTTAAATAGAGCAAGTCCATCCAGGAGGGCAACGTGGGTGTGTGTAAAACATCTTAAAGCCTGAAGATTCAGCACAGGCCAGGACTGTCACGGAAGGTTATTATCAAGATAAGCCTATTGTGTTTGTGTGTACAAAGAGGCAACTGTACTGGCAACTCAAGTGGGAGTTGAGGATTGCACCTTTTCAAATAGCTGGGGCTTTTTTATCAGCTGCCTTCTATACACTACATATATCAAAGGAGTGTGTTTTGTGGAAGGTGCTACAATGACTGAAAAGTGAGTACTTTGTCCATTTTCACAGAATACAGCCTTAAAACAAGCAGTTGCTGCCATGCCTCAAATTACAGGGTATCACCAGTAATTGTGGTGGAGAAGGCCAGAGAATAAAAAAGCTGTTAATGTGTATTTGATTAAAAAAAAAGCAGTCAGGGACAGCTTTCCTACAGAAATTAAGCTATGATTTGCTTTCTATATATTTTTTTAATCTTTTCTTAACTAAATGGCATGGTAGACAGTAAGATTTTTCTTCTTTTTAATGACTTAGTGAAAAAACCCATGTCTGTTATAGGTCTTAAAATTGTGTATTTTTTTTCTATTATTAACTTCTTCAGAATGTGTTTCCCAACTGATAGCTTTAACTAAAAAGTGACTATTATGCTTTCACATGCATAAACTTAAGTCTTTGAAACAATATGAGAATTTATTTATTTATTTATTTATTTCAGTTGTAAACTTCGTAGCTAGTGTATGAGGTATTCTAAACTCGACATTTGCAGAAAAAACCATAACATTAACTAACAGTGTCCCATTATACTGTGAAATGGGTACTACAAGTAAAGGACAAAAGAAAATTGTTTCTGTGTGACAGACAGCCCATTTACCAGCAATAGTTTTCATTTCATATATTTTGTGTGTGACCTGTTGTGGAAAATCACTTTATTCTCTGAAGCATCTGTGCTAGATTGCTGAGGAGAGATGGATTATTGTGTTATGAATTTTTTATTATTATTTTTTCATCCTAGGTGGGTTTGGTGCCAAACGGCAAACTTTAGGAGCACACATGGGACAAATCTGGTCACCATGACTCTATTTTCTCCTCCTCCATCCTCTCAAAGAGTATCATCCAGTTCAAAATAAGCACTAAATTTTCCTCCATATTGAACCACCGCTCCTTTTTTTTTTCTAAGATAACATAGCAAAGAACAAGTTGCAGAAAAATAAACACAACACATTCTCAGCTTTCTATACATTGTCATATGACAGATAATATGATAGCTTTGTTAGATTCTCCTTTATATTGTACACTTCCAGGGCTCTGGTGACAAATGGATATCAATGGGCTTGGCAGAAATCTCCAATCTTTGGAGATTTCAGGATTTATCATACACTGGCTTTGAGGCAACAACCATCCATCTGCTTCATTTTATGAAGCGTCACTGTGAGCCCTGGAGCTGAATGGAGCCAAGTATTTTTCATCCTTGTCACCTCCCAGCAGAAGACACTACAGGTAAGTGATATGAGCAGCTCTGTCATGCAGCAGAATGTCCAGTGATCGCAGGCAAGGCTGAGAGAGATTTTATTGACTGGGACACTGAGGGTTGGTATCTCTCGGGGGGGGCTGCTAACTGGCTAGAGCAGTTCCCAGACCAACCCAAATAGTTTATGGGTCCTCCAAATCTGCTGGCTGAGCATGGTTAAGGCTGGAAGAACGGAGCGGGCTCTGGCTTGGGTTGCAAAAGTGTTTTACTCAGTGCAGCTCCATGTGCCAGGAGAGCACTTGCCAGAACATGTGCCGGAACAGCCCCCTTTGGGCCTCTGTGCTTTTCTCTTACTGGGGCGCAGCCTGGGAGGAGCACACCCTGGACCAGTGGGGGATAGAAAGGATGGGGTCCAGGACAGGGTGATACCAGGTGTTATCAGGGGTGTAGGGGTGTGGGTATTTTGGAAGGAGCAAACCAAGTACAGACAAATAAACAAAATACAGATACAAATTTAAAAACCCCATTCACGCACCGCAACAGGACACTTGTGGCAGCACATCATCCAGACCTTTTGCAGGACTTGGCCTGGATTGGCGCTGCATGTAGCAGATCTACTGCAAACACAATTGGCAAGTGTCCAGCAGGCTGAATAATATGCCATTTATTGTTTCTATAGAATTAATTGAGGTTTTTGAGATATGGAGTTCTTTGCAGTTTTGGCTTGCTGATCTTTTTTTTCATTCCCCTAAAAACCACTGATTTTCTCTGAAAGGCAAATTGACTCATTTAGTGTTTTTCTTTTTCTCCTGAGATGAAAACTTAAGTTTAAAATTTTAATTCCGATTCTATGGGGCATACATATACACACCGAACTATGTCCAAAACTGGCTGAAGTACTCCATCATCTAGCCATTATGCATATTTCAGTTAGTGCTGACTATTTCATTGGTGCTGACTATTTATGAAAATGGAATTAAATACAATTGGTTGTTTGGTCATTTAAGCATTGTTCTCATATTCTCACGTAAATCCTACACTCAGCTGAAAATGAATGATAATTTGCATCAATGCATATTAATGCATCAGATTGTCATGGCAATATTTGCATAAACATTATCTGTGGCATCAGATGGTCATATGACGGTTGCACCCTGAATAATTATGACTTTTAATAAAGCAGTAATAGAGCTATCCAGACCTTTGCCCTTTCCATTCTATGCGCAGATTTGCAATTATAGGTGTTGCGTGCATACAAAGCATTTCCTGGTGGACAGTGAGGTTTTAGAAACAGTGTAAAACCCAGGTCAGCATCATATTGAATGATAAGGATCAAAAATAATTTTTATTTTTTTTCTTTAAGAAGTACATACGCAATTCTGGGATTTTAATCTATGCAAATGGTATCCAGAAGTAGCAGCCAAAGTTCTGTCATTCTCTTTCAGTACTGTGGCATTAAAATTGTGTTCAAAAATATGTGTCCTTTGCACTTTTCCTGTTCAAGATTCTGCCTCCAAATTAATATTCAACTTAATGTTTAGGGGCTTAGCCATTGTAATTAATCATGTTGTAACTGTAGAAAGATACCTAATACCCCATCCCTATGCATTATTTAGATTATTTCCTTAGTGAAAGGATCAGGCAAGAGATTAATTAAATCAAACACTTTGGGGGTCTGTTTTCTCACTGATGAACAGAGGATTTATATGCAAAACTCAGGTTAGCATTTAAGTAAGTTTGTTGCATAAATCACCTAGGAATTTATAGGAGCAGTGAGACTTTTAGTGACCGCCTTAAACACTTTCGTCCATCACTGCTGTTTAGATTGTCATTGTTATTAGTGAAAGAACACTATTAAAATGTTTTATGAGACAATACACCAGGTAATTATAATCATGAACTGCAGCTGAAAGCTCAATATGCAAGCAAACTATAGAAAAAATAAATACAGGCACAAGCAAATTTTCAATGACATTATAATTGTGAATAGTTTCTAAAAAACAACACTGGTCATTTTTTGTGTTTTCCTCAGAAAGATTATATCTTTTCATATTACCAAAGAGAGTAAAAAGCAATTAATCATCTAAAGAATCTTGTTGATATGTAGCCTTTTTTCATACACTGAACTGCATAATTTGCAAGGTGAATCACAGTGAAAAAAACCCCTAGACTATTTTCTGCAGGTGTTGGAAACTTCTAACATCAGTCATTGCTGAGTATGAATTGTTTACTATAACACTTCCTCACTTCTTTTTTTCTGAGGTAAAACCTTAGTCCTGGGTCATTATTTCTTGCTGGCTCCATTTAATAGGAGTTTTTTTCAATGTTCTCCAGGCTGATAGTTTACTCTCAGATTTTTGCCTGATTATTTCAATGAGGATTGATAAAAGCAATAAGTTTTCCTTTAGTACTGGTAATAGCAATACAAAATCCAACATGAAATGAACAGTGCTTTCCCACTTATTTAATTTGTCTGCCTTTCCATTCACTAAAGAAAAACCTCCCTAATTTGCAATGATATTTCTAATGGGCTTTGTAGAAAAGCCATCTTTTGTTACACATCTGGGCATGCCTGTCTCCAGGGTTAGGCCATATCCTTCTCATTCTCACCAGTGAACACGTTTTGTCAAGTTTACAATTTGACTTTGAATCTTGAGAAAGCATATATTTCTGTTAAAAAAAATCTTTATGAGACATTAACTACTTAGATAATCTGATGTGAGTTTTTTACATTTTTTGAGCTGCAGTAAATCAGCTTCATAATGTAATTTTTTTTAAAAAAATTAAAGAATAAATTTAAATGTATGGGTCTGTGAGTAACTGACTACCAAAGGTACATTTTACAATGTTCTTCAACCGGTTGTTTAACTGTACATCTGAAATATTATAAATGATGCTATTCAGAATAAACATCATAATTTTATGTAATTTTAAACAGAAAACCTGTCTCCTTTTTTTTTTTTTTTAAATCATAAGGCAGTGAAAAATAAAGACTGATACTATAAGAGGTCTCTTCACTAGCAGGAGTTGTTAATTCATCAAGGGGCATTGTATAGCTAACTATTCTAGGAAGGAAATCTTCCATCTTTACTCTTTATTGAGATAATTTTGTGCTTTGTAAACATTATTTATTTGAATATAAGCTGGTAGCCAGGGGAAGAATCTGCACAAGGAAAACTTAGCTATTAGAGGTTTTTCCTATACCATTATAAGGTTATCTCCCAGTCTGTGATCATTACCTTCAGTTTGGCTCCTTCTCTTGCCACACAGATGAAGAATAGCTGCTTAAACAATTGTGAAACTAGCATAACTCAGTTCCTATGGCTCATTGCTGCATATGCGTATGATTTTGGAAATTCACTCACAAATATTTCATTTGTTATCACCAGTAGTTTCATCTCCTGACTGTTGGCTGTATATTTTCATGATATTTTAAAACCAAATGCCATTCTTTGATGAAAATGCAGAAATGAGATATCTTAAGCTATTAAAACAAAAGTGATTATTATGCAAAGTGAAACAAATGACTTAGTATTGGAGGTGTACAGTTTTGAATCCTGAATTGCTTGGGGGCTTGTGGGAATGCAGCAATGAATGCAAAATGTGAAAGCAGAAAAAAAACCCTAGCATTTTTGAAAGATGGATGACAGTAATTATCATGAGCAATGACTAACTATTGGTCTCCACTTTGTCTCCCCGTATTTCTTTCTCTTTTCTTTTCCTTTTGTGAAATATTAACTCCAGGCAGTCAGTTAGAAAATGTTAGTATCTTTTAATATTCTAAAAGACATAGTCTTCACCAATGCTTCTAAAACTTACTCTGTCTTCTGCATATTAGAGAACATATATGAATATATGATTTATGACATTGGTAGTAGCTCATACTTTAATTACCACCTGGTAAATCATAGCTTACAAGTATTTTTTTTTCCTCATATATATTAGAATTGTATTAACCATTAACTTTAGCTAAGTTCTATTGCTTGTTCAAAATAAATATTTGCATAAACATAAATGCTGAACAACTTTGTCTCTAAGTGATAACATTGCTGTGTTTGTTCTTGTCCTAGTCACATCTATGAAAATAATTAAAATTCATCCATCAATTAAAAAAAACCAACCTGTTAAAAATGAGTTGAAAAGGAGGAGTTTTCTCAGAGGAATATGTCATGCAAATGTCTGTGGGTGATACATACAATGGGAAAAGTCTAGCAACAACTGTTGGAGTCCAGGGCATCCCTTTGGTTGCCCTGGATGGTCACAGACCTCGGCAGAGAGGCCTGGGACCCGAGAAAGAGGGTTTGAATCCTGGACAGGGGGTTCTGTCCAGGGGGGGTTGCCTGGCACAGAGCCCAGAAAGACACAGGCTTTACTTTCAGTCCATTGGAAAAGCTTCTAACATTGAGAGAAGAATTACAAGTCAGAAAGGTGTGAAAACAGTAGTGTAGTTAAGCACAGGGTGGAAATTTGGTAGTTTTGGCATTCTTAGAATAGAGGTAAATAGGGAACAAGATGGAGGATTTAGGGTGTTGCTCTAAGCTCTTCTCCTTCTTCCTCGTCCTCCATCTTCTGAGGTAGTGGTGACACAAAGTAGTTTGAGGGGATTGGGTTAACATAGAAGTGACCTTTCTAGTATAGGCACTAGGCATTGGCACAGAATTGTAAATAATAGACACGTAACTATCCGTATAAAAAGGTAGCGAGCTCCCATCATGGGGGAGTCGCCTGTGTCTGAGCTGCTGTGAACATCTTGGCCGGGCACAGAGAAATTGTAAGATAAGAATTAATAAACACGCGAGAAACCTGAAAACAAGACCTTGAGACTCGTCTTCATTCTTGCGCCGAGCTAAAAAGCTTCAGAAGGCAGAGAGCAGGAAAAGACTCACCCGAACCACCACCAGCCGAACCACCAGCCTAAATCTTGGGCAAAGAAAGAAAACCCTAAAGAACCCAAGAACAACTATTTAAGAATCCATTGCCAGCAAAACTTCTAACTCCTCTGAACTAGCAATGCATTGCAATAAAAGAGAGGGTGGGAAAAGAAGAAAATGATGCAGAGAAGACACAGAGTGGTGGCAAGATCCATTGACCAGAGAAGAACCTTGTTGAGGAGCAATAACTTAAAAAAAACAAACCACACACAAAAACAAACAAACAAACAAACAAACAAAACCACCAAAAAGCCACCCAAACAAATCCAGCAATCTAGCCATCCCCAACAGCATAAAAACAAACCCACACTCCCACTTTTTTTTTTTTTTTCTGAGTTTGGAGTCAAAAAGAAACCTCAGGTAGAACAGCTGAGATAGGAGTAATATCAAGAAGAAAGAAGACTTTATGAAAAAGAGCAAGAGCTGGAAAGAAGGGAAATAAGACCTCAGCAAACAAAAAGATATAAGAAAAAGGTATGCCTAAATGGAGGAACATAGCACCAGAAGTGCATACAGGGAAGTAACACAATGGGAACACATCAGCTTGGAGGAAATTAATCCCTTTCAAACCATGACACAGTTTTATTTAGAGAAGAATTTTCAGGCAAGTGGTGTGAAAAATTACTTTTCTTTAGGAAAATATACAGACTATCTGGGAAAAAAACAAGAACTAGGAGACTGAATGGAGAGATGGAAACAACATTAAGTACAGAAAACACTTTGCTGTTACATAGAAGACCGGATGTGGAGGGATGACAGGGAAAACCTGGTATGAAATATAAGAGTAAAAGTGTTTGGCAAGACAGAGTAAGAGAATAAAGAAATAAACAAGTGCAACTAAAGTGTAATTTTCAAGGAAGGAGAAAACTAAATGGAGACAGTTAGGAAAAGCATTTAAAATTATGAAAAGCATCAGTAGGAAGAAGACACAAATATAAACAGAGTAGGAAATTGACAGTAACACAAAAGAAAAGTGGAGAAAATGTTCCTTCACATACAGCTTCATATAATCTAATCTTTTAAGAATATGGCAAACCCACAAGTTACTGTTTGGCTTAGAAATGAGTGATTTAAGCCTATTGAAAGTTAGAGAGGCTTGATGCTCTGGTTATTTCCTTACTGCAGACATTAACAGGGCTAGGGAAGTTGTTCTGAATTAAACAATTCCACTGTTGTTTCTAGTGTGTATTTCAGTGGAGAGCTGTGAGTAGGTAATGCTGGACAGCAGTCTCTCTGTTGAGATATGGAAGGGAATTTTAGCTGGAAGTGGCTTTTTATGTTATGTTTTTATATTCTCTCCCTGCTTACATCCTGGGAGAGAATAGTTTGTTATGTTTGCTCTGAAGTACTTAGCACACTTCCGAGTCCTGTAAACCAATAAATAATTATATATGAAAAAGCTCTATGTGAATTCAATTTATGGGTGTCTATAAGGCACCTATTAAAATGTTGACGAGGGAGCCCCGAAAATAAATGGGAAGTTGGGCGAGAGCAAAATGCTAATACAACCAATATGGTTAATGCTATGTTCTCCCTTTATTCTGGCTGAAATGGCAGGTTATATACACTTCCACATAGTTTACCTTACAGGTGGTTTTTCACTGGCCCACAGCATAGAAAAGAATGCAAACACTCATTGTTGAACAAACTCTTAAGGCAGCTACTGTGTCCCCACTAATTACTATACCTACTACCTACTAAAAAACTCTCTATCACTGGCTAACAACTTAAGCTGTAATTTAACTGCACCATAGACTTGGCAACTGAATTCTTAACTGCGCCACTGAGGCCCAGTCTGGGTGATTCACTCATAGTCCAAATAAAAATTATATCTACTGTCCCTAAAAAATTCTGCAACATTAAAATCAATTCTTGAATATTTAAAAACCTATTTAGATTAAGCATCAGATGCTTCCCAGACTCTCAAGTTGTCATTGATTATGCTTAATGGACTAATTTCTAAAAATAAGGAAACATATTTCAAAAATTGTCTTCATTTCATCAGCTCATAAGAACAGAATGAAAATAGATTAAACAGTGGCAAGCCATTGATTCAGATCTTATAGCTTAATTTATTCCAGTAAGAAACAGATAAATGCAGAAGTCTGACACAGGGTTTTATCCCTTTTTTTATTTTTCCTCCAGACTTGGCTGCAACAAATACTTTAGTAGTTACCTTTTTCTTCACTCATCAGAATTTCTAATAGTATCTGTAAATTTCTAAGAATATGAAATTATAATTATGATTAGGAATGCAGTGTATATCTTCTAGTTGAAAATTATTGATGTTTCTCTTCCTAAATTGTTTTGTCAGGAGTAAAAGGATCAAATGTTACAGAGTGTTCACAGGGATAACTCTTGTTTTACTTTTAACTTAGTGGTACTTTATTTTTAATGGATTCCCAAAATATTGATCATGTTTTTCAGAAATTTTTCAGTGAATGAAAGAAGGAAAAACATTGTGTTGTGTCTGATGGGATGGAGTTTCATAGCATCCTCTATGGTGTTGTTTTAGATTTTTTAACATGAACCATGTTGACAGCACACTAATATTAAAACAGGTTGCACAGGGAAGTGGTGAAATCATTACTAGTGGAAATGTTCAAAAGGGTCACGGATGGATATGCTTCTAGGGGACATGGTTTAGTGATGAACATGTTGGTTCCAGCCATGTTATCAATCTTGGACTTGATAATCTCAGAGGTTTTTTCCAAACTTAATTCTTCTATAATTCTATGATTTTACTTTTTTCTGAAATACTGAGTAAGCTTGTGCTGAAGATGCATAACTGTAGTATATGATTTTCTCCAGGCTTGGAGAAGAAAAAAAGAATGGATTTTGTGGCTGATTTGTCTGAATTCATCTTCAAACTATTGTCTGGCTGCACTAAGGTTTCACTGCTTCCAAGCTGCTGCTCTGCCTCATTCCTATCTTTATTATTGTTATTCCTAGCAGAGCACTGCATAATACGTATTTGCATATCATATTGTAGAGATCTGATTTGCATTTGGCTTTTCCTTGAACAAAGTGAAAGTAAGATTAGTCTAACTGGAAAACAAACATGCTATGCAGAAATACTCATAGCTATCTGTCTGCAGAGGTCTGTATTAGCTAATACAGACCATTTATCTGCTGGAGAAAAAGTGATGGAAAAGGGAATATTTAGACATGGCACCAGAACATGAAGAAGAATTTTTTTTGCTGTGGGTGTTGTAATAGAGATGATGGATAAGTTCGTGCATTAAAATATAAGAAATGTAATAGATGTAGTGAATAAAACAATGTATTAGAAATATTGTACTTTGTAACT
>JBBMKD010000001.1:79054838-79084364 GCA_037834095.1 Argya squamiceps
GCGTTTCCAAATACCAGGACTTACTTTGCAACTGTGAAGTAGCAGATTGAAACTTGAAATTTACAAGAGAAAAGGATTGGCTTGCCAGGATGTGGCTCATTGATCAAATCAGACTCCTGTGCACCTGGACCATCAAGTAGCTGATGACAATATCAAGGGAGGATCCAGAGATGTGAAAAATCACCATCCCAAAAAGAGGTTCCAGGAAAATCCTTTCAGACATGTCCCAGTGCTGGGAAATCTGTTCAAGATTGATCACCAAGTGAAAGACTGTGTTTGAATATGAAGACTAAAACAGAGACACAATGAGCTCGCCGCTGGGCACAGAAAACAGTATAAAAATCGAACTCAAAAACCCAGTTGGTGTGGACAGGGCAGGATCGCACCCTTGCTGTCGGCCGCCTGCCTCACCCAGCATTCGGTCCATGTTGCATGTGGCTGCCTCGGATAGATTTTTGAAAATGGAAAAATAAAACTTTGCTCTTTTTTATCCGATTGGCTAATAATAATTTATAACAGGGTGACTGAGCACAGGATGTCTAGTGATGCTGTGGAATCTTCTTTGGAAATATTTAGATATGTGTCTGGACACATTTCTGAGTAATGTGCTCTAGGGACACCTTTTATGCAGAACGGCTGAACAAGATGACCCCTAGTGGTCTCTTCCAATTTTACCCGTTCCGTGATTCTGTGGTTTGGCTAAGTAGGTATCACATAGTACTTCTCCTCCTGTGTCAGCAATACAAGAGTTACTTGCTCTTTTCCCCTTTGTGATAAACTGTATTGCAGCACTGTGCTGTGTCGTAGTTGGATAGTGGTTCTTGTGGTCCAGACAGCAAAGATATTGTATCAGTGACTATATGGAATAATTAATTTTCTGCGTGTGGGCATACATAGATTTTCCATAATTTGTATTCAGTTCATATAGCCTCAGTTTCCTGTATAGAAAAAAAAAATAACATTTTACTCATAAACAATATTTTTTGATGTGGTTACTATACAAAATAGAAGGGTGGACTATTTACTAGTATCTAAATTTACTTACTGTTTCATTTTGTTCTGATGTTGGCAGTGGTTCATTTTATTTTTTTGCTTTTACAGTTGTGTTGTGTTCAGTTTTTGAAATTTTTATTATAAGTATGTACTTAACAAATTTTCTTAGCAGTGTGAGACAAAACACTGGGCATCCTGTCACTTCTGTTTGTTCAATAGTTTATAGTACTGCAAAAAGTACAAGCTATTAAATAAGAATATAAGAAAGAAACAAGAATGGAATTAATTTAGAAACAAACTTGTAATTACATCATCTGGCATTATAATCTAGTTCCTAGACTCTGCAATTACGCAAAATGAGTCTCCTATGCCTACATTATCATACATCATTTAAAAAATGAAGTGTGTTTTAAAATTTAGGAACTAAGATTCTTACAGGAATATTGTTTTCAAATGTCTGTAAAACATACAGAAAAGTATGTTTTCAATATATTGAAACATCTAAATTTGGTGGTTACAGTAGCTGGAATGCTACTTCAGGAATATAATTAGGAAAACATCTATTGATACGGCTGTGTTTTTTTATTTTTCTATGTTGCAGCCTGTTTTTAGAGATGGAAAAAGATATTGAAAGTCAGATACTAGACATAAGTTAATAATTCAGTTCAAAGATTAAAATGTATTTATAATTACATAATTTTGAATAATTCCTTTTTTAAAACCTTTAACTATGATAACATAACAAATACTCTGAGTACTTCATGTCATGGTGAAAAAATTCTCAGTGGCTTTATTCTATTCCTTCCTCCTCTTCCCTTTACTTTAGGCAGAGCAGAAATCCATTTTTCAAGGAAAGGTAGGGTTGTACTCCTGCTGTATATTCTGCATGTTCAATCCATCTTAACTTTTTTTCCCTTTAGTACTTGATTTCTTCCGATTTGTCATCCAGTAACTTTAATTTCGCTGTCATTCTGTTCATTATCTGTTTGTGTTAATTTGTTTTTTTCCTTATCTAGGATATTTCTATGTACCACTGCAGCTGAAACACTCATCTTCCCAAATTTTTTGTCCATCTTATTTTCCAATATGCGGAATTTTGACTGCAGAATAGTCGTAGAATTAATGTTGAATGCTGTGATACTTTATTTGCCTTTTTATCTAGGAAATAAGGGACTTATCATGAACCCATCCTGTATCCTGTGAAATGTATATATATATATAAATCATTATGTAAATCTGATGTCAATGATGCAACATTCTGAAGGCACTGATTGCCCAGAGCCTTATCCTCTCAACTCATCTAACAATTTGCAGATATATTCAATATGAGAAAATACTGACACTTTTTAAAGGCTTCTGAAGGGTTTCATGAGGGTGACAGAGTGAGTAAGTCAGTCAGTCTTTAAGCAGCTAATAAAGTTTATTTTGGAGTTCCTTACAGTCAGTTCACAAAAAGACAGACTTATATATGTAAGTGATTAACGTGTGGATGGTCATAAATGAATTACAAAATTAGTGGCAGCATGAACAGCAAATCTGAAGCTTTATATATAGTTCAAGGTTGATGCATAATAGTATTAAGTAAGTATTGGCTGATGTAAAATTGACTACAAATTTACAATTTATAACTTAATTATTAATGGAAACAATTCACAAATTCTTTTTTGCATGTCAATATCAGGCTAGGGTTTATATCTACAATAGTATGCCCCACCTAAAAATAATAAATTGTGAGAACTAAACTGAATTCAATGTGGATTTTTTTGTTTGGTTGTTTTGGGGTTTTTTACCATTATATAGACTGGTTTTTAAATTAAGAGATGGGGCTTAAACACGATCCGCTATCCCCATTATCCTTCTTAACAATGAAAACCCTGGTGGAATTTTAGGAAAATATTCTTCTGCAGGTGAATGATTGAGATATTTGAAAACTTTGGTGGTGATACTGGAGGAAGCACTTTCCATTAAATGAGACTTTGATCCAACCACCCAGTTGGTATGAATCACTGCAGTCCATTGAAGAGGAGAGCATAGCCCCAGTGTCTTTGAAGTTTCCCCTTTACCTGGTCAGACTTAGGGGTTAGACTGCCTCTCTAAATGGAAAGTCATATGAGATACTTATTACAGGACTGAAATGCTTTTTTTAACAGCTAGTAGTACAGTCAGCAGATCTGGTTGTAGAAAATGAAAGGAGTTGAAAGAAGAAGCAGTCACATAAAACTACCTGTGACCAAATCTATTTTCTCTTAGTGAATCAATTTACACATACTTATTCAGAAACTCCTGCTCCTGAGCTTGTAGCTCACACCTATTCCTGGTGCCAGGAATGCTTGAACCTGACTGTGATTTCTCCAGACAAATAATAGGGATATTAGGTACTTCTTGAAATTTATTATGGCTCTGTCTAGACAGGTGCTTATCCATGAAGTAACAAGCTGCCTCTTTAAAGTCAAAGAGATTCCTTATCTTTTTAAGGTTAACCAGGTGGTGAGGTGTCTGTGACATCTAGACCATTACGATTTCTTGTTCTCAGCACTTAGGCTGCCTTTTCAGATTGAGGCAGTTTTGCAGAATTTCCTTTGAAGACATGCAAATTAAAAAGGAGGATGTATTCCTGAAATCAAGACCGAATTATATACATTTCCTCCTTCCAGAAAGAAACCATTTTAAACAAACAGAAATTGTTTTTAAGTTTTCTATTTCCAATTGGCATTTAGTGCTACTATCCTATTAATGAAGTACAGAAAAAAAAAATCCAAGCAAAAAACAGATGCATCCATGGAACTCATAATAGTTTTTCTGGTCTTTGTCCATCTAAATCAGGAAAGCATAAAATTGTGTGAGGTTACACTTTGCTCAGCAAATTTTTCTGGTTTGAATTTGTTTTATTACGAATATGAGAGTACCACAGAAAGGGTTTCAGTTCATATCTGGCTGTCTACCATTCCTGTCTAGTCAATGGGAAGGTATAGGTACATTTATAAGGATATTTTTCTCATTCATTCTATGAGAGAGGCTTAAAATCAGGAGATCAACCACGATCTGACTCTACCCTCCTTTCCTCTTCATTAACTATATAGTAGATACACGAAGTAAGCTGAGAGAAATCCACACCGATATATACATAGTCTAAGGTTTCAATTTTTAAACCCAAAATAAGTACAAATAATCTTTTAAATTTCCAATATTTAAATGGGCTGACTTCTTCCCAATCACACTGTATGCCAGAAAATGGAGAATACATGTTCCATATTATGTTAGTGCAGGACTGGTAAATCTATGTACTTCTTTCTCACACTTCTCCATGAGCAAAACATTTGAATCGGGCATGGAATTTTTTTGTAGTAGACCTTTTATAAAATATATTTTATATTTTACTTATAGATTTTGGATTAATCTATTGGATCAAATTGACTCATCAGCCAATGAATCCAGAATCATCATTTTATAAAGCTTTATGGAATCATCTGTGCATAATTATCCATACTTTTCATATATCAAAAAATATGCTGCTTCTGTAGAGAGCCACTGTATGTTTTTTTGGTGTATCAGGAGTTTTTTGGTTTTTCACTTATAGTTAAATGTTTGTATACATAATACTTTCTAATAAATTAAATTGAAAATTGGTTTGTTTCAAAAGATAAATAAAGAAAATTTCTTAATTAGATCTTTAGTACATCTTCTGTGTTGAAGTTATGTTTGAGTTTGAAATTATACCAAGAAAGGCTTTGCTTAAAAACAACCCTTATCTTTCACTTTAAAATAACTAAGTACATCCATCATTAGTTAGGGAATAATTCAATCCCAAGCATAAATCTTGTAGACAAACCCGTGGAAAATTTGACTGAGTTAAAAACTATTGAATCAGCACCTCAGTGTAAATTCTATTTCAATCTAAAATGTAGAGAATTTGAAGTTATTTCTGTAGCTGTTTAAATCAAAGAACTATTTAAGGTGAAGGAGTGAAAAACATCCAGCTCTAAAACCTTTTCACAAAGGAACAGTAAAGGTAGTGACTGAAATACAATGTTGCAGAAAGTCCCAGTAATGAATGTAAATCTCAGCTTCTCTCTGGGACACACATACACACACACATGCACTCACCTACACAGTCCCCAGCATTAGTTACTGCACTTATATTCTGAAGAACTGTAAGCCTCTCTACAGCTATTGATCTGCAGACTTTCTGAAATTAAACTGCCAGGTATCACTGTGTTCTTGATATGTTATTGATTTTCTTTGGAATGTTTTGAGGAAAAAAATATGACAGAGCTGTAGGACAAAGAGAAAGTCTCAGTTTTATTTAGCAGACAACTTGATTATGCAGCAGCTGACCATAACATTTTTGTTTCTTTCCCCGGCATTCCTTTGAGAATTTCTGCTAAAATAATGGTATTTTTAGGGGTTAAAGTGTCCTCCTGAATCACCAAATCTTTATTGATCTGATTCACAAAGATTCTGAGCCCCTCAGGTGGCAAAACATTCACCTGCTGCTTTAAGGCAGCTTTGACTTTGCTTTATATCCTTCAGAGACTGGTGTTTGTGGAAAGGACATCCAACACATCATAGACCTGCCTCTTGTTTATAGGCATTGTTCAATTCACAGCCCTGATACCGCATTAGGTTGCACTCATCTCTAGCTTTCAGGGTCACCTTTATAAAAAGAAAAAGTTTGTTCACAACCAGTTTACTGCTGCTATATCTTTGATTCAGAATATGGAATAAGGAAAGAGAACAGCAGATTTTTACAGTTGTAGATTAGACAGTTACACTAAAGAATTTACTTTTTGCCCTCTTATCAAAAATTCCTGACCAAGCAACTCTGTTGCTTTCAATCTTCACAGCATTAACTCGTTAGGTTCACCATCACAGGTGATACCTATGCTTTTGTACTGGCTCTGGCTAGCACAGTGTAAATTTTCTTCATAGGAGCTTGTATGAGGCAATGTCTTGCTTCTGTGATGAGAACAGTGTTGACAACACATAGAGGATTTTCAGCTGAGCAGTGCTTGCACAGTCAAGGCCTTTTCTGCTTCACACACTGCTCTGTCAGTGAACAGGCTAGGGGTGCACAAGGAATTGGGAGAGAACAAAGCCAGAACAGCTGACTCTGGCAGACCAAAGGGCTATCCCATATCATACAGTGTCATGCCCAGTAAAAGAAGTTGCAGAAAAGAGACAAAGAAGGAGATGTTGAGAACTGGAATGCCTTGTAGCAGCGCGAGTTTCAAGTTTTTTGAATTTGTATTTGTATGTACTTGGTATGGTCCTTCCCCCCGCCATTCCTGTCCCTGATGTACCCGGCTCATCGCGATGTAACCCCACCCCTTTCCCTTCCCCATTGGGTCAGAGTGTTTCCCTGCCCAGCCCCCGAGCTGGCAAAAGGGGACACACACAGGCCCAAGCTCTCACTCTTTCCACTCTCTCTCCATGCTGAGAGGAGGCTGTGGCAAAGCCTCTTCCACATGGGCCTGCACTGCAATAAACATCCTTATTAACCCAGAGAGAGCACGCTTCCTTCTTCCAAGCCTCATCCATGCTTCCAGCCAGCTAAGCTGAGGAACCCACAAACTGTTGTGGTCTAGGGGGTTGCTGCTGGCTGGGATAGCAGCCCCCCA
Organism: Argya squamiceps; assembly: GCA_037834095.1. Classification (NCBI taxonomy): domain Eukaryota; kingdom Metazoa; phylum Chordata; class Aves; order Passeriformes; family Leiothrichidae; genus Argya; species Argya squamiceps. The sequence continues at coordinate 79,061,450 of JBBMKD010000001.1, forward strand.
CGAAAGAAACCACAATGCCTCTCTTCCCAAGCAAAGTAACAATTATGTTTGATGGAGCCTGTTTTTCCTGGAGATGGCTGAGCACCTGTCTACCCATGAAAAATGATGAATGAATTGCTTCTTTTGTTTTGCTGGTGTGCAGAGCTTGTGCTTTACCTATTAAACCGTCTTTATTTCAATCCATGGATTTTTGTGCTTTTATTATTCTCTTCCCATTCCACTATGGGACAGTGAGCAAATGTCTCTGTGAGGTTGGATTGCCTGAATTTATCTCACCTGATTGCTGCCATTCAAATGTTAAGAATTGTGAAGGAAAGCAAAACTCTTCAAGCCTGTTCCAGCTCTCTAGAGTCCTCTCTACCATAAATCACTTACGGCCCCCACCTTACTATATAGAAAACATAGGATGAATTTAGGTGATTAAGGTGACAATTAAATTAAAGGTTGCTTCCAACCCAGGCCATTCTATGATCCTGTTATCCATACTGCAGACAGAGTGGAGGTCAACATCTCCGTTTTCTTTCCCAGAAGAGCTGCTGTCTGAGCCATTTCATAGTACCTACTATAATCTTTTCCTTGAGTATAAAATTCCTTAACAGCTTCAAAGTCTTTGGGTGGTGTTGCAGTACACAGTATACTAAATCATGTATCAATAAGAAAGGACCATTTAAACTCCTCTGCCAGTACTATAAAAAATCATGGTCTCATACCACATAAATGGATTCAGCACCTGCAGCCTATATACATTTGTAGGAGTTCTCCATCAACATCACAATCACTCACCTGTGCTGTGTCCAAATTTTTTTTTTTTTTAAATATTTTTAGCAAAATTTTTGGCCCAAAATAATGTGATTCTCTCTCAGGTAAGAAAACATAAAAATCAATTATGATTCCCTGTTGAGTGAGTGTCTAGAAGAGCCCTCTCCTATGAAACAACTTGTGCTGTTGTGATTACACAGAAAGGCTGCCAACAACTGAGATATTAGTGAAAGTGTAAGAAAAGATGAATTTAATATTCTAAAAATTGGTCAAAAGGAAGAGATAAAATTAAATACAAAGCTTTTACTACAACTTTTAAGTTCTAGCAGATAGATGGTTAGTAATGTTTTTTGAAGAGCAATGTAACTTTTTCATTTTCTTCCTGAGAGCATCTCTCTTTTATGGCATTTTATTTTGCAACTGTTGGTTAGTGTTTCAAAACATTTTCCCTGAACTATAGCCATGTAAAAAATTTCATTACGATTTGGGTTAATATTCCTTGTTTTAAAAAAATCTGACATAGTTGAAGAAATTACTGTTCTTTGCTGGTAAAAACCTTAAATCCACAGGGTCAATACTTAATACTCTTTTCTAAAAAGGTTGCATTATTTTCAGGCTAAGTAACAGCTGTCTCTTTTACAAACATTTTACGACATCAGTGCCTACAGAAGTGTTTTTTTGATTTCTAGACTGAACTTAAACTTTCTCAAAAATGCAATTTCTCTTTGATTAGAGAAGATCATTGTTTGCTGATACAACCATGGAGTCCTGTGTTTTCAAACCAAAAGTTGCAATACTGGAATGCAGCAGAATCCTCAGACTCAGGTATCAGAAGGTAAGTCTACACCTACAGTAAAATGTTGGATATTTTAGTTTCTGACAGAAATGAAAATTATATTGTTCTCAGTACTGTCTGTCAGTATGTGACAGAGTTTCATACTTTCTGAGGGTTTATATGGTGACAGAAATCATTAATGGAAAGTTTTCTAAATGGGAAGGAATTGTCTTAAGTCTGTCTAAACTGGTCTTGCATTTTTCACAGAACAATAAATCATTACATCTTGAACTTCTCCACCCACAGATCCTACATAAAAACTAAGGAAATCTTCAAATGATAGCATACTTGTGGTCAAAAAGAAGTTTTAAGCTTCCTGAAGCAAAGTTAAACTTTGGCTTCGTAACTACCACAGAACACATCTGAATACATATAACAATCATAGTACACAAAAAGCATGGAAAAAATTAAATAAGCATGGCAGAATTCTGGAAAAGTACTTGGAAAAGTATTTGAAGTAGTACATTTGGTTATAATCTCTCTCTTTTTTTTTTTTTTTTTTCCCTTGCATATTAGAAACCTTTGGCTTGAATATCTTTTCTTGTGTACAGAGTGACTATTTTGTTTTTGTTATTTGTCTTCACTTCTTACTCTCATCATAGGGACTGGCCCGCTGTGCCGTTCCCTGAAGATTATTTTCAATTAAAGTGAATGATCAATCTGTTTTACTAGAATATGTTGTTCAATCCAAACAGTGGTTTCTGAAGACAAGTAATTATCTATAAAATCACCTGGCAAACCAGACTTAAAAATAATCAAAATGCTACCTCTAAATAAGGCATGTGAAGTTTCTGAAAATACTTACAGATTTGAACACTGAGTTGGATTTGTTTGGATTTAAAGAGCTAGCTTCTCACATATTTCTACATGAAATATTTCTATACAGAGGTAATGCATTTTTGCCTTTCTTGCAAATGAAATGTGATAGATTGTTTATCTTGTTTGGGCTATTTCGCCTCTTGCTTCCCACTCCACACAATACAGCTGTATGAGTAATTGTCAGGTAAACTATTTTCTCACATGAATTTAAATGTGTCTAAGTACCTTGTAGGACCAGAGTCAGTTTTAGAATTTTAGAGGTCATTAAAATGACTTCATAATACAAATCCCTTTTAACCAATTAGTCTTTGTATATTTTATTTTCTTTCTTTGGTGGATGTTGCTAATATTTAAAAAATTTTAGAAATGTGAAATGTTAAGAGTATACAGTGTCACATTTTAAGCTATAGCTAACTCTTTAAATAGCTGCCTTACATGAAGACTACAGTTACTTATGTAATAATAAGATATCTCTTGATCCAGCTGAGTTAGTACTGAAATTGGTTAAATAGAAGAGTTGCTTAACTGTGTTACACTTAGCCTTGGTGTGTACAGTTAATTTGTAGCAGCTAAAACACATGCTCTTCCAATCCCTTCAATTCAGCTGTGTAATCTCCCCCAAACTCACACTCTCCTGCTACCAGCTAGTTAATCCTTACCATGCATTTTTAAAAGGCCAGTTTATGAAGTCAGATGAGGAAAAAAGTGTCAGTGAAGTGTATTTGGGGTTTGTTTTTTTACCCTCCTTTTAGCATTAGCCAAAAGGACAATTACTGTTTTAGAATTGCAGATACATTTAGCTAATTTCTACATGGTTGCATCAAAGACATTCCATTCTCTAATTGTTGAATTCTTCAAAGAAAAATACCAGGGAGAAAACCCCGCATCTGTCAACCATCATTGAACTTCTCATTCTTGTAGAAGTATCAGGCCAAAACCTACAAGCGCAAATACTGAAATATGGAAACAGTATGTGATCCCCTCTCTCTTTAGTATTTAGATGATAAAAATCTAAGCCATCACCCGATATCCTGATATCCCACCTATTCTTTTTATTCTGTTACTCTTCAGATGTGAAAGTTCTCTTCCAATCCAAATGATTTTGTGATTCTATGCTTGAACTAATTTTAAAAGAGAGAATAATTTCTTCTAACACTTGTTACATGTTACTAATTCAAGTGTTTCAGTGGGACTGAAATCATTCTTTCAAAACCAAGAACAAAAAGGTGGAAAAGTGCAATGAGGAGAGATGGGCCATGGAGGGAGATTACACTGACTTTTAGTTTGATGGCTAAATTGTTAATGAAGTCAACATTGTGAATAAAGGAAGTTTGAAATATATGCAATGAAGATATATTTTACTTAGAAAAAGGAAAGTAACTACTGTTTATGACTCTTTAAAAAGACCACACTTAAAAAAAAACCCTAATATTTTAAATGAAAGCTGAAATTTAAACTAAACCTGGAACAATTTGGCTTGTAAGTAATCTCCCACCCCACTAATAATCAGACTGTACCACTTTTACAAAAAAAAAAAAACCCTCAGAATTGAAAACGGTAAGGAAGCATTGTTTTGCAAGTAAATAATTTGAAATTTTCAAATCAGCAAAATTGTATTTACTGTAGGGGAACTATAAAAATATGTCATATAAAAAAGTGGAGGAGTGAAGCGTTTCTAATATAAAGAGAGGATGATTATCAGGTTCTGTGATTGTGAGATAAAACAGTTTATAAAACAAGCTTATTGACATTCAAGATATATTTAGAGAGATATTTATACAGATAGAAAAGGTTAGATGAAAAGCATTTTATCATATATAAAAGTGCCCAAGATTTTAAGTAATGACATTCGGCCCTAAATTGTATTTAGGTCAATTTAGCTCAATACTCAGATTTCCTAAATTGATAAAAAGGGTCGACAGTGACTGCAGAAAAGGTCAATCAAATAATAGTGATTCTGTTACTTGTTTGATACATGTGATTTCAATATTTCAGCTTTTTAAAATATGTGGTAGGAATATCAGCACAGTTTATTGGCATGCAATGCAAAATTTTGTATTTCTCACTGCTGCAGTGGGAAAGAAATCAACTCCCAAACCCCAGTCCCCCACACCATATAAAAAAACCCAAAGTCACCCCAACTTGTCCCCACAATAATTTGTTTCTTTGATATTTGAGAAGTGACTAAATTCTCCTTAATTGTAAGAGCGAAAACTTCCTTTATGTGCATTTATTGTCATGGACCCTCCAATGTATAGTGTAATGCAAAAAATGGTGCTATAGAAATGCATAATTTTTTTGCAGAAATGAGAGTCAATATTTTGTGTTAATTAGTTGCAGATCTATTCCTTTCCCTAACCACTTGAATCAGAAAATAATACTTTCTGTTGTGAAAGGCTTGCACAAGTATAGCTGACCTAAATATAATTAACGAGCACTGAAGAGAAGAACGTATTAAGGATGAAGCTTGTTGATGACAGAAAACATTTATTGCAGATTAATAATCTTCTGTTCATTGGGTAATTGATGCTATTCCCAAGATGTGACCATGGCAATTTACAGGAAAATGAATACTTCTTTGTTTCCACTATTAAATAGCAGTACGTCATGACATAACAAAAGAAGTGGTTGACATGCCACACAGGTAATTTAGTTGCAGTTCCATTCTTATGAATCACAGCCAAGTAATTTATCTTTTACCTAGGAGACAGTAGTGGGGATATCAGTAAAATGTGGAAATAATAGTATTTTTTATGTAAGAAAAAGAAAGTACACGATTTAAGGGGATTGATACTTTGCACAAATATGAAGAAATTGAATTTTGGTGTCAGGGTAAGAAAGCTCTAAGTGATGGATATTGCTACCATACAGCAGTTGGACAGAGGAAGGAACTGAACCTGGATAACTGCACATGAAATTTATAAGTGTTGCAACAATAAAGTGTGCAGGACCTTTTCTATTTTGTATGCAGCATGAAGTGTTTTCAGTCTAATTGGTTTTTCATGGATTTGAGGACACATTCTACAGATAGGAGTGCATCTGTTTTCCCCAAGACACACATTATTCTGATTAAATATTTGAAATTAAGATAGAGTGATTTTATGTGTTAGTTTTGATAATGGTGGTTGGTTCTATGAAAAAAAATTGGCAGTCTCTTATAAATGTTTAAAAAATCTGAAGTGGCATGACTTTGTGATTAAAATCATTTAATTAGCATTTCCTGAAATACTAGGAATTAACCAAAGAAAAGAACTGCTGTAAGAATCATCTGGAAGTTTTGCACTATAAAAGTGTTTTTTTACATTTATGCCTGATTTTTTCTTTTAATTGAATCAGTGTGAGATCACAGTAGCTAATTCTATATCTGTAAGTAAATTTTCCCATTAATTTGCAATGTGCATTGACTCCTAAAAAGAAAAACAAAAAGTAGCCTTGTATTCTTTACAGTCTTTCTGCATGAGAGTTTTTATTTAAAAAAGAGTTGCTGTGTGCATCAGGACCTATTAACAAAGCCAAAGCAGAAAATATTCATAGAATAATTTGGGTTAGAAGGGACCTTTAAAGGTCATCTAGTCCAGCTTTCCTGGAATGAGCAGGGGCATCTTCAATGAGATCAGGTTGCTCAGAGACCAATCCAATCTAATTTTGAATATTTCCAGAGTTGGAGCATCCACAGCCTCTCTGGGCAACTTGTTCCAGCGTTTCACCATCTTCATTGCTAAAAAAGTTCTTTCTTATATCTAGTCTGTTGCTGCTTTTTAGTTTAAAGCCACTAGCTCTTGTTCTCTCACTAGAGATCCCACTTAAAAATATGTCCCCATCTTTCCTATAAGCTAAATATTAAATATTGAAAGGCTGCAATAGTGTCTCCCTAGAGCCTTCTCCAGGATGAGCAGGGTGTAGCTCTCTGATCACCTTCATGATCTTCCTCTGGACTTGCTTCAACATGTTCATGTGTTTCCTGTGCTGAGGACTCTAGAGCTGGATGCAGCACTGCAGATGAGCTCCTATGAGAGCAGAGGGGCAGAATCACCTTTCTCAACCTGCTGGCCACATAGGAGGAAAAAAAAGTTATTACGCCTATTAGAAAAATCAATACATGAAAGAGATTACTGACCTTTCCATTTAACAGTGCTAGAACCCCCCTACTTGAAACTAGGAAATTTGACATTTTCCAATTATTATTCTTACATTGGGTGAATGTTTTAGCGATCTTATCAAAATCTACAAAATATTGTCTGAATGAAAAGGTGATATAAAATGAGTTTGCTGGAGGCTTCTTGAATTTTCGCATCAAAAATCTCCAAACACTGCAGTGAGGTGAATTGGGGTATTTTCAACTATTCCCAGAGGCTTCAAGCTACATAGCATGCAAACACTGAAAACACAGGAATTAAATTTTATTATTTGCACCCTCCTGTATCTGCAGAATCTGAGAAGAAAAAGCTGGTTTGAATAAATAGAAAAGATGAGCCAGCATTGAAATTAAGTATATAGTATATGGACTGAATGAGCATCTGGCATATGTGATTTAAGTATAGGAAGATGGGGGAGAATGCTTGGAAAATTAAACTAAGAAGCAACAGAAGTATTGAATAAGAAAATAACAACAGATATATGAGTGTTGAAAAAGGAAATATGTGGCAAAGTACACCAGACTGGCGGTAGCAATGCAGACGGATTTTTGATAAACCAAAATTATAGTCCTTTCCCTCAGTGTTCTTCAGACAGTTCAGCTGCATTAACCAAGGATCATATTAGGTGAAGGCCTCTGTTTCTGTGTACTGCCTTTGGCTTTCTAAATTTTTTTCTGGTGATATGGTCGCCTGTTCTGTTGGCAGGTATTCAGATTTAAAAACACTTTTCCTTCTTGCCAGCATTATTTTGAATAATTTTCTTATTAAGTACTTGGATATTATTAGTGCACATTTGTCATACCACCTCACATTTGAAAAAATAAAACTGGTGTAGTGAAATGTTTTAGAAAGAGCACATGAGCTCTGAGAATTAAGACCTTCTGCAATTTCAGAAGTGTTTTCTCCTTGCTTCTTATCTGTCTGATACTCTTTGTGTTTTGGATTGGGATATCTGATTAAAAAAAAAAAAAAAAAGCTTGACAAATGCAATCTACAGACTTGTTACATTACTCATTGAATATTTCAACTAGGATCAGAAGTAGGCTCCTGAAGTAGGCTCCTGTTGAAATTCCATTATATATTCTGACTGGTTTAGATGGCTGGCTGGTATTGAACTTTACTAAATTATAAGCTTTTCTGAGACAGACTGGATAAAGATATGAATATGTTGTCGATCCTGTTTTTAAACATTTTTTATTTTAAAAATTAAAATATTGTTATGATTTTATAAATTCATATTAGAACTATTTTTGTTAATACTTTTGATGGTGATTCTTTGAGTGATCCTAAGCCACTCACTCACAAGAGAATATAAGAAGATTTATCTCACCTATTTTTAGCCACTTAAGAATCTTATCTGCGCTTTCTTAGTAGGATGAAATAAGCATTTTTCAAGAGTAAAATATTCCATACAAAGTCAATCATTTTCTCTACTCTAAGATTGCATGAATCATTACTTGGATGTGATTTGAATATTTCCCTCTCCATTGCCACAAAAATCAGCGTAGAGTATATTAACATAAGGTAAAATATTCATTAGGAAAGGCACATTTAACACTAGCTGTGCTCAGTGTTTCCAGAGGAATTTACATTTTGAAAGAGACAATTTTTTTAATTATAATAAAACAAAATCAAATGTCTTACAGTAGAAGGAAAAGTATTAATGCCAATTACATTGTACATACTACACAGAGAACACTTGAAATGTGTTAATGAAGAAGAGACAGAGGTCACTTCTCTAACTACTAATTCAGGATTATGCATTTTGGCAGAAGGTGGATGACATAATTCAACAGAAATTTCAAACATTAGGTAGAGCTAAATGCTTTTACTATAGAATTTGCTTAAGAGTTGAAATACTTTTTCCAGAGGGAGAAAGGATCAAGTCACATTCCTTTAATTTTTACTATATATACATGAAAAACAAAAGAACTGCAGATGTTTGATTCCTAAAGGAAATATAGTTTGTTTGGGTTCATGTTCTTTTTTTAATTACGATTTTTTATTATTTTTAATGATACAGTTATTCAAGCCATTCTATTCATAACATATATAAGTTCTCTTATTGAAGGAGATAAAAGAATTTGAACCCTACTTAGAATTCTTCTTTTCCTCACTATACACATTAATTTCAGAATTTCATTTTTAGATCTCTTTTGCAAATAAAGGTATTATGACTTCTTACAAGCTTCTTTGTACCAACTTTGATCATTATCAAAAACTTTGGGGGGAATGGGTGTACCTCAGGGGATGATCAAGACATAAATATTTGCCTACCTAGAACTCTGACAGTAATGAAAAAGAAATTAATAAAATTCCCAATAATTTTATTGTTTAATACTAATGTCATGCTATTTTACCACAAATTGCAAAAACCAATCCCCTTTTGAAAACATTCACAGTATAAAAATTTCAACTTTAGGTTTTATTAAGGCATTCTGTAAGAAATACCTTGTTTGCTTCCAATCTAATTTCTATCTTGTCATAAATTCAGAGAATTATTAAGTGTAGAAAAAGTCTCCAAAGTCCTCAGTCCAACCTTTTACTGGACATCACCTTGTTAGCTAAACCATAGCACTGAATGCCACATACAATTGTTTTTTGAATCCTACCAGGGATGGTGACTCCACCACTTCCTTGGGAAGTCTGTTCTAGCACTTGACAATCCTTTCAGTGAAGAAATTCTTCCTAGTGTCCAACCTAAACGTCCCCTGGTGCAGCATCTTGTCTAATTTTGAGAACAACTGGAAACTTATATATACATCAATGCATGTGGTGATATGCAGGTGATGCATGTGTCAGTGTAGGTGGGAGGGGAAGGAAAGACAAGACATTGGAATAGGCAAAGCATCCTGAGCAACTGGGCACTGACAGCAGAACTTTCAGAATTTTCACTAAAAAAAGAAGTTTAAAAAGGTGTGAGCTTTGCAATACAGATGTTAAATATATATTTTAATTAATCTTTATACTATTGTATTTATTTTTTAAAAAATCACAAATTCTTCTCTTGTCTGCTTTGTTGTCTATAATTTCATAGCACAATTTCTATCCAAAGTTATCTAAGACATTTTAATTCTTTCTGTTAACCAGAATATCTTCAGATAGTGAAATAGTAATTCAAAGCAGAAAACCCCAGAAAAACATTAATTTCTTAGAGCATGTCTGTGCATTTTCAGGCTTTATGCCACTAGACAGCAGCAAAGAACCCACATGTGCTGGAAGTCCTAGTAAAAATGAGCTGTGAAGGTGTTCAGAGGTCTGGCTCCACAGTCTGATGATGTGATAGCTTGTTGACCACAGCTGGATTGAATTGAGCATCCAGGTGGAATACAGCCAGATAGTGATGGGAATGTCTGGCTCTCAGACAGACCTGCCAAAGGGAAATCTCAAATCCAAGTTGCCACAAATCTGGGGTTCTCATATTTTGCTGGGTTGTTGGCAGAACCTTCTTGGTTTTATGATTCAGCATTTCTGTCTCTCAGTCCCTAGTGACAATTGCTTCTTCCATTCATCTTGTTAAACTATCAAGGTTTTTTTTCTTTATTTGTGTTTTGCAGCTGATTATCCAGTCAGATGGGCTCATTTTTAGGTATTTGTGGAAACTACTCATCAGACATCAAAATATCATCTTCACTTACATTTTATATAACAACATAAAAAAAAGGAGAATGAATCTATATGGGATTTCCCTGTCTTCTTACCTTTTCCCCCTTTCATATCACTGAAAAAAAGAGCAAGGAGCTAAAACCTCAGCTCTAACCAAGCTACAGAAAATGCAGTCATAGCAATTTTAATGTAAATGGTTTCAAAATATGTCTTTGCACATTCCAATTCATGGCTATCCCACTGGAACACATGGAGATCAGTTCTAATTTATGTCAAACTGTTGTGGTCACAAGAGAGCTGAAAATAAAGCCCACCACTTATCATTAACGTAAAAGGTTTTTCTTTATTTTTATGGTAAAAAAATAGAAGGAAAAAAAAGGTGATGTGAGTGTCTTTGTGGGAGGTCTATGCACAGGATATTTTCCCTTGATCTAGGAAGATCTTCCTTAGCAACCTAATGTCCAACTAAATATAAGATATGTTTCTCAATCTTCAAAATAAATTTCTGCCAAAACTGGCTGCTAAAGTCCTCTCTCACACTTGGCAAATAATATACTTCTTTGAATATTACTTTCTACAAAGCTAACCTGAGAAGATGTCATATCCTGCACCCTGCACATTAAATTGGGCTGTTAATTGTGTTGGGACAGAGAAAACACAATAAGAGTAGCTCACTGAGAGACCAGTTGATATACAACTTTATGCAAGCTAGTGATTTTTTTAAAATTAAATTTGCCTTTGCAAAACTTGATAATGGTTTGAATTACTTTAGCATCCATTGGCAAGTGAGTATATTAGTTGTGTAGAGGGGATAATGTCCACTCTGCCTTTAGTGTGTTGATTGTCTTCATTCTGCACTACATTCATTATGCAAAACTGTCTTATCCTCATCTTTATTATCAGCCTGTGTATGGTAGTTGTATGTCTGTTCGTCATTGTTCAGTATAATTCCCCATTGATTAAAATCAGTTTGGAAAATTAAAGCCTTTCCTCAAGCTTGGACAAAAATATCTGCAGTTCCTGAAAAGTCTTTTCACTATGGCAGGAGGTTTTAAGAAGTAATTCATATTTATGTTCCTTTCAGAAAAATATTCTTGAGAAGTGACATGTACTATGGTACTGGAAACTTTATCTTCCTGTCAGAGCTGATGTGGTAAAGTCAACTGAACAAGATAATAACATATCTCTTGTAAAGGTGGAAGGTGAGTCAGTGCACAGGGGAAGAAAGATGAAAGAAGCTTTCAATCTCAAATTATTTTGGAACAAGCAGTGATGTGTTAGCCAGTCTTAGCTGGCTAATATGATGTGTGCGAGGCCTAAGAATATTGAATATGTAAGTAAAGTTAAATAAGTCTCAAACTGAAACACAGAAAAACATCCCCAAAGACATTGCAACTGTGATGCTTTGGTACTAGAAGGAATATTTTAATTTTAAGAATGGTGCTTGATTATTATTAAAATATATTATCCATGGAATAGCTTGAAAATAATAGAAAAAAAAAGGAATTAGTAAATGTGATTTTTCTTTTAATAGTAAAAGGGAAAATCATTAAATACATTGGGGAGATTTAAAAATATCTTAAATAATTAAAACTCTCACTATAGACATTCTCAATATTGTATACTTTTGCAAGTAAAGGTTTGTCTTGGAAAGCTTATATGTAAGTTTGGTAAGCTTTCTGAACAAGTGATTTCCTTAATGTTTCCTGACTAATGTGGATAAAATGTGGGAAAAATTGCTGTGGTTAAAGTGGAACAGTATAGGAAATTAGATGCTCTTATTGCACTCCATTGTGCGTTTCCTTGATCAATAATCTGTATTGCCTTGACCTGTATAGAGAAAATTGTATTGGTATCCTTTTGGTGAAAACTAATGCTATATCTTCTCTGGGTGGAAAATAGAAAGCATACTACAAAGTTGAGGAAGCACTATTTTTCTTCTTTTATAAGTTCTCCTGTCTTTTTCTGAGGTGTTTTAAAGTCAGTACAGTATAGGCCTATGTGGAAATCTGCAGGCAGTAAAGGTTTAAAGGTTTGGGGGTTTTTGGATACATTATTTTATTCTTATTCAAATGGTAGAAAATAAATATGAAAATTGACATTTTCTCACTGTCTTGTTTTTAATGCCTAACATGGATGGAAACAGATCACATGGCCTGTTAGAAGAAATTAAAAGAAGGATGGTGGTTGTTCATTAATCTGATGATTTGGAATTATAACTACACATAATGCTGTGATAAATGAACACTATGAAGAACATTTTATTTTCTCATTTGAAAGAAACATTTTGGAAGTGGGTTTTGTATCCTCTCTGTCTATCTAAACTTATGTGTTTATATTTAATTCTTTGCACCTGTACAGGGTCGAGACTTATTTCACATTCAAGACTTTCAAATAGTCTAGTGCCTTCTCTCGATTATTTGACCATTCTCATATTTAAACAGGTTCATCTATAAATAAGACATTCTGGGAAAATTTTAGGAAAATCCACAATGGTAAAATTGCTATACTTTCTTCGACATAGAGATAATTTGGATTAGCCATGTAAACTTCTTAGTACTTAGAATTAAAGCAAAAATAAGTCAGACCCCTTTATCCATATTTCAAAATCACTATGTGACATATAATTCAGCCCACAGTTCAGAAGAAAGTATCCCTATTATCTGAGCTTTTATCATTAATCTAAATAGTAAAAATCTAAGAGTGGAATGGCTTCCTGCTGTGGCAGCATAAGGTAAAACGCAACCATTCTATTTCTTGAGAAAACTTGAAATTTTCTGTTATTCAAGTGCTGAGAAAAAAATCAAAGATAATTAGTAAGAAATCTGTATGGCACTAGAGAAATCCACCAAGTTTCAATGCTCAGAGGACTCAGTGAGAAGTCAAAGACATGTTTTTTCTTGATCTATCTGATCTATCTGATGCTGAGGAAAATTTTGAATTTCTTGGTGCCACATCTCATCTTAGTTTCCCAACTACTAAATAAATGAATGTCTTTATAGGCACAGGGGTTTATGTCTCAGTTTGACTTAAGAGCTTGGATATAAGTGGGAAATTTTGGTGTCAGAATTTGAAATTTTTAAGGAAATGATCTGTTCAAAGCTCCTGGGAACTCTGGTTTCTAGCACACCACTTTGCTTATTTTGCTTAATTTTGAAATATTATACAAAGTAGTGGACCTATTTAATAATGGCAATAAGACAATTCAGTATTGAATTAGAAATATATTCCCACTTCAATGCAACTGTTCTTTTCCATGTTTTAATTTCCCTCTGCAAAGGAGGGTACTGTTGGTCATTGAGATGATATGGTTTTTGTCCTCTCTTGGATCAGTGACTTAGCCATAGGATTTCATTTTAAAGAGGACTCACAGGTCTATTACTGCCAACAATAAGGTGACCTGGTAATATTCAGAGTTCAAAGTTTAATTGCAATAGATCAATCATTACAAAGTTCAAAGAGCATTATTAAGCAAGCTGCATATTTTAGGTCTTGAGGCAATATAGAATTAATTGTCAGGAAAACAGTGGAAAAGGAAAGCACTTTAATCTTCTTGTCCTCAGTGTGACATATGTCAAGTTTCCAAATATGAACATGATATCATAGCTGCAGCAAGAGTGTCCAATTTAGCCAAGAAGGTGCAAAGTGACCAAGTAGTTATTTAATTTCTAGTATTTTGAAGTTACTAAACAAACTAATATTTAAAGGTGCAGTATCCAAGATTTTTTCTAATTTTTTTCTGGAAACTCTGAAAGTATTTACTGATACTGATTCTTTTATTTTTTCCTCACAGTCAAGTAACTTAGTATTTTAGACTATAAGTTCTCTTCGAAGGCTCATAATAATAATTCATATTAAAGTAGGAAGGTTGAATAGATCTCAGTATTAGAAAACAATGGTATTTCTTACAACGAATCACATCCCACACTCCTGGAAATCTTCTGATGCATATTTAAGCAAACATTTTAGCTGATGATGCTACATATACGCATGAAACAAAGTTAGTGAAAAGGATGAGAGCTTAAAGTCTGCAGTCTTGTAATACAGTGACTTCTCTTGAAAGTGGAAAAATCTGAGAAATAAATGTGATGACATTTTAATCAAACTTTCACTTGTTTGTTCTTTTTCTTCATGACACCTGGGATTATCCATTTTGTGTTAAACAAGTGATATTTTCTCAGGTAAAATCATGTTAATGATATCCACACAAAATGAAAATGAGATGGAAATTTCAGATTCTTGGGTAAAAATAAAATAACAGTTATACACAGTTGTTCCTATGTCTTATGCCATCACATACAGAAATATGAATAATTTTCCAGTCTACTAACAAAGTTTCAGCAGCTCTAATATATTGATTTTTCAATGAATGATGGAGATAGTCCAAAAAAAAGGAATATGAATGATCAGTGATACAGAACACTTCATACCTAAAGTATACTTGAAAAAACAAAGGTTTTATTATTTTAAATGAGATATAACTAAATCTATGACTTAATCATAGTTGGAATTCAGTTGAGAACCTGCATTAATATTCTAACATATTTTGCAGAAATATATTGGTGACCTTGGTTATGAAACCTGGTTCAGATGGAAACTGGGACATGCAAAATGTAAACAAAACTTTACTCTGAATACACTGACCATGTTAATCAATGTTCACATGCACAAAATTCAGTGGTCTTCTACTAGTGCTTATTTCTTAATTGAAAACTTATGTAATTACTGCATTAACACTTTCAGCCGTGGAGTAGAATATCTCTAAATAAAATCAGAGTGAACTGATGTAAAACATCTCTGGATTTAGTTTAACCTAGCGCATTTGCCTTCACATTAAAATGCGTTTCACATTAAAATGGGTTTTCATCATGCACTACACGCAAAAAAAAGTTCAAGAAACAAGCATGTCAATTTGTTGATGACTCCCTTTCAAAAGGAATAGGGTATCTGGCTTCATATGTACTTTTAGATCCCTGAGAGAGGTTTAAATGAAATGGTTCAAAGCAATTTGTTTGACTTCATTTGGAGGCTAACCAGAAGCACACAGACAATGTCTTCCCAAACTCTTAGGGGGTTATAGCAAGTCATTGTTCTTAAATAAGTCTTATGAGAAAAGTACTTAGGTCCACCAGGTTATGAAGAGTGAACTCAAAGGTGAGAAGTTTATATACAGCATGGAACAAAGAGAAAACATTCCTAAGTGCTACAGTAAAAATGGACAAACCATGCAAGCCAATGGGAGAATAACAATGGTATTTTTGTTGAAGTGACTGACTTCAGGATTGAGTTTATCAGGACTGTTATATGGTTTGAAATTACATGCAACCGCACAATCATAGAATAATTCAGGCTGGAAGGGGTCTTCAAGACCATCTAGTTCAACCCCCCTGGCATGGGCAAGGATATCTCTTACTAGACCAAGTTGCTCAAAGAATCATCAAACCTTTCTTGAACACCTCTAGGGATGGGGCATCAACAGCTTCTCTGGACAACATGTTCCAGTGCCTCACTAGGCTCAAAGTGGATAATTTTTTTCTATTATCTATCTAAACCTGCCCTTCTTCAGTTTAAAGCCATTCCTCATTTTCCTATCATTACATGCCCTTCTAAAAAGGGCATGTCCTTTCCGCTTTTCTCATAGGCCATGAAATTCCCCATGTATGTTTAAGCTTCCTGCAATAAATAGGATGACTAATAACTGGCATTTGTTTCAGTGGAAAACATAATTCCTGGCTTTCTAACTGGAAGACCTTTGTGAGGATTCTTACACTTGCTGTATGCTTAAAAGCTGTACAATATGAGAATTTGGAAATATTTCAAAGGCTCTGTCTCTACAAAATCTATGGGGTGCACTGCATGTTCCATAGTGATATTTAATCTGATGCTGAGAAGATCTCACAGGTCACATGTGGTGTTATAAATACTGGAGGAAATTCCAGTGACTTGCAAGGATGACAATGACATACCCATTGTCAAGGCTGTCCTTGCTCAGCAGTACAACATTTAGGCTATAGAAATTAAGCCAGTTTGCATGTAATCTAAGCTAGGTTATTGTTATGAAAGTTGTTCTCAAGAACAGCTTGTTATGTCAGTGTAGAAGATGTGGTTGTTCTTCTCCAACATGTTGTGTCAACCCTTAAGAAGCAGCCACTTATTAGAGAATCTTTGAAGAGTAATTGATCATGGATGAGCCATTGGAGACATAAAATGCTGTAAAAGACATTTGCACAAGGTCTGTGTTATCATTTAAACAGTAAATATACATTTTTCACAGCATATTGCCCTTAAATTAGTAAAAAATCTTGTATCAGCATAATTGTCTAAACAGAAGTCAATAGTCAATACTTCTCTGGAAATGTCTTCAGTTATTTATATAATAAATTTCATCCATGTAGTGTGAAACAGTTTGAATTGACTTCTCACAACACTATAAATCAAAACAAACAAACAAACAACTATATACCTAAAGGTGTGAGTGAGAGAAATATACTTTCTTTACTCATACTTAATACATTAATTAATTAATACAAATTAATTTAAGACTATAATAATTTTAATTAACTTTGAATATTATTTTAAGAGCCCAAACACACATAGGGAAAAATATTTTTTTAAGAGTGTTTTTTTAAACCTGAACTCTTCACTCATTTCTGAGAACTAACATGCTTAAGTAAGAAATCTTTTCCAGTTGAGTACTCTCTTTAAGCTTCTTTAGGCAGAACATGTTTGCAACAAAGTTAGAACCCCTCTTCTCCTAAAATTTATATTTACAATGGTAAAGTAGGTGTAAAGCTAACTCTAAACTAATGATGTGTCGGTAGAAAGTACTTTAAATGTCTTTATACACTGTATTTGTTGTTTGAATTATGGCTCATTTCTGCAGTTTAGAAGCTTGTAAAAAAGCCCAAGAAGACCCAAACTCAAACCCGGTTTTGTTTTTGACTCTGATCTAATCATTAATTAGGGTAGTTTGAAGTTTCAGTAGGGCACACAGAGACCATTTTAGAGAGTGTTTTAAATGCTGTAATTAAATTGTAGGAGCAGTATTCTCAAAAATAAAAATCTTAATGGAAAAAAAAATCTTGCTATAACTATTTGGCCAAGTGCCTTCTTGTTTTACCTCCCATTTTCACAGCTCTGACATGTAGCAGTGCATATTTTAACATAAAATAGCAAGTCTGAAACTCTGACATGCTGTATATTTATTCTTGTGTGAAGTAAAACTTTTTTTTTAATAGTACAGATGATTATATCTATTTTTTTCAAATGAAGTGTTTCTTTTAAAGTATAAGGTTTATTTTCACACTTCTGATTACCAGAGATGCAGGAAACAGAGTGCCGTACATCAGACATTTAAATCCAGACATTATGCAATCATGATAACAAGGATTAATAAAGATTAATTTAGCTCCCACTTAAAAGCTCTGGTGTTTCAGAAGTACAACTGTCTAGCTTGTATGAGGGGAATAATTATAATTTCCTTTTCAAATGTTCCTCTTTGTTACATAGTCGACAGTTTTCCACGATTTGAAGAATATTTGTGTCAAGCTATTCTCTAACATTTTTTTCTTTAAGATACGGCTGTTGAAAAAAAAGACTGTTAATAAAGGCCCAAAAACCTAAAACCAAATACTCTGAATGGCTGAATGTAATTTATTAGTTGCATGAAACAGGTTTTATTTAACTGAAGTGCAAAAATCTTCATTTTCTTCATTGATCAAAACTGTAAATGATAAAGACATAATTTCCAAGAGTTCAGTCCTTTTGAAGATGATAGCTATTGATGAATATAATGATTGTGTTCTATTAAAACTACTCTGAAAATAGGATTTCTGTACAACTGGATACTCTGTGAGAATGTAACATGTGGCCACAAAAATAACATTGTGAGACCTATGTATGCTTGCAAATGGGAACAAAATACTTCAACTTACATTCTTCATCATTTTATATTTCAACACCATTTCTTTGAACTAAATGCTATTACCTATATTATCTATTTTTACCTGATTTCCATTTCAAAATGATTACTGTAGTATGTGTCTTCTCCCCACAAGGGCAATACCAATATTTATTTTTATTTAAAGCAATTTTGCAGAGTTGGTCATGTTTCTTTTAAGAACAAGAGTGAAGAAATGATCACACCAACTGCTCGGATTTGAGGTTAGCAGTGAAGAAAAAAAAAAAAGAAGAAGAAAGAAAATATCAGGAACAACAAATAACAAATGAATTTCTCAATAAACAAATTTAAAATAAAAAAAACAACCAAGCAAAAGAAGTGCTACTCACAAAAGACAAATGTGTATCAATGGTAGCAAGAGAGAGCCAGTAGGAGCATAAACTACAGAAGACATGAAAACGGGATTATAACGTAAAAGAAAAGAAGATGAGCCCAGAAATTCACATCCTCATCAAGAAGAGTCAAATTTGAAATTATAAGATCTGTTTTTTAATAAAAACTTGAAAACTGACCCTAGAGTTGATTGAGGAAATTGAAGCTTCTGCTGCCTGCCAGGAAAACATTGATGAGTCTTTCTAAACTACACCTGAGGCTGAAATGGACATAACAGCAGGGAAAATGCTACGGAGCTGAATTGTCAAAGTATGACTACACCCAGCTGCAGAAATGGAACCTCAGCAGACTTCCTAGGGGCACAGAAGAGATTTTAATGATTAGAAGCCAGACCATATTAAAGCTACTAGAACAGTTTAGGGATACTTTATTATTGGGATGCATGAACCTAAAAAAGTAATTCTTTTTTTTAAGAGTGGACTCAATCAATGTTCCAGGGAAATAACTTCCAGAACTAAAGATTGAAATGAAGGCCCTGACACTAAGGCATGACAGAAATCAGGGGAGAAAAGTACTGAAGGATTTTGAGGATTCTCGTGCTGCTTTTGGCTGGGATAGGGCTAACATTCTTTGCTGGTATAGAGCTGTGTTATGTATTTGTGCTGAACACAGGGGTGATAATAGAGAGGTTCCTGTTATTGCTGAGCAGGGCTTACACAGAGCCAAGACCTTTTCTACTTTTCCTACTGCCACACTGGCAAGAGGGTGCAGAGGAGGTTGGGAAGAGACACAGCCAGGACAGGTGACCACAACTGACCAAATGGATATTCCAGGCCATGTGACATTGTGCTCAGTATATAAACTGAGGGGAAGAAGGAGGAAGGGGGGGTCATGTTTGGAGTGATGGTGTTTTTCTTCCCAAGTCACCATTACATGTGATGGGGCCCAGCTCTGCTAGAGATGGCTGAACACCTGCCTGCCCAGGGAAGCAGTGAATTAAATAGTTTGTTGCTTTGTTTGCATGTGTGGCTGTTGCTTTCCCTATTAGATTGTCTTTATCTCAATCCATGAGTTCTCCATCTTTTACCCTTCTGGTGGTCTACCCGATTCTACTGGGGGAACAGTGATTGAGCGTAGGGCTTGGCTGCTAGCTGGGGTCAAACCATGACAGTAGTTCATAATGCTTGGGTTGTGCTAACAATCTGGATTATTACAATTAACCATATGTGTTGAAATTTAACAGCTCACAGTGAAAGGACGACTAATAAGAATTTTTTGTTATAAGCTTAGGAAGAAGATATTGTATACTGTAGTTGTCACAGGATGACTATGACATACAGCTGAAAATTAATGTGATTCTAAAATATGTGATCTGAGTGGGATCTTGTAATGATAAGAATTATTAGTGATATTAAGACCCTCTGTTCTAGATGAAACTAGTCATAAACTGGTTAGCATATAACACCGCAAGCAGTGTCATCTCCTTCCTTTCACAAAACCCAGTGAATTAAATGGATGACATTCATCTGATCCTGTAGTCAAACCCTCTTATGCTTGGCTGGTGCTGGATAACAAAGGGTGAGAGAGACTCTAAATTAATGTTGATTCTGTCTCTACTGTGTTTTGTCTTAAGGACAGGTGTTCTGAACAGAAGTTGTGTATGGAAGAGACACACCAGCTGAGCCCAGTTACCTAGAATCTGAGATGTTGCTAGATTCTGATGAGGACTAAAGACCCTAGACTTAATTCTGTATGTAGGTAATATTAGAGGGAATTAAAAGATATGATTAAGTTAATCAGCAGTCTTGTGACATCAGACAGAAAAACATTTGGAACTCATTTATTCTATATTTCTTTTGTAGTTGCTCTGCAGTTTTCTCTAAGCACTGTATTGTTCACTTAGTAAGCGTTAGATATTACTAATTCCAGCTCTAGAGATAAATGCATTGTTTTCATAGTAAAAGATAAGTGCTTTGAATGTGTGATGTTGAAGACAGAAAAAATGACGAAAAAATAGTCTAAGTCTAATCTAGTATAAATACTTTTGTATTATTTATGTATCTGTTCTCTGAACAGGCTTTGCCTATCTGTGTAATCTGAAAACCTGGTTCATTTAACTGAGTTCAAAGAATGTGAATATTTCATTCTTCTTTTTAAATTATATTAAAGTGAAATTACATTAACTTGTATATATGTGTGTATGTGTGTGGGTGTCTGTGTGTATATATAAATCTAATATTTTATGTAAGGGAAGCATGTTCTTTTCCTGATCTCTTGTAGTTCGTATGTCCTGACAGCTTCATGAGCACTCCAGAGGGACATGTTAGAATGCCACTAGATATATATGGCTAGTCACATCAAGTTCACTGTCATTGTCTTCAGTTAACTGATCTTCTTTTTTTTTTCCTTTGATGATATCTCTGACCTGACTTTTATTTACCAGAAAGCATCTTTTCAAAACTGTATAGATTTTTTGTTCTTGTTGCTTTTTGTAATTTTTTATTATTTTTCTGGGTCAACGTATTATCTTTAACTCCTGAGTAATAATTATTTGTTATACTTAGTTCTGTATTTTGGGGGTGTGTATAACTCTCTTTCTGTGAAATAATGACAACTAATTCCAGTGTGAATGCTTATCCATTTCTGTATGCCTGTGATAGTCTGGAAGCACAGATCCTGCCTGATAATGGCATATATAACTTCAAACTCTCTGTGGCATAAGCAACTAAAAGCAACACAAGTTCTTGTGTTTTTATGAGCCAGTCGCAGCAGCTAAATAAAAGTCCTGGAGTGCTTTTATGCCAATGTTTTCACCACCAATACTTGTTCCCCTAGTTTTAAGTTTAATGTGAGGTTATAAATAGACCACTTTTAAAATCCCTTTTATAATGGAAGATGGATGTTTAACTGCTCTTGCTTTTCATTAAAATTGTTAGCTTTGTACGTGTTGCCAGGAATTCGGGTATTATGGTTACATATTCACAACATTCACTGCAACCAATGAAAAAGCCCTACTGAACTCCTGGTGACCAGGTTGGTATGGTCTTTCACTCTATCTTCTCTCATAAATTTAGAGACATCTGCCTATAAATGATAGACTTATTCATCAAAGCTACCTGTCTACAATTCAGAATAGAGCCTACAAAATATTTTAGACATATGGCTTGAAGCTGCATATTTTTAAAAAGAAAAACAAACACGTTTCTCCTCACTTTTAATAAATGTTTCAAATAATGGGAATTCCACATTTTGGCATTGTCTACAAAGAAATCACCATTACCGTGCTTCTATGACTGGTTCCTGGACTTGATGTAAGAGAGTAGAGACCTGTGGCTACATAGACACTTTGGGAAGTTCAGCACAAGGAAAATAGCCAGTTAGAAGGACTTTAGTTCCTGTATGGAAAAAATATTTGGTTCGATTTATCTTACTTTCATCCAGTCTATCCTGAAATCTCAGACTTTGGGAGGTAACTACGAATAGGTTTTTAGGACCAGGAAGGAGCAAGCATTTTCATTTCTGCTCATCTATTGGAAAGAAAAATTACTCTAGATTAAGAGCTCTACATAATTTACAAGTAATACACTTTTTAAGCCACACAAATTTTAACTCGACATCCGTTGTAACTAAGAGTTAGTTATGATGATCATAATTAACTTTGCAATTACCCAGAATGGAAAAAGCTCATAAGTGGGCTGTTTAATAGTCATTGTGTTAACTACAAAAAAAAAAAAAAAAAAAAAAGGGAAGAAAATCTAAAGACAGAGTAACTCAGACCCTTAGAATAAAAGCACACAGAGATGTTGTCCAAATGGCCCCGAAACAGACTAAAATCTACATCTAGATAATAGTATATTCTACGCATTTTGGGCGTTCAATGCAATAAGGAGGCAAATGAAATTGTTTAAAAATGAATTCAAAAGACTTATTATCAATCGATATCGAAAAAAGCAACCGTTGAAAAATGATTTTTACTGTTAATTGTCAAAACGTTTGATACAAAGATACTTTAAATACATTCGATAATTGAACTTAAAATCGAATCAAAATCGATAAACTTCCTCCTGAAAACTGTTAAAATTGCCCTTTTCCAAGGCAAAATCCATCATCGAATCAAATATTCTCTGTTGCTAGTTCCGAAGTCATGCTGATCGGTCATGCCATTCATACACCGGACGCAACACATATCTTGTATACATTGTGTCGCTACCGCCTGTCTAGGCCAAAACATATTCATACGGTTGCTGTTGCTGTATGTGATTTTGAGATGCGTATGTCCATTCCATTGTGCTATGTGTGTGTGTGTGTGTGTGTGTGTATGTGTGTGTGTGTGTGTGTGTGTGTGTGTGTGTGTGTTTGTGTGTGTGTGAGTGTATTTTTCGATAATCTCACTAAAAACGTTTAAATGTTTGCTTGCAATTTTATTTTTAGTTTTGGGCCACTTCCTCTGCCCATTTCCCTTGCATC
>JBBMKD010000001.1:79084464-79146325 GCA_037834095.1 Argya squamiceps
GGGTTGTTTAAGGGTCATTGTGTTAACCAAAAAAAAAAAAAAAAAAAAAAAAAAGGGAAGAAAAAAAAAAAAAGAAAAAACTCATGTCACATACTTAACCTTCGAATTTTGGAAGTACTTCTGATTATGAAGGTACATCAGTAATCTCTACTTAGGAAGAGACTATTAGGTGGCATAATATTTTCAGAATAATCACCTTTGAGGCATTATATTTCTCTTATTATTTTTATAGCACTTAAAAGGTGGTCAGTGATTTGCAATAACTATGAAAATAAGCTCGCTGTGAGAAAATCTGGCAATTAAGTAGAAAAAATGAAGATAAAGGGAAGAGAATTGCATGTGAATGAAAACAATTGAGCTTATATATGGAATTAAAGATCATATCTGCATAGACACCTATTGCATCTAATCAAGATTACTTCCAGTATCTGACTCTCTGTATGCTGGGCGTCATTCCCTATAATCTCTTCTTCTTTTCAAGCTCCCAGATTTTTTAAGAATTTAGTTTTCTATGTCTACAAAATAAAATTAGGAAGAAACCAAACAAGGTTCCATTTTTACTGAAGTAGAAGAGCAGAGAAATTTCATCCTTTTTGTTATCAACTAGTAATAGAATTGGATGTCTCATAAAATGTTAACTGTGTCATTCGCAGACATACCTTACATACAGCTAGAACAAACCTCTAGATATTTTAGAAGGAAAAATAATGGGAAAAAAATAATCAACCTTTATTGATATTCCCTACTGAGTGTGAAAATGTGTTTTTCTCTTTAAAATATTAAGAACAAAAGCTTTTCAGTGCGAATGTTTTGGTTATCAAAGGGTATAGTATTTTTTTTTTTGTCTTCAGGAGGCTTATACTTTCAAATATAAAAGGGTATGACTCAAAACAGCAGATTTAATACCATAAAGTCTGAGGTATACAAAATCTGACTTTTGAAGCTTGAATGCACCTCTATAACTAATGTAACAAAGTTACATGCAGAGTTTCTCTAGGTTTTGGAATGCATTTTACTTTCCTTTTTTCCTTTCTGTCTGATTTTCTGTAGGTCATTTCTCTCTCTTTTGATCTGTGATGTATTTGCTCAGGTGTTTCCCATTTTTATGGCAGTGTCAATTAACTCCCTTAAATTTGCCCCTGTTGCTCTCAAAATGTCTTGATGTTCCCTTTGAAGCTTTCCTCTCCATTAGCCACCATTTTCAGCATCTGAGACTAACCTCTGTGAGAGCAAAGTTTGCTGCCAATAAGCCCTGCCCTGCTAGTAGATGTGTGTTTAGATGAAAGAAATAGAATTATAAAATGAACCTAGAAAGTAGCACTAGTACAGTCTAAATACTCTAGACAAGAGTCCGAAATGACTCAGATCCACATTTGCCCTTCCAGTACTCAGGAGTGTTTGGGTGTGTGGTTCATATTCCAGTGTAGTAATTAAATTTAGTGTTGTGAATATTTAACATTACTTCCCTTGCACATTTTTTGAATGAAGAAAGAGGGGTGAGATATTAAAAAACAAAGAGCACTTTAGTTTTAAAGACTTTTAAAAATCCCCCGTTCAATCTCTGTAAAAGAAAATAGTAGGGAGAAAAAGTTGAAAACCAATCATCTTTAACAGAAATTTTCTGTAAACAAGTTAAGAGATATATGACTCATTTAGGGTTGGCATGATTATTTTTTTTAATGAACCCATAGAATTTTGGAGTTGGAGAATTGGCATAAAGTTGAGTGCAGTTGTGTCTAATCTGATTTTTTCCTCCTGAAATGACCAATGGCTTACTATCTAGTAAATTTTACAGATTTCTCTTCTGCCTCAATTTCTCTAACATGACATTTTTATTTCTGAGATACTCTGATGGTGAACTATTTACAAACATTAGGTCATACCTGATTGATTGTGGAATATTTCTTATATAAAACATATAATTTAAATAAGATCATCACCACATTTTTTTACAAAATAAATAATATTCCTTTCCTGTCCTACTTTATCCTATGAAGCCAAAACAGATACATAGATTGCATTGTCTACTACTATACTCCTCAAGACATAAAAGGTATGATGTCAAATTAAAACCCTCTATGCCACAGAGCTGTACACTAAAACATGGCACATATAAAGTGGCACACTTCAGATTTTATTACTGAGGGGAACAGAAGTCATGTTGTTAAACAGGGAGATTCAGAACAAAGCTCTTCTATTTTAGTTCTTAGTTCTCTCTAACATACTTGTTGCATGATCTTAACCGTATCACTCATGGCAAAAATTAAGCAGGTCCAGTAGTTTCTCACTGCTAAAAGTTTTGATTCCTAACACCTTCCTTTTCCTTGATCTCAGCTGTAAGTTATTGCCATATACCACGGACCAGCTTTTAGAGCCTTCCATCACCTGATTTAAATTCTTGGCCCTGGAGAATATTTGTTGCAAATGAAGCCTGAGAGATGGTAGTACAGGCTTGCAGAAGTCACCAGTCAAAGCACACAGGAATCACAATAGCACTCACAACACACAGAAAACGTGTCTCAAGTTGTGTCTGTTGGGTCCTTCCACATTTTTTTCTTTATTAATTATCTTTCCAGAGGATATCCACTGTAGAGGAATGGGACCTCTGAAATAGAATAAGTGATTAATAAATATCTAAAATAACTTTCTTTACTCTGGACTATATCTTATTTAAAATTCCAAAGTATTGAATCTCTAAATATTTTAAGACCATTTATCTTAAGGTATGGAAGCATCTTTCATTGAGGAAAGTGAGTTTATACTCTTAAAAATCTGCATGCACTTCCTTCTTAGGAATACTTAGTTTATCTTGCAGTGTAATTTACAGAGTGTGTGCTGTGTGTTTAGAAGAGTATGGACTAAAAAACACAGACAAACCTAAAGCTTTTACGCTAGGTATTCATACTTATCTGAAAACAAGGGGAAAAGGGTTTGCATGCCTTCCTGACTTCTATGGTAAATTTGAAGTTTGCCTTTGGAATTTTTCCATGCACCAGGGCAGCTGGAATGCAATGTCTGCTTGATGGCCCTCATCCTCCCTTCAGTCTAGTCTGAGGACATGGCTGCCATACTTTACTGTCAAAATGGAGAGATATAAGGTCCCTTCTTCTCCTTCTTGTACTCTAAATAAAGTCCAATGTCAAGGTCTGACTTTCTGACTTTCCTTAATTTTTTTGGGAAGCCAGGTTTCTTTTCAGGGACTTTAACAGACTTTTTTGTTTTGGAGCAAAACAGCAAATGTAAATTGGTCACCTGGCAAAGGCACGATTTGTTTGACATTTAAGAGGGAGTAGTTTTAAATGTATATAAATGTATAACTTTTTAAAAAGTTATACATTTAAAAAGTTATAAATGTATAGCTTCTTAAAAGTTTCAAATTCTTATGTACATATTTGTTCCATCTCCTGGAACAAATAGATAATTTACTGAAACAACAATTAATATTTCCAGAAAATCATACAATAATTTTGTCTCTAAAGGTAATCTGGTCCACACAACTCCTATCCTCTCCCTTCTCCCTGGAAAACAACTGTTGGAACTGATATAAATAGGATATCAGAATACCCTGTTTCACAGGATAAACAGTGTAAGAAAAAGAGAGAAAGTATCTGCTGTACAAAAAAGAAATATATGGGAGAACAGACTGTCAATACCGTTAAAATCAAGATACTGAGAAAATTATCTTGACACTGTTTTTTGATTTTACCTTAAAAATAGGTAATATTATTATGTCAAAATTTTTAATTGTATTTTTTCTTTATTTGAAATTCAGTCTTCAAACTAAATTATATTCATTAAATAGAGATATATCATTCTATTCTAGCAACGGTGACAGATTTATAAAGAATGCACTTCATTTTGATGAACAGCTCTAACATACATCTCTTTCTGACAAGGATAAGGTCACCTGTCATAAAGGTGTATTTGCTGTCCAAAAATTGATACGTAAATATTGAAAACTGTGCATTACTTTAAAAGTTAAGATATGTAAGAGAGCTTTTGACCTTTACTTTGGTAGAGGTAATACAGATACTATCATCAACGCATTTCTTATTTTCTTAGAATATATGCAACATTTCTATTGGAAAATAATAGATATAAACTTTTGGCAAGTTGATTTTTTTTTTTTTTTAATTTAGACTTTATATTTAGTGTACATTTAGAAATAGGCATATCCCACCATGGTGCTATTTTGCTGGGTTTTTTCACAAGTCCATTGGAAAATAAAAAGGGTCTATTTCCTCAAGAGAAAGAGCCTAAGACCTCAAGTCAATATTGAAAATCCAGGAAGACTCCACATACACAGGGTTTTTATTTAATTGTGTTGGGGTTTTTTTGGGTTTTTGAAGATGAACAGATTAGATCTGAGCTATACAGCACAATGAATATGTAGGCTGGAAAATGTAAATAACATTTAATTATTTTTCCTTAAATAAGAAGACATGGTAAAAGTATTAAAAGACAAATTTAAATTTGATAAAATGAGATGACTGTTTAGCCTTTATTATTTTCTAACTCAAGTTAGCATTAAGCTTAGGATAAGACTGATGGAAAAGAGTGGAAACGTATAGAAAATATGACCATCCATAATCTATTTTAGACTTAAAACTTTGGAAGGAATATAAACCCCTGTTTCAGGAACTGAGGTAACTCAATTTTGTGGCTAGGAAGAAATTTCCTGTAAATATCATGTTCCCCATATTTGTTACCTGTGGGTTTTCTTTTATTTTTACTATTCATACACACTAGGAAATGAATGTCAGATTAAAAGAACCTCTGTTTTAATCCTCTTTATGGTGAATGATTATAATGCCTATGGTTCTATTTTTTCTGTACAGCTGAAATAAGGAAATTTTACTCTTGGTTTTATTGAAAGTAGGACAGAATTTCAAATAAGCATATAGAAAATTTAGAACTACTTCCTATATTTAGGTATTCCCTTGGTATTACCACATTGTTCTGTGTTTTAATACTGACGATTTCAAATCAAATTTGAGTCATTATGTGTAACACAAAAAATCTCCAAGTGTTATTTCTCAAAAGCATAAAGGGAAAAAACTTTAATCATCAATACAAAAAAGTTATAATGAAAAATCTATTTTTCTATACATGAAGTGACTGTAGAAAAAAGTGCTTAAGATTCTAGGACGTGGTCATCAGCTTGATCATCTCACTAACATGCAGATGCAGGCAATGTCACTCCTCTTTACTGTTTCCTTTGAATTCATCTTGGAGGTGGGGAATTATTTAAGGAAAAGGTGGAACTGTTCACCTTTGTAAGACATTCATCACTGTTCAGAGACCATGCAGAAAATTACTATGAAAAGGATGAAAAAAGAAGGCATGTCTGAGGAAGAATTTATTGAATACTTAGCATTAGAATCATGTTTGAATAAAGGATAATATTGGGAAGAGGGACCAAAGCCTTGTATCTCCTACATACTGCATTAATGCATTGAGTAAACCCCAATACGGAATTAATCATTGTCCCAGAGAGTCACTTTTATTTTCTACCTAGCTTAGACATAAATAAATAAACAATATTAACAATATTTACAATAACAACAATAATAACAATAACAGCAATAACAATAATAATAATTACAATTTTGAGATGGTAAGTAGATGAATGTCCATCAGATAGCAATACTTAATTGTCTACATTTAAATAGATGCTTAAAATTAGATTCCTAAGAAAACATTTTAGGATATAAGAAGAAGTGAAGGATATTGATTCATATGTATTTGTCAGGCTTTGCTGCATGAGTAGACTATGTGCTGAAAATGGTGATGCTATTAGAGAATCCTTGTAGAGCAAAGAAGCCTGTGCAAGTGGGAGTGACTGACACTAGCAGTAGTTAGTATAGGGGAAAGTTGAATAACTTAGAAACACAGGTCTGGAGGCCGTCTGGGATCCCAAACACTTTAAAAGATATATTTTTGAAGTGATATCCTTTAATCCTTATAGATTTCTTCAGAAATATGCATGAAGTCATGCTTTCAAATGCCCTTATATGGGCAAATTTTAGTTACTCTGTTGTTTCTATATTCTTCTAGTTTCTCTCAGCTTATCAAGAGTCATTGTTATCATGGAAAGAAGAATCCAGTCAAGTAATGCAAGCAATTTTAAGACTGGTTCATATAAATTCTGAATTTTCCTACATAGGATAGCAGCCTACAGAAAAGAGTGCATATATTACCTTCATATAACTTGTGCCTCTGAAAACCCATCATTGGATCTGAATGTTTCTAATTCTCTGCCTTTGATTTCTTCACAGTAGCAAATCTGAGAAGCAGTCATTCCTTTGATATGTTTGCTATCCTTCACGCTTTAGAAGGGTTAAAGAGAATGTACAGTGGGTTTGATCCCTCAGCAGGAGTTTTGATATTTATCTTTTTGAACTCTGTGCAACCACAAATACATTTTCAGTCTCCGTTGCTAATTTTCTGTAAGTAGGCTAGAGGTATGGACCAAAAAGAGGAGCTAAAAGCAGCAGCCATGCAAAGAGTAATTGGAAGTATCTGATTAATGTCACAAAGAATGTCACATAAGAACTGAAGGAAAATAAATAACTCAACTAAAAGCCAGTAAAAGTGCCACCATTTCTAGACATTTGTAGGTATCCAATATACTTTTACATAAAAGTTTACAGTTGTATTAAACTCCAGCAGTGAATGAATTTAGCTACTTTATGTCACAGCAGCAGCATTTATCTGAAACCAATGAAAATATTCTAGAATAGAAGCTTGCTTGGATGAAGTTTTTCCTTTATTTTTTATTGGTTATGTTACAATCTTGTGTTTCATTTTTATTTATGGCCATAAGGTTTTGATTGTGGGTTTTTTCTTATTTTTTTCTTTGCTTTTTCTTTTTTCCACCCCAAAATATTTATGTATCAAAAGAAAAAATAATTGGTTACTGCAAAACTGCTCTACTTAATTTGAAGTATTATCAAGATGCATTTTTAACTGGTTATTGGTCATCAAAAATAGCTAATTATCTATTCTAGTTAAATATTCAGTTTTGTTAAATACTCCCTATTAGTTCATAACATAAAAGGAGGGGCAAAAGGGCACTTTTTATTGACAAGACTTTGAAGATAAAAATATTTACTAACCAGTCAATCCACAAAAGAAAGGGATCTAAATGAAATATAAACCACACAGCGGTCTTCACTAATGAACATTAACAAATCCAGACATCTTTATCTTTTTATGGAAACAGACTCTTTAATTCCAGCTGACCTAGCACATCAGCCAAAATTGTTCCAGTGATGTTTATTACTTCTCTCGCAGCATTTACTGGGTTAATTAAAAAACCCTAAAAACAAACCAACAGAAGCCAAAAACCTAGCTGCAATGAAAAACTTTAGGTCATAATTCCATCTGGTTTAAATGCATGTTGTTAAGTTGCACAAAGAATCAAAAGGCTGCTAAAACTCCAGCTATGACCCCTATTACAATATCTGAAAGATAAATGATCCAGACTTATTTGAACAAAGAATATGCTTGTGCTTTCTCCTTTATTAATTCAGAAGCTGCCACAATATGCACCATGATGACAGATTTTCTCATTCTAGCCTCAAATAACAATCTTTTCAATGATTATGATGGCAGCAAATCTCATTTTACCAGCTAAGAATACCCTTCTATAAATTGTGAATTATATAGATACTAAGAAGAAAGAAGTCCAAATATACCAGAATAAATTTTTGAAAGAATCACTGCTGTAACACAATAGTAACTATAAAACACCTCAAGATTTTCTGAAAGATGCAGATAGGAATTAGATTCTTAATTAAATCAAATATTATGCATGAATTTTGATAAAAACGGGCATAAATGAACAATACTTAAGGAGCTGGTGGAAGTGCTCAGCTACCACTTTCCATCATTTACCAACAGTCCCGGCACACTGGGGAGGTCTCAGTTGATTGGAGCTTAGCAAATGTGAGACCCATGTCCAAGAAGGGTCAGAAGGAGGATCTGGTGAACTGCACGCCTGTCAACCTGATCTTGATGCCAAAAAAGTCATAGAGCAGCTCAAGTGCCGCCACGGGCAGGTGCATGACAACTGAGGGATCAGGCCCAGCCAACAGGGGTTTAGAGAATGCCAGTCCTGTTTGACCAACCTGATCTTGTAGTATGACCAGGTGACCTGCTTAGTGAATGGGGCAATAGTTTTGGATGTTGTCTGCCTGGAATTTAGCAAAAATTTTGACATTGTCTCCCATAACATTCTCCTGGGGAAACTGGTTGCCCGTGACTTGGATGGGTGCACTATTCACTGGGTTAAAACTGGCTGGATGGCTGAGCCCAGAGAGTTGTGGTGACTGGAGTTACTTCCAGCTGGCAGCTGGTCACCAGTGGTGTTCCCCAGGGCTCACTACTGGGGCCAGCCCTGTTTCATATTTTTATTGATGATCTGGATGAGAGGATCAAGTGCACCCTTTGTCAGTTTGGAAACAACACCAAGTTGGACTGGAGTGTGGATCTGCTGGAAGGCAGGCTCTGCAGAGGGATCTGGACAGGCTGGATCAATGGGTTGTGGCCAATGGTACAAGGTTCAACAAGACCAAGTACCAGATTCTGCACTTGGGCCACAACAACCCAATGCAGTTCTACAGCCTGGGGAAAGGGTGACTGGGAAGCTGCCCAGTGGAAAATGAGCTGAATCTGCTGGTCAATGGTCACTGAGCATGAGGCAGCATGTGCCCATGTGTCCAAGAAGGCCAAAGGCATTCTGATCTGCATCAGAAATAGTGCGGCAAAGAGGACCACAGCCATGATCATCCCCTTGTACTCAGCATTGATGAGGCCACATATTGACTCCTGTGCTCGGTTTTGGGCCTCTCAGTACAAAAAATGCCTCTACAAACACCTGAAAGGAGGTTTCAGTGAGGTGAGGTGTTCTGCCAAAAAACAAGTGATAAGACAAGAGTAAATTGCGTCACGTTGCACCAGGGAACATTTGGATAGGATATTATGAAAAATTTCTTCCCTGAGAAAGTTTTCAGATGTTGGAACAGATTGCCCAGGTGGAGTCAGCATCCTTGGAGGTATTTAAGTTACATTTATATGTGGCACCTGGGTACATGGTTTAATGGTAAACGTGGCAGTGCTAGATTAATGCTTGGAATCAATGGTCTGAAAGGTCTTTTCCAACCCTCCTGCAGTTTGTCTCAATAGTATAAAAAGATCCAAAATCCTGAAGGCAATCATAGCATGAAAATTATTTTGAAATATTGACAGTTGACTTTAATAAATATAAATGTTGGCCACTAAATGTTGTCTTCCGTTGAAGCTAAAATGCATTTTTCATAATGAGGAGATTGGCATCCAGCAGTGATTTAAGCTGTTAGTTCAAAAGATTCTTATGGAAAGTAAAATAAAAATTCAGATCATCTCTGCTGACAAACCTAACCCCCTTTTTTTTTTCTAGGAAAAAAGTCTGAAATATTTTATAACTGCTAACACTGACTCCAAGGTATCTAATATTATATAACACTTACGTAAATCTGTCTCATGTCCAGTTTACATAAAATAGTTGAGATTTTGTTATGACTGCCTGAAAGTGAAAAAATGAATTGCACAAAAATGAATTTATACAAAATGAATTTTGTATAAATATCTTCCATTTGGTAGCATTTAGTTATTTTTAATTAGTACAGTGTTTTTTCAAGGCTTTTTGTCTCCCCTTTCTCTATGTCTGTTAGTAGTAGCATATCTAATTAAATTATCCATTTTTTGTGTGTGTTTCAAAGCATTCCTTAGTATATCAATAGAAGGGGTGGATTTCCTGTTCACCACAAGAAAAATCCCAAACCTGTTTTAATATTTACTGGAAGCTCCACATCTTTCCATATGCCATATTTTTAACACAAGTAATTTAATTATCTCTGCTCTCTTATCTAAGTACATATCAAGAAAAATATTTTGAGCTTTTGACTGCAGCTTTAGTAGACACTACATTGTGGCAGTGCTTGAGACCACAATACCTACTGTATTTTGTTGATAGAATAAGGTCTCTACCATCTTTCTGTCTAATGCAAAGCCTTCACTCAGAACTCTGTATGACATCTAGGATCCGTGTAAAATGTCTGCTAATAACAGTGAATGTCCCCTGGCTGACCCACTCCTTCCCTTGAACTCAATATTCTTCCACAGACACTGTGCATGTACATTTTCTAATAAACAGAAAGAAACAATCAGAAGATGGGAAGAACAGAAGGTTTTCACACAAAGGCACAAAGAGAAATGCTCTCTTCCATGTGTACTTTGTTAAGAAAACTTGGTGTTTCAAGTATACAACCCATAGGACCAATTGAAAATTTCCAAAACACATTTCAGTAGAAAATTGAAATTTTGCACAGTAAGGCTGACCTGAAACAGAGACTGCACAGAGCTAGAGAATAAAGTAGGTATTTATTGAAAGGCTTCCAGGATCTACCTTGGGCAGGACAGGAGCTTGATCAAGGCTGCATCTCGAATCTACTACAGAATGCCACATAAAAATGACTGACTGGTCACGATGTTTTACATTTTATCAATTTTGGTCCATTTGCATATTGGGGTTTAATTGTCCAGTTACAGCTTCAGGTTGTGAGGTGTCATCTTTCTAGTTCCTCCCTTTGGTGCACTGTTGTTTATGCTTTTGGGCCTGAAATTTGTCCTTGGTTCTCAACAGAAAAGGGATTTGTTTTGTCTACCTACTCTGTGAAGAGAGCTTACTGGTACTTAATATGAGGCTCAGAACTGTATCCCCTAGGTAACATAGAATTTGCAAGCTAAAGCTTAGGGCATCAACAGGCAGTATAATTCCTTATATAACTGTTACATGTTATGAATGGCCTGATGAAGAGAAAGCAAATTTAGGAATGGCTGGATGGGAGAATTTTTCTAATTAAATTTCTAATTTTGAGTTTCATAACAAGAAGATCTGGATAGCAAGTATTACTGGAATTAAACCCAAACCTAGAGATAAACCTATCTGATATCACTGTTCATCTTTTCTATTTTTCTTTTTATTTTGAGGTAAGGAAGAAATCAGTGCAGGAAGTTATATTAAGACTGGTTTTATGTTACAATAATTACCACTGTGACCATTCTCTTCACTGTTGTCATCATATGTTTCAGAGTAAAACACCTGTTTTGATTATTTTTTTATTTTTATATCCTTTAAAAAAACCACAAACTTTGACTTATTGGTGGCATGTAAGTGCTGTAACAGACATGAGAAACTTTTCTTTGAAGCACTGACATTTGTGCTTAATACGAACACATCATTACAGCATTTTCTGACCACGGAGCTTAGTTCCTGTAGAGAATACATGTGGCAGCACTTGGATAGGAAGATATTATTCAACATTATTTGTGTGTGACTGATTTTTAATTGCAGAATTAGCTAGAGTATGAAGATAACTGCTGTGAAAGAAAAGTATTTGCTAGTCAATGTATATTTTGTAGCACCACTGTTTCTCAAAGTTTTATATGAATTTGCTTCAGAGTGAAATTAGCATGTAAAAAGAAGATTTACATTTCCATTAGCACTATTTGTATCACACACTTATCCTTAAGAAGTACATAAACCATTTAAATGTGTCAGTTTAAATACTTTCATAGCTTTCACTAAATTTTCCTGACCTGCTGTTTTCATTACATTTGCCAGTGGTTTATTATGTGGTACTATATAAACAGATTGCTGAATTCGAATTATCCACACCCTGTTGAAATGTTTACACTATATTCCTTGTAAAGAGACACATGCTACTCAAGATCACTAAGATTCTTCATTTTTACCATCTTGGTATCACAAATATAAGAGTTCTTACACTACTTTTGTTTTCTTTATCAAAGAAATAAGAAGTACATTACCAAATTTTTCTACTTGGCTATTTGTGACACCCAGAAATCATGGCTGGAGACACACTGAGCTTATAAAAGTTCACCATAACCATGCATTTCAAATTGAAATTCTTCTTTAATAATCTAGATTTTTCACATCAACATCACTATCTATTCTCAAATAGAAACTGTGATAATTAATTGGGCAAAGATAAAAACTCATTAGGAATTTGCCAGAAACAGTTTAAGTGACAAGATAGAATTTTTACACATATTATAGCTGAACTTTATTGTGTGAGCAAAACCAATGGACCAGAGGAAGGAAGAATTAAATAAGGGTAATTTTTATTTACTGGCATTTGAGCAATCAGTGGAAATTAATAGGAGTATAGTGAATTTTCTGGTGCCTGTAACAGTGTAGTAAAGTTGCTTCTTGACTAGATGGTATTCATTTTATAAAAAGAGATGGTTCAGTTAGTGGCAGAACTGTCAAGAAATACAGCCGTGGAGGAAAGTATTGGCGCTGACCTACAGTGACCAACAAGTACTTGATTGACTTAGCCCTCTTCATTGCTCCTGTTAGACAGCTCTCTCCAGCTGTCTGGCCTGTGAAATAGGAATGCTTGAAGGCAAAGATTTAAAGGCATACAGCCTGAAGGAAACAGATTTTTTTTTCTTTTTTGAGAGTGAGAAGACACTCTAGGTTCTTATACAAGAGTGCAGGGAGATGTTTTCATTCCACACTCCTCCTATCTGAGAAACTTTTTCCTGATGGTAGAAATTGGTCTGAGTTTATAGTTTTATTATTGAGAAGGATGTGAAGAGTTAAGGAGTCTTCCTCTGGGTAAAGCACAGCTTGAACTGAATTGCCTTATAAAGTTCTCCTACAAATGGGTGTTATACTGTCACAGTTGCAAAGATTTTCCTTCTCTGAAATATACTACAATGTTTTGGAAACATATGTCTGTGACGTATCCTTGTAATAAACACCTCCAAGATCCAACCTTTGATGAACTGCCGCCTTGTCAGATAAACCTCGGCACCAAAGTACCGTATCCAGTAATTTCTTGAATGCTTCCAGGGATGGTGACTCCACCCTTTCATGATAGTATGTTGCAATTCACAACCCTTTCCGTGAAGAAATTCTTCCTGATATCTAACCTGAACCTCCTGTGGCACAGTTTGAGGTAATTTCCTCTTATCCTATCACTGGCTGTGTGGGAGAGGAGACTGACTCCCACCTTGCAGGTGGTTGTAGAGAGTGATAAGGTCTCCCCTGAACCTCCTTTCCCCCAAGCTAAACACCCCCAGCTTCCCTTGCTGCTCCTCATAGGACCTGTGCTCCAGAGCCTTCACCAGCTCTGCTGTCCTGCTCTGGATTCACTCCAGCACCTCAATGTCTTTCTTGCAGAGGCTCAGAGCTGAACACAGGATTTGAGGCGTGGCCTCACCAGTGCTGAGTACAGGGAGACAATCACTGTCCTGGTCCTGCTGGCCACACTATTGCTGATACAGACTAGGATGCCATTGGTCTTCTTGTTCACCTGGACACACTGATAGCTCATGTTCAGCCAAAAATCCCCAGGTCCTTTTTTGCTGGGTCATTTTCCAGCTGCTCTCCCCCCAGCCTGTAGTGCTCCAGGGGGTTGTTGTGACACAATTGAAGGACCTATTTTTTTTCCCTAGTTCTGCCTTTATTATTCAACACTGTTTTGATAATTGTCATTTAATATTGGTTAAAATTTTTATATGGGTTGTACAAAAGACATTTTCATTGATAGCCATGGTTTTTTGTTTCACCAGAGTGCAGGATGGTTTATTATTGCTGGACAAAGCCCTATATGATCCTCATAATTTCTATGCTGCCTTTTGTGACTCCCATAGGGTGTATTATCTGATATTAGTCACATTTCATATAATCCTTATTATGGGACATTCTTTCATCATGAAGATTATTTTATTCAGTCATAACAGAAGTGGCTCACATTTAGCAGGACAAAATTAAAGAGTTCAATGAAAAAAAGGGTCTAATTAGGTGAGCCTAGAAGTCACAGTTTTTTGAAAATCAAGCACTGTTCAACCAGACAATTCTATCCTCCCTTCTCAAAGAAAACTATAACACTCATATCTTTTGATAATCAAGCTTGTTGAGAATAAAACTTTTATCTGG
Source organism: Argya squamiceps (assembly GCA_037834095.1). Taxonomy (NCBI): domain Eukaryota; kingdom Metazoa; phylum Chordata; class Aves; order Passeriformes; family Leiothrichidae; genus Argya; species Argya squamiceps. The sequence goes on from JBBMKD010000001.1 coordinate 79,098,479, forward strand.
AGACACAGAAGCAAAAAAAAAAAATATATACCTTCAAGCGTTTAATCATACAAAGTTCTGTGGAGAAAAGAGTGGAATGTGTTAGAAGTAACTAAAATTTGGAAGGATAACATCCAAAAGAGGAGAAGACTGAAAGCTTTACACCTAAACCTCTATACCAAATAGAAAGATATTTTCCAACTAGATAAATAGAATACTGGAACATGTGTGCCTTTCTTTTTTTTAACAAGAAGAGATACTCTTCAGAATGGAAAGGTTTTATACAAAAAACACTGTTATGATGCTTCCTAGGAGCTACATTTTCTTGAAATAAGTTTTTCACTTTATATTTAATTTATGCATGTTAGTTTCTGAACTGTAAATCATATTGTATATTGGATTTATAATTTTTTTATCATGCTTTGATGTTCTTCTGATGAACAGAAATAGGGGGAAGAACAAGAGTGAAATATGTTGTTGGGTGAATTGAGAAGGAATATGGAAATTTATAACAACAACATAGAGAAAAGGTGATACCTCACACTTCTAATTAGTATAATCAGAGGTGAATAAAAGTCATGTCCATTTTGTAACAATATAAATAGGATTTTCAGTGTACAGAAATAGTGGTTTTGGTAACTATCTGGTGCAAGATTTCTACATATCTATAATTCACAACTGTGAATTATGTAACTCATGCTGGAGATGTAGTGACAGGATTTTCGATGAACATGTATATTCTTAAACAACATTTTTTACCCAGAGCTTAATTGATTATTACAGAATGCCTCCAGGGAGACATACTTGTAATTCACAAAGGACAGGAGGTAATTAGTTTCTTTTGAATCAACTCTTTTCTGTCCCCACACTGTTTCAACTGCGTAGTTTATTTCCCATTATTGGGAGGAAGGCAGGAAGGTGCAGGAACTCCTTTGGAAAGAACAGTGGGACCTCCTTTCCCACTGCAGAATGATTTGATGCTAGTGGAGTGATGCCACCTTGAAGGTAAACTAGACAGCTCAAAAAGGTCTCCTCTTATATAATGTCTGAAGCCTATGTTTAATTCTACTTTTAATGATTTTTGGACACTTTTGTTAGTTTGCAGGATATTTGTTTTCTCCTTGCAATTGCCCTGAGAGGAACCACTAGATTAATTAATTTTCATGATAAACTATTTCTTCAGCTTCCATTAATTTTTTTAAAAATATAAATACAGCAAATTAATGTTCTGAAATTACTTCAAAAGTCATTTTTTGTCAACTTTTATACTTTTAAGAAAGATTTAGCATTTGTGTCTGTTTCAGTGGCAATTTCTAAATAGGGAAAGGTCATCAGTACGAGATATCAGCAGCTCCTGCTTTTGGATGAATGGCTAAAATGAGCACCTGAAAATATTTTCTCTGCTGGCAAATGAACCCTCTAAATTGTTTAAAAAATAGATCAAATTTGTATATCCAGATCACTGAGACACTGAAACAAAGCTGAAACAAAGAAAGAAACAAAAGATAACAGCATACATGTAAATAAAATATTATGACCAAAATAACTTTAGCATTTTTCAAGGTGAAAAGACTTTTAACTGCTTCACCTGACTGCTTCCGTAAGAGAAGTAGGAGTTTAGAAATACAATCCTATTATCATCTGCATGAGTTTGCAGAAGCATCAGTCAGCCTTAGTGGATGTGCTCAGTCTTTCATTTAAAATTTCTAATGAGGGAGACTGCACTGTTTTTAATTTGCTCTGGTAGCTAATTATTAGGCCTGGCTGAAGTTTTTTGATTAAAACAGATTTGACAGGCTCTTGGATTTTCCACTCAATTTAATATTTTGAGAAACATTTACTTCAGCCAAATCTCTCCCCACCTCCTTTCCCCAATGTAGATTTAAAATTTTTCCTACAGAACTGTCTAGAAAAAATCATGCAACCTTCTTCATTTTGTTTCTAATCTAACATTTTTAGAGTCAGATTTCAACCTGTGGCTTCCTTGGTATGTTTTTCTATCATGAGCCCTCCCTGACTTTAATGTATTTAAATTTTGTCTGTTCCTTTGATCTTTCAGTAAAACATCAGCATCCTTACAACTCAAAGCAGGCAGGTCAATCTTAAATGTGAGACAAGAATGCAGAGCCCAGATTCTGAAACAAAACTTATCCATAAAAAATTACGAATAACCACTAAATGTTAAAGAGGGAAACAGAGGCAGCTTTTACCTGAAATCAGAGAACACCTGGAGAGGTCCAAATGAAAACGCAGTTGGAGCAAAAAAGATTATGGAGAGCTGCAGGAGTTTTAGGAATTAAAAGTGACAGGAGAGATAAAGAGGATACAAGGCAGGATTTTAGGAGGCAACAGTCAATGTGTGAAATGTCAACAAATCTGTGAAAAGTTGTAAGGAGGAGGACACAATGATAATGTGGTAAATAGTAACAAATCAGTTAAAAAAATCCTCTCAGAGTTAATAAAATTATATTAAAATATTATTTTCCCACACGCCAAGGCAATGATTACTTGTCCTGAGACCTTTAGCAGAGGATATTATGGGAAGATATATTTTAGCGTAAAATTGAAGGTAAATTGTGGTGATCATATGGTTAATCAACTGGCCACTCGCAGGAGTCCCTATCCTGTTATATTTACAGTCCCTTGAACAGAGGGAGAAATAAGTACTGGAATAATTACTGATGCTTTAGTATGGACAACAAGGATATTTTAAGATTGAAAGGAAAAAGGAGGCACTGGGAAGTGTGTTTGAAACTTATTTTACACCTGAAACTATTTAATAATCTAAGGTTTAGAAGGTTTAGCAAGACAGTGCTGGTTGGGAGCCGGTGAATAGTTTTGGAATGTGAATTTGCTTCCTCTAAAACCTCTTCCCATCACAACTATCTCACCAGGAGAACCAGTCAGGGTTCTTATGTTGAGAAAAGTGACCATGTAAAGACCATTCACTTCTTCCTGCAAATAATCATAGGGCACATTCTCATGGACAGGTGCAGATTGACCAAAGGTGTCTGGAAGTATTCTGGTTTGGTAGCAATGTACCTGTTTTACTCCAATTCTATGCCTAGATTATTTTGTCCAGACAAAGACATATTTTCTTATGTTCCAGTGAACTGAACTACTGACGAAAATAATAAAGTATGAGCTTTTTTTCCAGCCCATCTAAAACAGAGAAAAAACTTATTGAATAGTAATATGGATCCATAACAAAGTCAATACAGAAATGAAGCAAAACCCCAAAAGACATATAAAAGATGTCTATGAGTAATATACATGAAAATATGGATATAATTTATTTATGCTACTTTTATATAATTAATCATGTAGGAGGCATTCATGCATTACAATTTTTTGCCATTATAAATTCTAAGTGACCTACACTTTGAAGGTTACACATTTCTATTTATTATTAATGTTAAGTTGTTAAAGGAACTTGTATAATATGATTGGATAGCTAATTTATTTTTTTTTTCATAAAGGTTAAAAATGACACCTTACAATGGACATGTATGTTGGCTGGGTGGAAATTTCTGTATCTTTCCATTTAATTCAAACACTGAATCATCTCTGAAGAACACTAATTTTATCATAATGAACGCATATCAATATTTCTTTACTTTGAAAATTATATTCCTTTTCTACAGATGCTATATTTACAACACAATCAATTAGCTTAAGTATGTGATTTTGTAAATATAACAGTTCAAGCATGTTGTTGAAGAATGAAATTTTGAAGCTTTTTCCTTCAATATATTTTGAAGTAGGATTGATGTAGTGGAATTTATCTTACTAAATTATTACATCTTTATGTGTTAATGATGCATATTTGGTAGTTGCCTGATGCTGCTAGAGAGGATGTCAAAAATTATAGACAATTGTAGAAAACACAATTCACTCCAAGTAAATGCTTAGTATGTGTCAGATGAAGTAGTATATATAACATAAAATATATAGCAAAGTTGTAAATTACATGTACTCTGTGAGGACTCTAAGATGTCAGATTGAGAAAACAGATTTAATCTCATGAGTTCACTGAACGGATGTGCAAGTGATATGTTAATTTGACCATCAAATCTGATCACCCTCCCTGGCACTTAAGAAATATTATTTTCATAGCAAATTAAAAATAAATAAACAAAATAACAGCACTGCCAAATAAACAAACAGCCAGGGAATAACCTCTCAGTTCTGTTTCCACCTCTCTTGAAGAAAAAAACAAGAGAAAATGCAGAAGTAATACCAAGAATTACCAATAAAGAATTCTAGGAAACCTTGCTTAATTGAGCAAAATTAATGAAGTGCTGAGTAGCTAGAAAACCATAATGGAGGTTTACTATTGCTCCTTGTTTTACCATATAAACCATTTGGTCCAAATTTAGTGAAATGAACCCAGAATCCATGACAACAATATATCTACCAATAAAAAGATCTCCTTTGTCTTTTCCTTTAAGTTATCCCAGTTTAAAAGATCATCAGATAACAAAATGCCACTCACCGCAAATTCTAATAAAGTCTTGTATCTTAAAGTAAGCCCCGTCCTTAGGAATTTCTATTCCACATAGCAAAAATGTACAAATGAAGTAAGTAACAAGTCCAAGCCATTTTACTGAGAAATAAATGTTGGAAATTTGGAGCTGATAGTTATAAAAATGGTTAAAAGCTAAAACTATGCAACTGCCCATCAAAGAAACAAAGAGCTTGATGTGAAAACTGAAAACACTCTGAACTTCATTTCTGTCAAATGGACCTCCAAAGTAAAATTAGCTGTTTAGTCTCATTTTCAGAATTGATTTATTAATATAGCTGAAGTCAGGCAAAAATGACAGATATGGTCAAACCCAGGCATATTATAAATTGCCTTCCAGTAAAGTCAGCAGTTTTAGCAGCTAAGCTTTCAACATTTCAGACCGGAGCAGTATAGAAGACCACAGAATATGGCATATTTGGTAAAATGCACAAAAGATAGTAATTGAGATTAGTGAACTTGGTAGAGAGACACCCATATTTGTTCTGTACTCTGTCATTATCTTTGCATGTGGCCTTGTTAATCCAATGCCTCTCTCTCTACTCCAGTTTTTTATGTCCAAATAGGAAAAGTAATATTTTCTTGATACCACATTTTTTCATCTCCTAACATCCTGCTTTTTAGCTATGCTGACAGAGTTGAAACAGCAAAATGTCTCCTATATGGAAGGACTTTACTGTTAAATTAGTGTTTTATACAGTTTTAATCTGTTTCCAGAAGTGTAGCACATTATATAGATGTAAAATACCTTCTTGCAAAGATAACTACATACATCCCTCAGCATGCATCAGGTGTTTGTCAGTGGTGTTCCACATTCTTTTGTCAACAGAACTCCAAGGGTTCTTAAAAGCCCAGCAAACTGCCAGTGTTGCATACCAGCAAGTCATCCGCAGGACTGGCTCTGGCTAATGATATGTCCAGAGAGGAATGGTGGGACAATAACCCAACAGTGCTCATCACTTTCCAGTGCTGGTGTCTTTTGAAATTTGTGAACCTGATGTTCTTAGCTCTTATCACCTTTCTGTGCCACACAGCTTCAAGACAAAATAATACTTAATTTTTTTCCTTCCTAGGATTTCTGGAGTTTTTTAATCTAAGCATTGATATTTCCTACCTCAGGAGAGGAAGGGATTTGTATGCAGCTTAAATCTAATCTGTCAGTGAGAGACACCACATCTCTGGAGACTGCAGTTCAGCACGCTTCCATAAAATCTCTAATAATCCATCCTACATGGACAATATGACCATTTTTGTAAAAAAGTGCCCCGTGTCTACCAAACGAAAACAGTACATATATTACATACCTATTTCAATGGCTTGGCTTTGGGATGTCAGAATTTCAGACTTTTACAGCTAAAGAAAGGTACAGCTCCTAGTAGTTGTCATAAACAAAATCTCAATTTTATCATTAGATCTCCCCTTCACGTTTCTCTTTTTTTTAAGAACCTTTTTTTTTTAGGTATAAATTACAGAATAATTCTCTTTTTTTAAGAGAGATTAGCCTGCATATAATAAAAGAAGTCAAGTAACATTACAAAATACTTTCTTTGATAAAACTGGATGAAGAAATTATAAAATTTAGTATACTGTATGTTGACAGAAATGAAGCATAACTCCCAGATCAAAATTTTAGACTAAATGCAACTGCTTAAATGAACAATACCTTTACATCCATAGCAATATGTTATATTTGACATTAAGATAATAAAAATAGAGAAAAAGAGACAAACTAAATAGGTAGATTATACTAAGACTTCATCTAAGAATAATTATTCTAATAATTATCTTAATATTTTTCTACAACAGTGGCTTAGTCAGCTAGACATGATTTAAATTCTAAGTTGTGGTTTTTTTCTTCCCTACAAGTGTATGCATAAACATATAAAAGCAGGAATATAAGAAAGGAAACACTGACACAACCATTTTACTGTTCAATATGATCATTACTAATGAGTAAACTTATAGTCTGTGTGGTAACCTGATGAGGGTTTTTTCAGCATTTACCTTTTTTTTTTTCCTTTCTCCTCTTCATACACATCCTTCAAAGATCATTTATTTGTTTTTAAATACCTTTGGGATTCTTTCCAATACATTTTTAATGATTCTTACTTAAGGTTCAGGCTAAGATTGTATCATCAATATTTCCTGCCAGCATCCTTTCAGTAAGTCATGTCTGGTTTGACATAATATACTACACCATTTCTGGGTGCACTTCACAATGGCATTTTAGGTTGGAACAGGAAGGAGCATTTGACATGCAGCCAAACGGAGCAGCAGCCACCACTGAACTGCCTTTCAGTTTAGTCATGAGGCCTTCAGCACTGTTTTGCTCTACAAAACCATTTTTGTTTGGCCATGCTACTTGCCAACAGTTAAAATCTCTGTAATGCAAACCCCGCATAAACACAATCCCTCTTCCACAAACAAGAATGGTTGTAACATTTTTTTTTTCCTCTTCTCTGCTGATTGCAGTCAGGTTTTGGCTTAGGTTCTGAGTTTCTTCCCTGCAAGAGGCCCCAGCTCTTTTACCTAGATTTGTCTGCTCAAGGGCAAGGGTCACCCCTATAGGAACGTTTTGCTTCCCTTTGGGCTCTGTACTCCATCAGCCCTGTTTCCTTTGTCTTTGTTTCCTTTCCCCAGAAATGCCTAAAAAACCTTTATTCCTTATGATCCATCTGTCTGGATCTGGTGGCAGTGCACCTCCTTCTCAGCTCTCAGCCACATCTTTCCACCCAGCTCATGTTCCAGGTCCCTTAACAAATGTGCAGCTTAGTACTCTGCTAAAAGGTCTCTGCTGGCATTTACTGGGAAAGAGTTACAAAAGAAAAGCAAATTGAAATCAAAAACAGAATGCAAATTGAATTCGGAACAAAGGTTATCTTAAAAAGGTAAGAATATTTGACAGGGGCATGAAGACCTGAATTTATTTACATATTCTTTTGCTACAATTCTCCAAGTATTATGTATTAACATTATACAGGAAAAATTTTTTTTTCTAAGTGATTTCAGCATTATATACAACTTTTTTGTCTCATACTCATTTTCTCACAGTGGATGCTACCTACAGGATTAACATTACTGTTTTATAGGTATTCTTAAAAAGTGCAGTATTTTTATACTTGAATTTCATGTAAGAACCTGGAAGTATTTTAACCAGGTTATTTTGTGCATTGTCTTTGCAAAAAGGTATAATTTCAACAGATAGTATATGTTCAAAAGTTATTTATTTGTTTATCATTGCATTCAAATTTTTTGATGCAGAATGAAAAGGTCAATTTAAATATTTCAGGCTCTTTCCCAAGAAGGAGGTAGCGGTAAGTACTTGCAACCATGTCTCCAATATTAACCCATTCTGTTACAAAATTTACACAGAATTTTCCAAATATGACCTACTTTCCATGAGACTTTTCATTTAAATAACCTAGGCAGGATGATGGTTTCAGATATAATAGAATGGCTTGTGTTGCAAGGGACCTTAAAGATCATCTAGTTCAAACTCCCCTACCATAAACAAGGACAGCTTTCACCAGACCAAGTTGCTCAAAGTCCCATCCAGCTTAATGATTAACACTTCCAGAGATGGGATATTCACAAATTCTTAACCTGCCCTAGTGCCTCACCACCCACACAGTAAAGAATTTCTTCCTAATATCTGATCCAAACCTACTATCTTCCAGTTTGAAGCCATTCTCCCTTGTCTTATCATTGCATGCCCTTGTAAAAAGTCTTTCTATATCTTTCTTGTAGGTTCTTTTGAGATACGGGAATGCTGCAATTAGGTTACCCTGAAGCCTTCTATTTTCCTGGTTAATAATTGCACTTCTCTCTGACTTTCATCATAGAAGAGGTATTCCATCCTTCTAATCATCGTGGTGCCTTTCCTCTGGTCTTTCTCCAACAGGTTGATGTCATTCCATTGTGCTGGGGACCCAGAGCTGGATGCAGCACTGCAGGTACAGTCTCACAAGAGCAGAGCAGAGGAGCAGAATCCCCTCCCTTGCCCTGCTGGCTATGTTGCTTTTGAAGCAGCCCAGGACAGTTGCCTTTCTGGATTGCAAGCCCACATTGTTGGGTCAAGTCCAGCCTCTCATTCACCAGCACCCCCAAGTCCTTCTGGACATGGCTGCTCTTGATCTGTTCATGCCCAGACTGTGCTGATACCAGGGGTTGCCCCAGCCCAGGTGCAGCATCTTGCACTTGGTCTTGTTAATCCACATGAGATCCCCATAAATCCACATCTAAGGCCAGTTCAGGTCCTTCTGGATGCCATCACATCCTTCAGGTGTGTCATCCATGCCAATTACCTGCAAATTGTCTGAGGGTGCACTCAAACCTTTTGTCTATGCTGTTCAGGAAGAAATTAACTAACACTGGTTCATAACCCTGATGTCCATTGGGACTTTTATCTATCTACTATAGTGCTATTATAAATCTAAGGCTGTTGATTTTTTTAGGTGTACCATCTACAGATTGGAAGTATTCCATTAAAAACATCTTGGGTTCAGTTTGATTTTGTTAAAAACAGGGCAGAAATTCATACATATTCTTACTGGGTTCCTCTTGCAGTTGTCCTCTTATAACCTCAGGAAGCAGAGGAGGTGGCCTGGGAGGTTCAGTCATTCCCTGGATAACTGCACAACTCTGCAGTGTGTAGAGTCCTCATGTCAGAGCTTCTAGTCTCACTGTTGACACCTCAGCTCCAAGGCCACCTCTCTGTGACCAATTTTAGACTCAACTCTCCTAAATTCCCCAGTGCCTTCTTAATCACACCTCAACTTCATCCCCTCCCAATCACTGTGACTTTTCCATAGAAAGAAATCAGATGTGCACACTGGATAGCACCTGTAGCATAGCAGAAAATTCTGTCACCTGAGTATTTGGATTCTTGACCCAGTCACACCTGTGACTCTAGATAGGCAAAATGTTTTCAAGGTGTTTTATGAAAATCTGGTAGAATTGACAGACACCTGGAAAAAATTGAATAGCACATTCTTGTGTAGTAGAATGGAACAAACTTTTCTAAGTGCTGCCCATGCGTGGTGCACAGGAAAAGTGTGCACATTATCATGATTTATCTCCAGATGACAATAAGGAACACTCAGCCTCTTGAGCACTGCCCTCTGTGAGACATGGGAGAGAATCAGAGGGTAAAAGGAGAAAACTCATGATTTCGGAGAAAATAATTTAAATTGGTAAAGCAAAAGCCACATATACAAGCAAAGCAAAGCATTCATTCAATACTTCCCATCAGGAGTGTTCAGCCACCTTCATGAAAGCAGGGCACTATCATGCATTAGTGATTACTTCAGAAGATAAATACCATCACTCCAAATGCCTCCTTTACTTCTTTGCCTAGCTTTATATGCTGAGCATGATGCTACATGATAAGGGATCATCATTTGGGGTCAGCTGTCCCAGCTGTGTCTCCTCCCCACTCGTTATGCACCTGATCACTACAAAGGTGAGATGAGAGGCAGAACAGACCTTGACTCTGGGCAAGTGCTGGCCAGTAATAGTGAAAATGTCCCTCTTTTATCAACAGTTTTCAGCACAAATCCAAAGCCCTCTACTGATCCAAAACATAGACTATAAAGCTATCCAGCCACTGTGAAGAAAGTTAATTTTATCCTTGATAAAAACAACACTTGCATATGTTTGAATATTTGCCTTGATTTTTACACAATCATTTGGGTACAGAGCTGCAATAACAAAGAAGTGGGCAAAACTTAGACCACTTGTTCTTTTCTCCCATTGATGATGTAGGAAAGGAATATAATGATGTCAATCTAATGTTAGTTATTGGTAGTGTAATAACTGCACTAAACATTTACAGATGAGAGAATCAGAAGAACGAAAAGCTTTCTATCAACAGTACTGCAAATTGAATTAATGAAAAGTGAGAAAATATTTCAAATCAAGTTTTAACTACAAACTGAAAGGGTTGCAAATATCCAAATACCTCACATATTCAGTTGCCAGTTCTTAATGTCATCAGTCTACTCTGTCTTGCAGTGGTGCAGTTCTAGAAAGGCCAACACTTGGAAACTATGGCATCAAACAGAGCTTTCATGTCTCCCAACACTTTTGCAAAAATTGTTGGACAACTGCACAATCATTTATTTTTACTAATTAATAGAATAGCCTCTCAGTTATCAGGCATCATTCAGAAACGCTACAACATTCTAAAATAAGTTTGCACACTTAACCACCTTAATTTCTGTGATAAAGAGGAAAATTAAAAGACTAGGAAAATTACTGACTTTATATAATTATTAGTTTAGCAATTCCATTTTTTGAGCAATTTTCTAATGAAAACTCTTTCTTGTAATCCTGAGTATTATATAGAAACTTCAAAGAAAAATCTTAACTTTGAGAACTAGTGTAGATCATACAAAAAATGCCTTAAGGGAGCTTTTACCACATGAATAAGATGATCTTTCCCAGTACACAGGACCATTTTCTCTACCTTATTCAAATTGCATGCACAGGGAGAAATAAATTCATAACTTTGCATAATATTGTGGCAAAAATGTCCTGTAAATGCACCCGCAAGTACAACTCTGATTATGATTAAAGTTTATCTTATTATAGTCTAGCTAAGAGGATCATTATATTATATACTGTGCCATGATTAAACTGCTTTTTCTTAAAGTAGCTTGAATTTATGTACAGACAGCTTTTATATTCAAAAGCTCACAATACTACTCCACACATCCCTAGAGAGCAACCCAGGAAAGACTATTCAAAGTACTAGCACTTATTCTACTGTAATGAGCATTACTCTCAGTACTGTAGTAACTCTAAGTCAAATACACATAAACCCCTTTATATAACATGCTTGGTTTCAGATGTGATCTGGATTAAGCTTTAAATAGAAAAAAAAGGTCTGCTGCAGATCTGTGTAAGGCTTTTGGCAATTTGAGTCATATATTGGTCTCAGTCCTGTCATCTGAAGGCAACAGAGATTTTGGCTGATTCCTGACTGTAACACTGCCCATAAGTAGTGACCAAAAGAAAAAAAAAAATTAAAAAGAACAAAAAAAGACAGCTTTATCCTCTGCTTTTCTCATTTTTTAATCAGAGGGGTTGTGCTTTTTTGTGCCAGGGACAAAATTACGTCTGTAGTCAGTGTCTTGGCTTCAGTTATAATAATATTCTGTTGGGTGTTACAAATAGCAGGAATAGCCCTGTACTATGTGTGGACTTGCATCTATTCTAACATTCGATATTTTTGACTAGCTGGAACTAATGGAACAGATTTTCAAAGCAAACCTTCCATCCCAGCAATTTAAATAAATTGCTAACAGGAAAGGTTTTTTATGATATCAGGTAAAACCTTGAAAGGTTCAGTAGTGACTTGAGGCATATTCAAACCCTGTAAAGGAGAGCTGACCTGAGCTGGTACTTCCACTTGATGCAGAACTAATTGGCCTAAAAGGTAGTTGTTTGGTCCCAACAGTAATATAGTTGCATAAGAATAGTTCCACCTCTGCACTAATAAACCTTGCCTCACAGATGTTTTCTTAACAGAGCTTTTACAGATGTAGATATTATGCCACATATAATATCATGTCATAGAAAGTACAAAGAATTTTTTTCTAGTACTAAAATGAATATAGCAACTCTTGCCCATTTAAGTGAAGCTTGAAACACTCTAACAAAAGCAATCATGTTATTTTCAGCCTTGATTATTTCCTTTTTTCCTTCAGCCACTTTCTGTGTTTCTAATGAGGCTTAATCTTTATGGTAGAAATTGCAATGCTCAGCACATTATGTAGGTAAACAAAACCTTTGATATTTGGCTATTTTTGTCCTTTGAACATAAATGGAAAAAAAATTAGCATTCCAGATTGTCACTTCTGATACATTCACACTTCTTATTTGGGAAACTTGTCCTATATGTTAACACACATTTATTGTTGATATAAAAAGGCTTGCCAGCATACTGTGAGAGTAAAACATACTGTGGATATAAATGGACCCAGGAGAGGTATGCATTTCCCTCTTTCTTGGGACCTAATAGGGCTTCTGATATGTTAAATTTGACTGTTCCATTTTTTTCCCTTTGCAGTATTTATCAAACAGCCCAAGTCTCTGAAACTTAAGGCAATCTCACCATGTTTTTGCCAAACACAAAAACTTTTAGGAAAGTGTTGAACTGTTTATTCCTCTATAGATTTACATGTGACATCCTACAGGGGTCATTTTTTCATTCATCTGATTTCCCATAGCATAGTTTAATCAGATATCCTGATGCCATATCCTAATATCATTCATAAGCTGCTTATAATTTTTCTGTGTTCTATTTGTTAAAGTCAGATTTTATTTTCTTAACTTTCACTGTCTGTCAGTCTAGGGTAGCAATGTAACCAGAAAAATCAAATCTGGCATTAGTACTCCCATAAGTTATCAAGCAGTTTTCACGGTTTTAATAAATCTAAAATCTGTTTTCTAGGTTTAAATAATAGCAGAGGCATCGTTCACTAGATCAAAGTACTCAAAGGCCTATTCAGGCTTGGCCCTGATGTTTTTCAGTGATGGGGCATCAACAACTTCTCTGGCTCACCTTTTCCAGTGCCTTGCCACTCTTGCTGTAAAAAATGTCCAATCCATATGTCCAACATAAATAGACCCTCTTTCAGCTTAGAAGCACGGCTCCATGTTCTGCCACTACCCACCTGGTAAAAAATGTCTCTCCAGTTCTTTTCTAGCCCCTCTTCAAGTACTGAAGTGCTAAATGTTGGTGGATGCAAAGCTTAAGATGATCCAGCAATGCAAGCTAAGAGCCCAAAAATCCAATCATATCTTGGGCAACATCCAAGGCAGCACAGCCAGCAGGGCAAGCAAAATGATTCTGTCCCTCTGCTCTCTTATGACCCCTCCTGGAGTGCTACATCCACCTTTGGGCTCCCCATCACAGCAAGGACATGGATCTGCTGGAGTGAGTCTAGAGAAGGTCACCAAGATCATTAGAGGGATGAAAAACATCTACTATCGACACGCGCTGAGACAGTTGGTTGCTCACTCTGGAGGAGAAAAGGCTCCAGGGAGACCTTAGAGTAACCTTCAAGTTCCTAAGGGTGAGCCTACAAAAGAGCTGGAGAGAGACTTTTAACAAAGGCCTGTAGTGAAAGGATAAGGAGGAAAGGCTTTAAGCTAAAAGAGGACAGATTAGACATTAGGAAGAAATTCTTTGCTGTGAGGGTGGCGAGGCACTAGAACAGGTTGCCCAGGAAAATTGTGGATGCCTTGTCACCTGAAGGGTTCAAAGCCAGGTTGGATAGGACTTAGAGCAACTTGGTCTGGCAAAAGGTATTCCTGACCATGAGAGCAGGTTTGAACTAGATGATCTTCAAGGTCTTTTCCAACCCAGGACATTGTGTTATTCTGTGATTCTGTAATTCTACCATTCCATGATATTATGAGGTCTCCCCAAAACTTTCTCTTCTCCACGCCAAACAACTCCAATTCTCTCATACTGTGTTCATAGGGGAGGTGCTGCAGCTCTCTGATAATTTCCATGGCCCTCCCCTGGGTTTGCTTTAATATGTTTGTGTCTTTCTCCCTCTGTAGACCTGTGTAGAGCTGGTCACACTACTCCAGGTGGGTTCTTAGAAAACCAGAGTAGAGGGGAAAGTTACTTTCCTCCATTTGCTGGCCATGCCACCTTTTATGCAGCCCAGGATCTAGCTGGCTTTCTAGACTGCAACTGGCATTGCTGGCTTATGTCTAGTTTTTCATCCACCAGTACCTTGGGCCCTTCTCCACCAAGCTGCTTTCAATCGATTAAAAGCCCAGGGATTCCTCCACTCTGGGTCCCTCCTTGGAGACACCAGCTCAAGCTGTTATTTTGTTATTTAGTTCCTGTACCAAAATGAAACTATTATAAGAACTGAGATGTCTGATGCTCTACTGTGGGAAACCTGGGTTTGAGCCAGTAAGCAAACCCTCTCTGACTGTGTGGTGTGGTGTGTGTAGAGAGGTAAGTGTAGCACTGGTCAGCTCCCAGGAGCCACCTGCTGCAAAGCGTCTTCAATACCAGCTCAGGTGCAGTGTTTGTGACTGCCACAGTGGCTTCTATGTGGTTGAAAGTGTAGGAGAAGGGAATACTGGTGACCTCACCCCTGATAAGTAACAGCTGTGTTAATCAACCACTACAGGCTTGCCCCTGATGAGTAACAGTTATATCCAATAAGGATGAGCGAGACAAAAGAGGGGGTTAGCTGGTAAGGGGAGGTCCATCACGAAGGGGGAACCTTGAGGAGCATGAAGCAGGGAATCATGAAGCAGGATCCTGGAGAGAGACAGAATCAGTGCTGTGAGCTCAGTATGGGTCTGCAGTTGGAGCCTGTTGTTGGAACCTGCAGTTATAGTCTAGTTGGGTAAAAGCCCACAGTCAGAGTCTGCAAACTAGTATGTGCAGTCATAGTTTAGCAGGAAATAACCAGCAGTCAGAGGCTGCAAGGGAAACTTACAGCAGGAGCTTTCTGCAGCCAGGGTGAGTGAACAGTTGGAGTTAGATGCCTTAGCCATGAAGAAGAATAAACCAGGACCCTTTTTATGCTCTGTTTAACAAGAAGTCTGTGCCTCGGCTCATTTTTACCCTCTTATAAGAGGGCTGCGGCAACAGGACAGGAAAGTTTCCTTAGCAATACAGGACCTTGCTGGTCTGGGGCTGTCCTTGCTGAAGAAGGCTCAGAAGTGTGTATAAGTACACGATGGTAGAAAATGTGGAGCCAGGCTCCTGTGAGTAGTGCCCATATAAAGCAAAAGAAGCAATCAAAGGGTACAAACTGAAATACAGGAAATGACATTTACAAAGGAACTAGAAAGTAAGACTTTAATTTTTTAATAGCTGTGAAACAGTATAAGGGTGCCTAAACAGGATTTGAAATCTCCATCATTGAAGATATTTAAAGCATGACTGAAAATGATGCTGCGTAACCTGCTCTAGGTGTCCATGCTTGAACAAGGGGATTGGACTAGGTATTCTCCAGAGATTCCTTACAACATAAATTCATTTGTAGTTATGTGATTGCTCTTACTCACCTTCGCCATAACATATCTGCTCAATGTGCACACAGTCACATATATGTACACATACACACTCCATATACATTTATTTGCTTCAAATAAGTTTTTAGTAGTGTAAAAAGGATAATTTCACTGGTGGCTTAGATTAGTTAAGTAAGCAAACAGTGGTAGCACTATAAGCAAGTTGGTGGCAACATCTGATATGGAAATGTAATTTTTTTAAAATTAAAATATTCACTTTTTTGTTAAAAAAACCAAAACCAGTTAGTTTTACTCAGTCTTGTGACTAAGTTTTGCAGTAGATATCATTCCTGTTCTTGGCTTATGTGTTTGCATATATAAATGTTTAATGTGTTTTTGTTTACTTGGAAAAGTAATGGTCATATAACCAAAGTTTTGAAAGGGAAACTAAGAGGTCTTCCAGCTTATCTTGACCAAAAAAATAAGCCACAAAGAATTCTTATACAAGGTGATTGGTTTTGATAGTTCACTTCAGAAATGATATGGTTTTCTTTGTTTCAGAAAACACACATGTAATGAAAATTTTAGTGCCTTTACATGAAAAATGTATGCCTTTGGGAAGGAAACAAATGCTAAAAAATGCTGTATCTGTTTGTTTACACATCCCACATGAGGAGCATGTTGTCTACGAACACAGTTGCAACTGATATCAGAGGCAGTTCTTGTGCTTGGTATGAGGTTTTACTAATAGATGATTCTCATAATCAGAATACCACTGAAATGGTTTGAGTATATAGCTAGTATAGTTTAAAAATACTAATTAAATTGCATATTCCATTATTTCTTAGCATGTGGAAGAAACAGTTCAGTGAAACTATGAATGTTACAGATAGAAAATACCGAAGTAGTTGAAATTGTTTTTCTTGCCTGGCTTTTCTAATATGCACTAGTTTCCTCTGCTTTTAAAATGAGAAAGGTGTGAAAGCTGTTGTAAGGCACAGTTACATTACCGTATTTTTTGTCAAATGGCTTAATTTCAGTAATGGTAACAGAC
Organism: Argya squamiceps; assembly: GCA_037834095.1. Taxonomy (NCBI): domain Eukaryota; kingdom Metazoa; phylum Chordata; class Aves; order Passeriformes; family Leiothrichidae; genus Argya; species Argya squamiceps. Next base: position 79,115,032 of record JBBMKD010000001.1, read on the forward strand.
ACTTGTAATGAGTATATTCAGAATTCTAGTACTTATAGAACTTCAGCATCAAAATTATGCCATATAATTTTTGAACCTGAAAGTACCAAAGACTCTTCCATGATGAACGTTCCATTCATCAGAGTATAGACACTCCATGTCCCAGTGACAAGTGTGATTAGAAGGAAATTGATTTACCTATTACACTACAAAGACATTTGAAGATAAAATAACAGAGCAGTTAACCTTCAGGTGTTGAATGTTTTGAAGAGCTGAAGACAATCTTGGCAGACATGCAAGGAAATGGTAGAAAGTGCCTCTTCAAGACATAAGTGAACCAGTTGACCTGCTGTTTGTGAACAGAGAGGGACTTGTGGATGATGTGGTGCATGGAGGTTGTCTTGATCATGGCAATCACTAAGAAATAGAGTGTTCCATCTACAGAGAAGTAAGGAGGTGGGGTCAGCAAAACTGACATCTTGGACTTTGAAAAGGCAGAGTTAGGCTGATTGATGGTGTCCCTTGAGAGGCAGTTCTTGAAGGGTAAAGGAGTCTAGGAAGGCTGGGCATTCTTCAAGGAAATGTTAAATGCATGGGAACATGTCATCCCCATGTGCCAACTGATGCACTGCCAGAGAAGAAGACCAAACTGTCTGAACAGAGAGCTTTGACTGGAAATCAGGCAGGAAAAAGAGTTTATGACCTTTGTAAGAAGGGAAAGGAAACTCAAGAGGACTATAAGGATGTGTGAGACTATGCAGGAAGTAAATCTGAAGGGTCAAAGTGTGGATCTTGGGCTGACTACTGGCAATCTGACTATTGCCATAGAAAACAATAAAACAAGTTTCCATAAATACATCAGCAAAAAAGGAGAGCCAAGAAAAAAATCTCTATCCTTAGTTGAATCCTGGGGAAACATAGTTACAAAGCCTTGGGGCCAGCTTTGTTTAATATCTTTATCAACATATGGGCCAAGGACACTTGTATGAAGTTCAAGAAGATGGAGTGCTGGGTTCCTGCACTTAGGTCACTACAACTCCACACGATGCTACAGGCCTGGGGAAGAGTGACTGGAAATCTGCCCAGAAAGAGCGTGGACACCAGGACTAGGGCATTTATTGTCCCCCTGTACTTGGCACAGTGAGGCTGCATCTCAAATAGGGTGTTCAGTTTTGGGTCACTCACTGCAAGAAAGATATTGAAGTGCTGGAGCAAGTCCAGAGAAGGACAATAAATCTGGCACAGGACCTGGAGCACAAGTCTTATGACAATAGCTGATGGAACTGTAGTTGTTTAGCCTGGAGAAAAGGAGGCTCAGGGGAGACCTTATCACTCTCCATAACGACCTAGAAGGAGGTTTTATTCATGTGAGTATTGGTCTCTTCTCCCAAGTAAAAAAATGAAAATGCCTCAGGTTGCACTGGGGAAGATTAGATTGGATATAAGAAAGACTTCTCATGGAAAGGTTTGTCCGACACTGTAATTGGGTGTCCAGGGAGGTGGTTGAGTTACCACCCCTGCAGATATTTTAAAGGTGTGGGGATGTGGGACTTGGGAACATTTAGTGGTGACTTCACCGTAGGAGTTTAATGGTTGAATTAAGTGCTCTTTAGAGGTCTTTTTCATCCTAAATGATTCTTTGATTATGCTATTATCACCTCAAAATATGTCTCTTCTCCAGCAATGCTTTAATATTTTAAATATGTGCTAGAGATATATTAAAAAATGAACTGAAGTCAGTTGAATCTGAGCTTCTTACCCAGGGATGTACAGGGGAGGAAAATTTCCTAGATAATAATTTATAACACATGTTTTCTACAGAATAAAGAGAGTAAAATATGACTACATGAACATATTTCACTTACCATCACAAGGTAGATATAATATTAGGTAAATTCACAGTAAACTCAAAACAAATTAACAGCCTTGTGACAATGGCACATCTTACTAGATTCAAAAACCTGCTTTTTTGTAGGTCTCATGTCTGAAGTACTTGGTTTAAGTTATCACTAGACTGCGTTTGGACTATTAGTCGTGTGTCAAAAGCATTGCAAATATAGCCACAACATCTGAATAATTTTGAAAATGGATTATAAGTACTGAATACTATGTTCTCTGTTCTTTTGAAATCTAAAAATGACTGTCATTTATAATAGTACCTGTTCTTTTAATGACAACATTCACATGTCAGACTTAAAATATTGCAGTAGAACATAAAATTTGCCACCAGCTTGCTCATGTATATGACAAGAAAAGAAAATAGCAGATATCAACAAAAGTAAAGATACCAGTAATCTTAGTATCTTGAATTTATTAAGAGTTCTTTTTCTTGTTAGATAAATAGAGTCCCTCCAATTATTAGTAGAGTTCTAGGATTCCAGGGTAAAGACTTTTTTGCTCAAAACAACATGAGTTACCATTACTAGTTGGACTTCAGAATGGCTATTTTATGACTGTATAGTCAATATGAATAATAACATTTTAGAAGATGAAACATAAAAAAAATTATATATTTAATAGAATTTACTTATTAATCTATTCATAGAGATAAGGAAAATAAATCTAAAATTTCTCCAGACCTTAACTAGATACTGCATTTAATTACTTCATGATTTCATGTATGACAATTTAAAAATCTAATAATAGTAGAGTACCAATTTTCAAAGTAAAGCATAGGGATTTATGCATGTGAATTCTAATAATGTCAAACTGAGTTGCACATCTGCATTTGGAAATGTAATATTTTCTGTTAGAAGAAAAATTCCATGTGAAATGCAAAATGATCTAGAAGTTAAAGTAAACACATTTAAAAGTAAAATTTTAACAGAATATTTTCACTGAAACATACAATTTCAGGAAAGTGGCCTGGAACAGTTTCTTAGAGTATATGGTATCAAAATGAATTTCGGACAGTTTCAAGTGTTATTTAAATTATTTGCAAATATGAAACGTATTATGCATTTTTTTCTTCATTTCTTGAGTATTTTTTTATATTTCTTGTCCAAAGGAATAAGAAGGAAAGAGCAGTTATACTTTACACAGTTTTTACTTCTGCAGATAGTATGTAAGTTTTTAAAATAAAAGTACAAAAATTTAAATATTGTGGACTACAAATGTAATGTGCTAATGAGGAAGTAATAGAATTTCATTTTGTGTGTCTGCTTTTTAGAGATCAATTGATACCCTATTGGTATCAATGACTATTAAAATTTTAAATTCAATAAAACATATATCAACCAACTCTCCTTTTAGCTATAAATTACTTTCTTATCTAAGGTGGGCTAAGGGGTTATTATTTGTATCTGGATATATAAATGAAAAATGTAAGCTGTTTATAAAGCATAAATACCATTTAAATAAGCTGCTTCTTTCCCATCTTTTATATTACAGTTTACTTCAGAATAAAGTATAGTATTGTGGATATCATGAGGTAAAAACATCAGTCTCATGCTTTCGACTGTAGCTAGGATTTTAAAAAATGTTTCTTAGACTAGAATTAAGGTTTCTGAAATCATATTGTGTTGTATTCAAAACCACATGAAACTGATCTTGGGGATGAAACTAGTAATAAAGTGGATAAGTAAAATTTGTTCTGTGTTTAAGTGATTCAGAATGCACTGCTAGGACAAAGGAATTTGAAATTATTTCAGAAGTGGAAAAAGAGCCATACTGGATGTGTTCCTGTGGAAAACAAAAAATTGCATAGCTAGCATGGCATCCCATCCCAAAACAAAACATTCTCATAACTGAATTTGAAAGCTGGAAGTCCTCATCCATAAATCCATATCCAGATGAAATTACCCTCTGATGACACACAACTAAATTCCAAGTAACTTTATATTTGCATTATGAAAGAGAAAATATCAATTTGATGTCTATCTCAAATAATTATCAACCTGTCTTCTGGAAACCAGGTCTTAAGAAAAGAATAGGAAGCATAGATGGGAAAACAGCTATGTTTCCAGAGTCATGCGAATGACACTTCCAGTAGCAGAATTTGGCTTAAATAATACTGAGGCAATCCTGCTGTCTATTGACAGACCTCAGTGGTCGTGACTAGACATGGTGAAAACTCAGCTGAAGCTGACATGAGTCCAATACTAAAGGTGAGTAGAAGGAATCTGTACAATGCAACTAGCCTTATGTCTTTAGTATATCTAATCCATGTTCACATGCAGACCAGTTCACAGATGCCTAACAAACAACATTTCCAATGGGGTTTTTAAGACTGTAAATATCAAGGCATTTATAGACGGGTCTTTGCTTTCTACCTTCAGACAAATTTGTAACTAAAAATGCAATTTATGGGTGTACTGAATCTTTACACTAAATTTTCAGTTCCCAGTGATATTAATAGAAACTACATTTGCACAAACTGAAGTATGATTTGAGCTTCAGCAAGTAAATGCATGAAAATATTGGCTATGGCAAAAAAAAATTACTATTTTTGTGGCTGCTCTGCAAAATCTTATTTCCATTATTTTTTTCAAATAGAACTTGGGAAGCCATTCTTCACATGAATGAGCATGAACTGATCCCTTCCATTTACTGAAAAATACACCAGGTGTGTTCTGTAGCAGAAACCTAACTTTTCCTGATGTGTTTAACCATGCTACAGGCAATGTGTATAACTGCAGAAAAAATAAATATAACCACTGTCGTGATCCGATTATAAGAGATGCCTCTGCCTAAATTAAGGTGGAAATGAGACCATATGCAGATGTCAATACCACAGATTTTCTTTAACAGTAAAAGTGATGCAGAGAGAAAGAAATAGGAGGAGAGGCAGGGAAGGGAAAAGAGGAAATGAAAAAGAGAGCTTAAGCAAAGATACCATACTGCAGGGATGCCTGAAGCATCCCATTGTTCCCTCTTCACACTAATCTTCTGAGTGCTGAGGGTCCCAGAGTCCTTCTGGAGGTGCCACTTTTATACAGTCCAAGTCACAGGTATCCACAGGGTGCAGATGCAGTTCCTATAACTTGAGGTGGAATGTGCATATGACTAGTGCTGAGAAAACAGACATAAAATGGTGTATGTGATGTGTAATTTTTTCTGTAAGTCACAGAGACAAGACATCTTGTTGAAGGTGTTGAAATTAAAGAACAAGAAAAGAGGCAAGAATAGAATGAGGTAGAGAGAGCAGTGCTGTAGTGCTGCAGTGCATGCAGTGCAAACTTCCATTTAGAAAGCTAAGATCAAAGGTAGCTGGTAGTATTTTTTTAAGTAATTGGATGCAAATGAATTATTCTGAATTTTCAGAATGTGCCTTGAACCACCATGAGTAACAACACATCCTTGTGGCAAAAAATACTAATGGTGTTCAGGGCTGCATTCGGAGGATTTTTGCCAGCAGGGACTGAAGCATCTCTTCTATGAGGAAAGACTCTGAGAGCTGTGACTTTTCAGTTTGGAGAACCCAAGGCTGAGGGGAAGTATTATAAACATGCTCAAATTCCTGAAGGGAGGGTGCATGAAGGTTGGAGTCAGGTTCTTTTCAGTTTTGCCAAGTGACAGATGCAATGGGTACAAAGTGAAACACAGAAGGCTCCATCTGAACATCAGGAAACACTTTTTTTTTTATTCTGAGGGTGACTGAGCAGTGGTACAGATTGCCCACAGAGGTTGTGGACTGTCCATCCTTGGAGACATTCAAAAGCTACTGGGACATCATCCTGGACAACTGATTCTAGGTGGCCCTCCCTGTGCAGGAGGTTGGGCCAGATGACATCTAGGGGTTCCTTTCTTACAACAACAATTCTGTGATACTGTGAAATGCCACCAGTTGACAATTGTGTCTAAAACTACACTAGCAAATATTCCACAAAGGCCATTTGTAAGAGATGTGGATAGGCCCTTTGAAAATATTTCAGATATTTTTGTCATTGCAAACATTTTCATGTAAACAATTCCTTTTGGAATAAGGAACAGTTAGTTTGTGCCTTTATCATAAAAGCTGTTATAAATTTTCTTTGTTTATGTATACATATTTTGTATACTGCTGAAGAAAACTATTGCTACCACAAGCACATTGTAAGGAACAAAATTGCTAAACACTGAAAGGAGAAAAAAAATCTGAATTGTAAAATAACCAGTATGATAAACTCTCAGTCTTTTATCATAGCAAGAAAAATAGTCTGATATGTTCTTTCTATGATAGACAAGGTTGTGAAATGCACAGAAAAATAATGAACAAAATCCACAGTATATGATAAATAGATTACAAAATACATTGAAATGATATAATACACTGAAATAAATAGAATGTCTGGAAAGACACCCAGCAACCATCTTTTATTCAGACAAAAAGGGAAAAGATGCCAGGACTCTCAAATTCTTACTCACTGTAATGGAAGCTGTGCCTTCATAATGGTCCTTAAAAAGGCATTCAATACCATGCAAAGATTGAACCTTACTCATAATTTGGGTGTATTTTTAATTTTCAAGATAAGGGAAGTAGAGACACCCTGAATTGAGCTTCCTCAAGAGAGGTTCAAGTAACTTCATCCCACATAATCTAGGTTTTGTTTTTTGGGTTTTTTTTAAACACTTCCAAACAAGGATTTCTCTCTTTATTAAGAGTGAAATACTGGTATTCTTTGTTAGGAAAGCTTAGCTGGGAATTTGACCATTAATTTCAGTGGAGCTGGGTTTTTTTACTGCTCATTGTCCGATATTTTATATAAAATCCACTACCTTTACACTGATACTTTGTACTGTTTTTCTTTTGTAGTTCTTTGTAGAAAAACAAACAGAAAACCCAAACAAACAAAGCACCAAAACAAAACAACAAAAAACATCCTCTTAGTAATAATGTATTCTGTTCATATTTCTTTAAGGATAATACTGCCTAGGTCTTCTTGAAATTAGAATCTTGAATAAAGTTTTGAAGTTCCTGAAGTTCATCTGACTTTCATCTCCAGAAAACTTGGGATTCTTTTATGTTTTTGCTGGTTTTGCATCAATTGAGATTTGGTAAAGAGGGAAGAAGCCATCCAGGGAAGTGGTTTTCTAAGAGAAGCTGCTAGCAGCTTCCTCTGTGCCAGGCAAAACCAATCACTGGCTGGTTCTGAGAACTGGCACGTTGTTAAACCCCTAAGAAAGCTAGATCCATCTCTGTGGGATTCACATTTTAAAATGAACAAGCTTGGGAAAAGCTCTCTTGCTTTCCAACTTTTAAGGGGAGAAATTCTCTATCATTGCTGGTGCGGTGGTCGGAGGGGTGTAGGGAGGCTGCGGAGTTGAGGCTGGGCCAGGCTGTGACTGCTCACATCCTGCCTACACTGAGCCCTGCTGCCAGCCTGGGACAAACTGGGAACCACTGGGCCCCAGAGGCAGCTCTGGGCTGGGCCGTGGTGCAGGTTGTTGGGATTCTGCCTGGCCATTTCTCGTTGCTGCTGGGTTCCCACACAGACAGTGCCCCTCAGTGTGGCCACCACACTCATGCTGCTAAAGGAACCATCTGGGTGCCATGGGAAATTATGCAGCCAAAATCAACCCTGCAAGCCTCCAAGGCCACTGCCCTGCAGGAATCATGTGACCAACAGTGACAGGCCAGTCCCTGATGCAAGGCCTGAGTAAGATGAACTCTTTTACTGGACAGATGAGACTTGCAGACCTTCAATCGTCTCTTGAGTTAGAGAAAAAGACTGAGTGAAGACATGTAGAGGAAAATACAAAGACACCAAGGTCAATAAAGAAGGAGTCAAATCTCAGATGGGAGGAGAATGAGGAGATGCCTTGGTCTTGGGCTGAAATTCTTTTGTGAGGCCATGGTGGTGTACTGTGATACACTGGAATGTCCCTGTAATTCATGAAAAAAAGCATGGGGGAGATGGAGCTTTCAAACTGTAGTCATGACCAAAGTCATCCATTCTGAGGGAAGTAGATGTTGAAGTAGCTGTGATCCAAATGAGAAGCTTGAACTGAGAGAAATAAAATTATGACCCTTTGCTCCCAGGGAAAAAGAAGAAAACATCTCTTCCCAGAGATGAAGATGATCTCAGAGATAGATGATGAGAAGAACCTTTACTTTTGAACAGCTCATCTTTAAAAGTGTACCCCATTAGCTAAAGATTGAGCCCTCGAAAACAGTTGTGGAGAAAGCTGTAAGTTGACGGGAGAGACTTTTTACATAGTGATCAGATTTTCATTTTCCCAGGCAGCTGATTCCATACACTGAAGCCATAAAAGAACTATTTCTTGTGGAAAAATCTCCATGGCATAGCAAGAAAGACTCCTCTCCCTAAGACGACTGATGAAAGACTATTCTAGAGGTGGTAAACTGACTGAAAGTCCCAAGTTTTGTTTCTTTGCATTGTCAGTGGGAAAGAAAAAGAGAATGTGGAGGAAGGAGGAGTGGTTTATTCTGATTTCTTATTATTTTTCTTTTTAATTTTGTTAATAAAGTTTTCTTTATAGCCTTTAAAGTTTGAGTTTGCTTTGCTCTCCTTCTAAACCTTATCTCACAGCAGAAAAATGAATAAATAATTTTAGTAAGGGCACTGGCATTTGGCCAGCACTCAACTCACCACATTATTTGGTGCATTGGTTGGGAAACTCAGACTGGCGAACCAAAAGCATGACAATGTTAAAAAAAAAGTTGAAGAAATATATTTTATCTGAAATCTTGAAGGAACAGAGGGAGTTGTGTACAGTTCCCTAAGCTTTATTTCTTTTGTTCTATTCTATTTCATCATATTCAACATATGCATAAAATATATGAAAGCATTTTTTTCCTACTTGTTTTGAAGAAAATAGGCAAAGGTGCATTGAACCATTTATGAAATCTAAATCAATTACAGGAGAAAATTGTTGCAGTCTATCTAAACGTAGGAAAAGAGTTTCTGAAGAGTACAGACCACTTATGAGATTTTTTCCTGTTTACATTCAGGAGGAGAAGCTGTTATTGTGTAGAGTGTTTCATCTGCTCAGTGTAGCATTAAATAAATGTCTCTCTGCAGGTTATCGCTATGCCAGCAGGGAGCTTAGATGCATGTGTGCACAATTGTTCTCAGCATATAAAAAACCAAGAAAACTATATGTTTGAATGTAGAGTTAAACAGGTAATGCAAAAAAGTATTAGAGAAACTTACTTCTGCTGTATGTAATACACTTCTATATGCCATACACTTTACACCCCAAACTATGTGGTAGACTGTGGCGGTGCGAGATTTGAGCTCTGCTGGTCTTACTTGGGCCAAACCTAGGCCTTTCCTAAGATGGCTGCCGTTAGGAAGCCATTTTCTTGTTTACTGCTTATATGGAAATTAGTTTTATACTTTATGTAAGTTTATTGGTCAAAAGTTTTAACTGTCAATCATGTGTTATGTAATTTGTGGGTTGTCTCAAGTGTTTGATACTTTCTGTGGTAAGATATTTTCTCATTGGTTCTGTATATCTCCTCATTTTCCCGCCTTCCCTTGATTGGTTGCTGGTATGTCACCCCATCCCCAGTTACTCTCTGGTTGGTTGTTTGTTTGATGCTTCCTGAGGTTATTTAAGTTGAATGTTGCAATGCTCGAGGTCCCACTTTGGGTCTCGGGCAGGAGAATAAATTTTCCCTGTTCCACCGCATTGTGAGTCCCATCCTTTTTTACCCGTCCTCGTTACTCTGGACTCAGCTCGCTCAAGCTCTCGCCCTCGAGGCAACGAATCCCAGCTGGTTTGCAGGCATACCTCTCCCTAGCCGGGAAAGTCTGGAGGTGTGCGGCCCTTTTTAAGAAGGGTCTCCGCTGCAGTAGACTGAGATTTATATTCATATAAAATCTGGTTAAAGACACAGAGAAAGCACTCATGCTGGGGTGTCTTAGCATGTCAAGTTTTCATCAAAAGCAATCAACACATGCATCTGGTCTGTCTGAAGAATCTGTTTTAATTCAGAATTATATTTATTTGTCAGTCACAACTTCTTTTAATTTAAGAACATTTCTTTCTATGATTTTCATAAGAATAATTGATTTTCTAGTACCACATAACTAAATTAAGTGAGAAACCTCGTATGGAGCATTATCTTGCTACTCCTTCCTGTGCAAATTAGGAATTTATGGCCTTTGTGTTTTCTCATTGAACTCTTCCAGTGTCCAGATATGGGGAAAGGAAGCAAGGCAAAGTTTAAATAATTGAAGACATGCAGAAGGTTAGAGTTTAAGCAGAGGACAGAGATACACATGCATAACTTGTAATATTCATAAGAAAAAATCTTAAAGAGTAGATTCTGCAAAATTTCTTAATAACAGTGTAATCCAGGGATTTGTCTCTAAACTTCCCCTTTCAGCTTGTTTCCAGCAGAAACAGAGTTTTGAGGCACCTAAAATAATGCAAGGCTAGATCCAAATCAAGAACTTAGATTAAATGTGCCTGTGTTGACCTATATGGCTTGAAAACCTCACTGCTTATGGTTTAGTTCCTTAAAGATCCTGAGTTTTGACAATCAAGTTTCTTTGAAGCCTTCAGCCCTGTACATATAAATGGCAGCATCTCAGAGAGGATAGTGTTTCCCTATCCATGTCATACCTACAATTGTCTTTGAATATGATGACACTGAAAAAAAAAAAGTCCAAATCTGAAATCATAGAAGGAAACTGATCCCTTGTGCATTTACTGAGAACTCTTAGCTTAGAAGAAATCATAATAGACACTTCTTCCAATTAGCATGTGATGAAGAAGGAAACACTGCCACTTGTAAATTAATAGCTTTGGGAGATAAAGTGATATTTAATATTTTCATGTTTCAAAAGGAATTTCAGGCTTGGCTATACCATAAGGATATTTCACAACCAGTTGTACCTCCTTTTCCAGCTTTTAAGAATGTAAGAGAACTGAGGCTCTTAATATTATGATGAATAAATTCCATATTTGGATCCATGTACATTTTCACCATACATTACTCTTTTTAGATTAATTCTTTCTGTAAAAGAAAAGCTTAATATACTGCAATTTGTAATATTTACTTCTACAATGTAAAGATAAAATCTAGAACCTGTTTCAGAGGATCAATATTTGGTAAATAACTTCACATACCTACAGATATTAATAAATCATTTTAATTAAAAAGGGGAAGAAGGAACAGCTCTAAAGTCGGAAGAAAATACCAAATAATAAAAAACAGCTACATGAAATACATTTCAAATAATAACATCTACAATGAGGAGAAAAAAATTCTCGATTCTGAAACAAGAGGATAAGATAAAAAATAGAGTGGCTAAGTAGTTCTGTGGATTTTTTTTTTCTTTCAAGGAAATTTCATTACAAGAATGGACCTAATAATGACAGAGAAAAAGCTATTACTGTGGTGCCATAATTAATCATTTATAAAGCACACTATATCAACCTGCAGTAAAAGCTATTCAATACAAATAACTAGTGAGGCAATTATACAGCATATTATGTTTTTGCTTTTTTGCATCAAATTTACAACAAATTTTTTGAGTTTGGCTCAGTAGGATTAGAGCTCTTAAGAGCCCATACTCTCCAGTCAGAGGGGACCAGTGGGTGTTGGTATATCCTCAGCTTTGCAAGTGTTTGTAGAATGTATTCAGTTACAATAGGCCTTTGAAAGTATTCAGTCCTGAACTGACAATGTCAGGAACCTACGAATCCTTCTTAGCTGCTGAAACATTGTTGCACAACTCAAAAAATCAGTTATCCTTAAAATTCCTATCATCTATACTTTCTGCTGATATATGTAAATTAAATGGGTTAGGCTTATTAAGTTTTTGACTGAAAGACATACTTTTTCCTCTTTGGAATAATTCACGTTAAATTTTGAGTTTGTTTTTCTTTTTTAGTCATGTAAGCCTTTTCAATATCTCTCTTAAAATATGCTTACAATAATGACTTCTATATCCTATATCTATATTCTATCTATTTCGGCAGTATTTCCTTATTCTTGTTACTTACACAGCAAAAGTTCAAAATAAGCGTTTTTCTCACAAGTTTATCATGGGAGCTCAGGTTGGGTTTTTTTGTGCTCTGGATATCTCTCAGAATTATTTTTTTCCAGAAGATGTTGTTCATTCCTTAAAAAACATAACTTATGCCTTTAGCTGTGCTAAAGCCATTTCTTTGAATGGGTCAGAGTTGCTAATAACTCTGTGTGATTGTTATGTCTTGTTCATCAATTTGCCATGTTGCCAATATTTGTGTCATCAGAAAATTTTATCAAGCGTGGGGTTTTTTTCAAATTTACTTCTAGGGAACTGGAGGAAATTGTGACTATCATTGTACAAGTCATTAGGGATTCCTACTAGAAATGAGAATAGTGCTGGGTTTTTTTTTTTCATGCTTTATTTTTTTCATTCATAATGAACTGGAAAGAACTTTATCACTCTTTTGAGATAAAAATATACCAACCTGCATCTTTCTAAACACAATTTTATTGAACATTGCAGCCATTTTTCTGCAGGTGTGACTTTAACATAATGCTTAGCTTTCTTCCTTAAGTACTGCCATGCTTTCAATTTTCCTGTTGCAGTATCATCAATGGCAGTGTTGTAGTTTCTTTCTGATTCCTTGACTTTACATATTCGATGTAGGACACTGGGGACACAATGCTCTGCAGCAGGGAGGAAATATATGTCCCTTCCTGACCCTAGTGTCACAGGCTGCTCTCTCAGGCAGGCACATCCCTACTCCCTGGGAAAAAGGATGAAATTCTTTCTTTCATCATTATATTCATTACCTTTCCTTCATGTAGATGAATTTATATATGCATATTTAGCCCTCTCCAACTCTCGTCAGACCCCTTTAGGTACTGGAAAGTTGTTGGAAGGTCTCTCCCGAGCCTTTCCTTTTCCAGGCAGAACAATCTCAACTCTTTCGGCCTCTCCACAGTAGAGGTAGTCCAGCCCTCTGATCATCTTCATGGCCTTTCTCTGGACTCAGTCCAACAGGTTCAGACCTTTCTTATGTTGGGGACCCCGAAGCTGAATGCTGTACTCCTGGTGGAGTGACACCAGAGCAGAGCTTGGGTTGGGAGAATCAATTCCTTTGACCTGCTGGACCCAATTCTGCAGCCGAGGCTTTGTTTGCCTTTCTGGACTGCAAGCACACAGTGCTGGATTCCTGTTGAACTTTTTGTCTGCCAACACCCCAAGTCCTTCTCCCCAGCCCTGTTCTCAATCCATTCTCCACTCAGTCTGTATCTGTGGTTGGGATTGTCCTGACCCATATGTAGGACCTTGCACTTGGCCTTGTTAAAACATGAGATTCGCACAGGCCCACATCCCAAGCCTGTCAAGGTCTCCAGATGGTGTCCTTTTCCTCCAGTGTGTCCCTACAGAGAGCACCACACAGCTTGGAATCATCAGCAAACTTGCTGAGGCTGCACTTTTTTCCGCTGTCCATGCCACCAACAAAGATGTTAAACAGGGCAAGGAATAGTATTTTCCCCTACAATGGGTGCAACTACTCTCGTGCTATTAAAGACTGAATTATGAAAATTAGATGAGATCTTCAGATTATAAATCATCACAGGTATATAAACTTCAAAGAGATGTGTGTTAACTAATAATTTAACACAAATAAGATGTGAGCACGTTAATGTGTGTATTCATGATTCGGTAACTGTTAGTCTACCCATGAAAACATACTTATGGAGAATATGAAGTGATACTCAACTGCATTCAGGAAACAGTGCTTGATCAGGTTTTACCCTCAGGATTGCGATTTTTCTTTGTATGTATTATGAGCAGTTTTTCAAAGTGTTATCACCTGCAGCATGAAAATTTTCATCTTTCTTACTGTGCTATGAATCAAACCTTGCTCTTTCCTCCAGAAACAAAACAAAACAAAACAAAAAGGAGTATTTAATTTCTTCTATACATTTTTCATATCCCAATTGTCTTCAAACTTTTTTTTATAAGACACCATGAGTATAGTTGCTATTGGTTGGTAAGCTGTTCTTATGAAAGGTTGCTACTTTAATTTCTATATTATGCCACATCAATGAGGTGGTAAGTGATTAAAAAATAATAGGTTTGGTTTCTTCCCAAAGATTTTTTCAAGAAATTACTTCCTGAATGATAATTTGAATTCAGTATCAACAAATCAGTCACAATATATGTCTTTAATCAATACCAATATCCAGATATCAAATTGTAATAATTTTACTAATTGTTAAAATTAATTAACTTTTTTTTTAAGATAAAGATTTAAACATGACAGAAAGTAAGGAAATATCTACTCATATTTCTAGAGGAAGGAAGTGGAGCAAGGTAGAGATCAGTAGAATGATCTCTGATCATTCATTTCAGAGAAAATGAAACTATAGGCAGACAATTGTGGCACTAAATTTTTGACTTCTGGTGAGATTCCATGACACATGAAGTCCCTTGTGTCAGCTAAAGAGAGTTCCCATTTTTTTCTGCTTGTTTCATGCTCCCATATAAACAATTTGAACAGTAGAAATGCTTTCAGAAAGATACTTCTGTTTTACTAAGGATGATAGATGACAACTGAATCTTTACACAATGTAAGTACTTGGACAAGAGAAAATTTGAATGAAAAATAAAGTATAGTACAATGAAAGAGAAAAAAAAAAGAATAAAAAAGACATCAAGACAGCTACGGTGATTTTGAAAAGTTCTTGCACTGACCTAAAGCTGGCAGTTTCCATATAGTTTACAATAGCCTCAAGTGTGTTGAAGTCACTGTGTCAGCACACAAAGGGATTTTCTCATAACTAAAAGAAGAGGGAGAATTCTTTCTTAGAAAATGTGTCTTGTTCTAGCTATAATTTTTTGCACTAATTAACATTTATCATGCTATATTCTTCTTGTTTTTTCAGATATTCTCTTTTTGAATAATAAGGTCTAAAATTATTTGAAGTAGTACTGAATATCCTACGACAAAAGCAAAAATTATTGTATAGAATTTTTTTTTATTATTAAATAACTGCATAAACATAGAACATTGTGCCATTTCTCCTGTGCTAATTTTGTTTCAGCTCTCTGTTGGCAGTAAAACTGAGAGTGATACATAATATACAAATCAGATACTTTGAATTTTAGAAATAGAAGTCTTGGAGTTCACAGACGTATCATAAAGAAGCCCACTGGTAGCAGAGAAGAAAAGGATTCGAGGAAGGGGTTGCTTCCAAAGCTGATGATGTGAAATAGGATAGTTAAGAAAATGCTAAGACTGTTTTTCATAAGAAAGGAAAAATATTTTACCTGGAAGAGTGAATGGATATCAGTTGACATATATTAGGAGAGACTACTCTTTTATGTTGTTGATTTCTTAAATAATGAGAAATCAAAAAAGTATGCTGACCCACTGAAAATTATGAAAAACAAGAAACAGAAGGCTCTAATTTTCCTGTTACAATTAAAACAATTTTTGCCTGTTCCTTTAATAATAAATTTGCTATGAAAAGATACTAAAATAATTTCAAAATAATGTCTGTAAGGAAAACAAAAAAAAAGGAAAAAAACATTAAAAATGTTGAGGAAAAGGTATTAGATTCACAAATTATATTCTGGCAGTGGTTGCCTCTTGTCCAATAGTGAAGCACACATCAAATCCGGTGATATCCTAGTAAACATCATTTAATGTTGTCATAACATGTCCCATATTAAGATTGGATTCTATGTCCTGTATCAGACTCTATTCTGATCTAAAATTGTATGGATAAACTTCACAAATAAAGAAGAATTATTTTTTCTGTTGGTTGTTGATTATTGGTAGTCTGTCTCTATATAAATAATTAAGTAAATTAATACTGGCATACAAATGTCACGTCACCTTTCTTCAGCCACAGACTACAAATTCTTTTGTTTTGTCTGCTTTAGTTAATAGCTGAATGACTATATTTTTAAAAAGTCATTCAAAGAAGAAAAAAAAATGAATGTCAGCCAGAACACACTAATAGTTGGTAGCCAAAGTGTTATCTACTAAAATGTCAAATATGAATCAGAAGAGACTTCTTAGTCACAGGGAAAACACCTTGGATATTGTTATATCACCAGGAATATTGTTATATTCCTAAATAAAGGTATTCCAGAATCTAAAGCAAATCCACAGCCTTTATAAATCTAGGCTTTCATATGCTTTGGTTTAGTTTCTCTGTAGGAATGACAGAAAATAATTTGTTTCATTTTTAGCTAAGGAAAATATCTTTTTTAATGCAGGCAATAAATATAAAAAATTTTGTATAGTTCAGGCAGAAGTATTTAAAAATACGTTTTGTTCATTAGCCAAACGAGTGAGTCACCAGTATGGTCTTAACAGGAAGCAACAAGAGACAAACAGTTCAAGAGAGATGTATTTTATTGAATATCACTAAAGTCAAACTGAGAAACTCTCACTGTGTTCAATTAGAAAATTCCAAAAACTCTCGGAAATCTCGATGAAGTTTAGATAGTGGTCAAATTCATGTATCTGTGAGTCGTCAAACCACGTTCAGGACTTGACTTAGAACAAATTCTTAGTTCTTGATCAAATGTTAAGATGTGCCTGCTTAGCTTGGCTGTCTTCATTGATGCTTTTCTGACCAGGGACAACCAACTGTCTTAGCTCTGCAGAGTGAGTTCTGTTGCTGAAGGTCTGCTGTGGAAACAAGCACAATGAGAAAAAGACATGGCGAGTAATGGTTTTCCTAACTGTTTTCAAAGCCAATGAAAATTCAAGTTTTTCATGTTACTTGACTTTTCCCCACAATTCATTCCAACTGAGATGGCTTTTCATATTTCCTTCTGTTGCAGGACCTGGGTTTGATCAAGGGAAAGCAGAATTACATCTGAAGTTCTGTGTCTTTGATGTATACCCCTTTTTCCAAATCAAAGTTTATGTTTGACACCCTCCAGTGTAAAAATGAAGGCCTCTTTATTTGTATGTTTTTCACGTTAGGAATGTGTTTTTCCTATCTTACTTGGTTCCACCTCTGGCCGCTCAGCCCCTCCTTATAATCCACATATTTGTCATTCTTATTTCTTTGAAAATAATGAACTAAACACATACCTGTATATTTCAGCTGATTTGCACTTCTATAATATTGCAAAAGCAAAAAAAACCACTATCTTTGTGTGTTTATAATTATTTGCATCATTGAAGTGACCTTAAGTTCCCAGAGCAAACTAGAAAATTGAACAGAATTTTCAGATGTTGGTGTAAAAACAATTAAACAGTGGAATATGATACATCTATATTTTAGTATTTCTTCCTCCTTACTTTTTTCCTATTCTGCTTCCTATACCCATTCTTCGTCACATTTCTGTAACAGTTGACAATGTCTGAATCTTGTAGACACTCTAAATACTTAGCAAACTAAATACAATTGAGACCTTATAGAAGAAACAAATATGAAGTGATTCTGAAATGAATGCCATAATAAGAGGAGACTGAAAGAAAGAAAATGTCTGCTTTAGCTCTAAAAATTTCTGAGAATTATATTTTTGGATATGAAAAAAAGAAAACATGAACTTTATTTCCAATAACCTAGAGAATTTATAGAAAAGGAACTACATTAATAGGAACTATGGAGAACTTGTCTTTCTAAATGAAACTTTCAACCCCAGTAGAATTAAAGACTTTTTGGGCTTGGAAGGGACCTTTCAAAAATCATCTAGTCCAACCCTTTGTCATGGGCAAGAACATCTTCCATGGGACCAAATTTCTTGAAGTCCCATCCAACCTGGCCTTGACCACTTCCAGATATGGGGCATCCAGAACTTCTCTGGGCAACCACTTCTACTTTATTTCCATCCTTATTTGTAAAAAATGTCATTTTTTTATGTCAAATCTATTCTCTTTCAAATTAGATCCATTGTCCCCAAACAACATGCTTGGTAAGAAGTTTCCAGCTTTCTTACAAATCCCCTTATGCACTGAGGACCTCCATGAAGCCTTTTTTTTTCCAGTCAGAACAACATCTAACTCTCTCAGTCTTTCTGCATAAGAAGCCCTCATGATTTTCAAGGGCCTTCTTTGTGTCCACTCAATCAGATCCGTATCTGTCTTGTACTGATGACCCCAGAGCTGGACACAGTACTCCAGATGGGTTCTCATCAAACCAGAATAAAGAAAAAAAAAACATCTCACTTAGCCGGCTGGCCACCCTTCTTTTTGTGCAGCCTATGCTTGGCCTTCTGGGTTACAGGTGCACCTCAATGGCCCATGTCCAATTTTTCTTCCGCCAGTATTCCCAGGTTTTTCCCTACAGGGCTGTTCTCAGTTTATTCATCCCCTTAACTGTATTGATATTGAGTCTGCCCTGACCCAGGTGTAGTACCTTACACTTGGTCTTCTTGAACTTCATGAGGTTTCCATGGACCCAGTTCCCAAGCATGTCAAGATCCCTCTAGATGGTATTCCTTCCCTCTAGCAAATTGACTGCACCACACAGCTTGGTGTCATGCAGAAATTAGCAGAGGGCGAACTCAGTTTCATTGTCCAAGTCACCAGTGAATATGTTAAGCAGTACTGGTCCAATTCTATACTTGGTCCATGAATATGTATGAGACACGACTCATCACTGGTTTCCATTTTGTCCTGGAGCCATTAACTGCAACTCTTTGGATACGATCATCCAGCAAATATCTCATTCATTCTAACAGTCCACACCTCAAAATTTAGAGGTAAGAATGGGACCATATAAAAAGCTTTACAGAACTCCAGGGAAATGAAATTTTTACTCTTCCTTTGTCCACTGAAAGAGTCATTCTTTCAGAGAAGGCCACTGACTTAGGCATGATTTGCCTTGATGTTCGTTGTCTGTCTCTCATCACCTCCCTGTCTTCCACTCGTTTCAGCATAAATTCCTGGAAGTTCTTGTCAGGTACTGAGGTGAACCTCAGTGGTACTTAGCTACCAGGGCACTACTTTTTAAAAATGAATATGATGTTTCCTTTTCTCTGGTAACTGGAGAGATCACCTGGCTTCCATGACTCTTCAAATATGATGGAGAGCACTTTGGCAACTAAATCTGTCAATTTCCTCAGGGTTCTGGAATGCATCTCATCAGATCTTATGTATGTCATAGAATCCTGCAAATTTTAGCTAATTTGAGGGGTTTTTTTACTTTAACCATTTTCCCATTATTTTTCTAATTTTTTTTTTTTTTTTTTTATTAGCACCCTGGGATCATAGGTTTGCAGGTTTTGTAGAAGCATCTGTCTTCCATTATCTGATGCTATTTCTAGTTCTTTCTCTTACTGTAAGTTCTCCCATGAAGACTGCTGTGATTGCTTCTTTTCCGTGTTAGATAATTGATATATTTTGGTGACTCAGAGAGATGTCTCTGTGACCATCTCTGCTTTGATGGATATTGCCTTCCTTTGAATTGGTGTAAAACTGCCTTTCTATTTTGCTGTCTTCCCTTTTCATCTGCCTGAATTGTCCTTATGGATTGAGGCAACTCGTTCTTTGTGACCAGAAGGTGACTGTCAAGGGCAGGATTTGTCTTATCAAGCCCAGAAGTTTGAATGCAGATATTCATGCCTTAGCACATCAATTGCACTCCTGACAGTTACACATCAAAAAATATGAGACTTATAGGATAAGAGATAAATATAATAAGATAAGATAAGATAAATATCTAATGTGACCCAAAAGTATTATACTCTTCATTAGTCCTTTTAGCTCCATTTAATGCAGAGGGAGGTGGTCATTAAAGGCTCAGTTGCAGACAGCTGAACTTGAGAAATCCGAAGTGAGCTGAACATGCAAACACCTCCAAGTTGTTGGCTGACTTTATCCACGTAAATGAGAAGGAGAAAGTGAAGAAAAAGTGTATAACTATTTATCAGCATTACTAACCAAGTAATTGGCTTTAGGCAAAAAGCTTTCTTGCTTCTGCTTTTTTTTTTCTGTAAATATCCCAAACCATCTTGCTCTCTTTTATGTTTTAATACTACACTTTACAGAAAAAAGCCTGTCTAAAATTCCCAGTAGGAAAGGCCCTTCTCATTCTAGCATCTTCAAGATCTGTGGGAAACAAAAAATAAAACACAAAAATTAGACCCTGCTAAACCTGGCTCTGCAGGGAGGATTTTACTAGTGTGTGAATAAGTAAAACCATTTGTCCTCATGGACTCATGCTGACTGTGCACAGAGGAGGTTGGGGTTGCTTCCCACCCCCACTCAAGATGTTGCTGTTAGAATAAGGTTATCTGTTTACCAGCTTGTTTGTATTTCTTTAAAAAAAACAAACACACACAGCCTTAAAGAAAATCAGTGGGAGTGAATAAGAAAGCAATATATAAAAAGAACCTATATCTACAACGTTCTCATAAATAAATCATCAGCTATTCTTACCATATATTATCTCTGGAAAGATCTTAATTCTCATGGAAAAGCCATCAGTGCTCCTTTTTTTTCATATCTATGACACATTTTTCATCCTATACATAACTTGTAGCATTATTGTTTACTAAATTTGTCTGAAACTTTCTTTAAAAAATATTTTTATTAGTTACATGTAACTTCATTGAAATATAACTGTGAATGTCCAGTTTACTTTGGTTTCTTTTAGTGGAGGTATGTTGATTGTCTATTTTTAATCAAACAAATGGTTTTACTTGCTGTTCCTTTTTAGCTCTCCTAAACCCATTCTGGTCAGTCTTTTCTCACTTTCTTAATGATGTGGTTTCAGAGGAAAGCCTTGCCTAAGTATCTTATATGAGATTTTCAGGCTACCTTTGATCCAGCATTTTTACTTTGTGTAGGAAAACAAGAAGAACACTAAAATGAAACCAAGTCATCTGGGAAAATGTTATTTAACCATTTAAAAATATTACTTGAAATGTTTTTCCTGTGTTTCACTTTTTTGGAATATAAGGCACAGATTTGTGGAAAGACACTCAGTTTGGATAGAACCTTGGAAAAGCTACTGGTTGTATGTACATCAAACACTGAATCTCATTTTTAGCAGCTAAATATTCTTGGAGCCTATCTCCACTGAGCATGTACCTATTTCTTGCATCTTTTAGCACTGATCTAATAATGTAAAAAAAATCTCTACTAACATTCAGAATTTTTAAATGGTTGTTATATGAAATTTCTGGAACATTAAAATTTCTAAGAACTGGCCAAGAGGTAGAATAGGGTTAAGCAGTAACAAAAAGTTTATTAACTAGAGGCACAATATTCCCCAAACTATCCTGAATCTAATTTTTTCCCCCTCATTTTCTGCCCTTGAAAGGAAGGCACAAAATAAAGTAGGAAATACAATAAAAAAAAACACTAAAGCAATTTCCCTTACAGCAACACACGATAGTTTCTCCTTTGCTATCTATCATGTTTGATCCTCTCAGAGTTTGATTCTCAGGGAATTCAGAAGTTTTTCCTTCTATTTTAGTCACTTTAAGCTCTCGTACTGTTCTCATCAATGTGGCAACTGTTTCGTTTACTAATCGAACAGAATTTATCTGTACCCAAGCTTCCAAAATGTGTTCTTCCATTCATCCTCTTCAGCATGCATTCTATATAGTTGTATCTCTCAGTCTTTATTTTTTTTCCCCCTTATTTCTTATTGTAGAGATATCATTTCTTTGTGGTCTCCATGTTTCTCAGGACAGGCTACACTTTTGCGAGGGCAAGGGTAGTTGTTTGTTTTTCCTAAAGTGCTTCCAGAAAGCTAAGGCATTTCAGAATCTGATTCTTTCTGTAAGAAAGTTTCTTACTCTTTTTCATCTGTAGAGAAAAAACATAATGATTTACATAATTTAGAAAGAAAATGCTTCCTGTGTAAAGGACAGTTCTTTCATATGTTAAGCAAGATCAGTGCATTTTTTAATCATATTTTCCATTCCATAAAATCACAACACTGTCTCTGAGAAATTCTTTGCAAGTGGAGATACAGGAGTAACAAGAGCCCCCTCCACAGCTGTTGCTTGTCAATAGCATTGCTGCATCAGCAACATGCTTAAACAATCTGGGATGACAGGAATGCTATTTCCTTTCTCTCTCCAGGTGGGAGCCACTCCCCACTCTTTCCATGATTAAAGAGAATGACCCCAATGTCAGCTGCCTGGGTTTCAGGAAATATACCACCTTCTTGTAATGACAGTTTTAGGATTCCAGGTTTTGGTACATGAAAGTGGATTGTTTGTTTTGGTTTGGGTTGGGGATTTTTTGTGAGGAGTGAGAGGGAGAGTAGAGGTAGAGGGAGGGGGAGCTGGTTTTGTAATCACTGTGTTCACTGGGCTAACAGTCGCCTTGTTTTTAACTGAGAAGTACACAGAAATGTGCTAGCTTGGGTATGAACTGCACTGGCAAAGGACCTTTCAGCTGCTTTTCACAAGTAATACCTTTGTGTATCCCGCACAACACACGTGGGCTGCTCAGTAGCAGTCTTTCAAACACAGTTTTATATCCAAAATTGTAAGAGTTACAACATGCAAAAGATAGTCTTAAAAAACCCAAACGAACAAAAGACCCACAGCTGAGTGAAATCATGCTAACTTCATTCTTCTGACTTATTGACGACAAGGAAGTTCCATGAGGGGTCACACAATTCACAGACAAACACACAGTTTATCACAAACGTGTTGTCTCTATTAATTGAAAACTTTTCTCAAACCTTGATATGTGGTGAACTAGACACAGTAAGTTTCATCTCCATACATTGCATCATTTGTATTATTTTTTCCCAGAGAAACTTGTATTATACAAAGTACGACTTGGATTTTTTAAATGCACTTGAAATCAGTGGAGGGGAAAGCTGCATTGTGTTTATAGTAGAAAATAATGCAACTCCCTAGTAGTAGATAAGCAAAGCAAAGCAGCCTTTCTGAGGACCAAGTGCCCATCCTAGACATGATTCTGGGGGGATTACTTCAGAATTATCTAGTTTGGTTGTGTAGCTTTAATGCTCATTAACCGTTAAGGACCATGGAGAGATGTCAGGCATCTGACTTGGATGCCTGAAATAGACACCTCATGAATGCATGAGGTCCGTCGGAAAACCTTCAAAGCATCCATCCCTTGTTAACTCTAGGATCAAATGCAAGAGTATTTAATTATACAAAATGAAGAAGTTTTATTTAGAAGGACTTGTTCACTAGGCTTTTGAAGATATTTGGAATTTATATGCAAAAATTGTATCGGCTAGCTTTTATGTCAAAAGTGGTGTGAAAAGATTTTGCCGATGAAGTCAGAATTGTAGCCTAAAAACCTCAGCCTACTTTTTGATTTATAAATTTAATTTCCTAGTTATTACTAGAAGAAAACACTGAAAATTGAGGTTGCAAAAGACAAAGTAAATTTTGAGTATATCTGAACAGTAAACCATAGATAGATGCAAAAATATAAGTCAACTACTTGGAAAAGTCATGTAGAATTTAGCAAGTGAATAGAAAGCAACTTGAAGGATCAGCAAAATAAAATGTTTCCTCACTGAAGAAAAGAGATTTTCTGTTTGAGGAATAGATGTGAATACTGTATTTATCCCTCCCAAACTGACAAGCAAATTACCTCTATACTCATACAGAAAGAGAGAAAAAATCCAACACTGATTAGATTTCTAATCTTGTAAACACCTACCTGTTAAGATCTCACATTTTTTTCTTCTGTTTGAGAATAAATCTTTTGAGGATTAGAAAGAATAAAGCAGGCCACTGGACCTGATAAATGTTTCCAAATTAATGTCCTGTACTAGATCATTATTCTGTCATTGAGTGTTTTCCCATAACCGTAGTGTTATGAAACAGAAAGTGTATTTACAGCACAATCTAGAAGGACAAAAATGAGATAACTATTATTTTGAAGATTATCTTTGCAAACTACTTGCAAACGTAATACTTCCAAGATCAAACAAAAAATGTAAACTCAGTTTCTCAACTATTACCCCTTCATTTGATTATCACTGGACTAGATTCAGGCTTTACTAATTGGTACATGCCTGTTATAGAAGTTGGACTAGCAGCCTCACTCTGCAGCAGCAGGAGGAAGGGTTGCTATGTAACTAATTACATCTATCAGCAGTGGTTCTGTTTTAAATGGTGTATGAATTAGGCAGTCTCCTAGAAGCACGCACAAGTGAATTTGCCATTAACAATGAACAGCTCTGTGAAAAGAATGCAGTATAAATTTACTTAGTCCATCCTGGGATTAGGCAGACATCTCTACACTTATTTGGCCTCTGAAGTAAATTTCAGTGGAAAACTTAAGAGGCTTTTCTCTGGCAAAATGAATTTTGCCACATTGGTGCCTTATTGCAATGACCATATTCCAATTCCAATTCCACTAATGCAAGCTGTGAGTAAATTCATTGTACTCACTGGAATTACTCTAGATTTACAACAGTGTTATCTGAGATTTGCACCTCTATAAATTAACCGCAAAATGTGGCCACATGGTCTAGGTGGTTGTTAGTTTAATAGGAAAAATATAGTTGCATAAATAGTTGATATCTTTCATACTAATTTGGGGCCTCCTCACAGCTGCTTACTTACCCATTTATATTAATTTACTACACCAGAAACATGTCCAATTAAAAAGAAAGGTAATGCAGTTACTGTTCATGATTAGCAAAACTTTGTCATTTACACCTATCCCTACGTAATATTTGTCTCCTGAAATGTTTGGTACTGTTCTGAAAATTGTAAGGCTAGTGGATATTTGTTGTATCATGGCATCTTGCTTCTAAGGCTGTTGCAGTAGCCAGCTTAGTGATGACCAAACAAATCTGAGCTATGGATTGAAGCTGACCTAGCAGGAAAATCACAAATTGTACATTTTCAAGAAAACATGAGTAGTGGAAAAAGACTGCAATATTAATTAAAACTGTCACACAGGTCTCTCAGTCATCCTGTATTTAATTTAAAATCTTATTCCTGTTTGGGTTCTAGAATTTTTGCAGCTATAGGAACAACTAGGACAAACCACATTTTCTTTTATATAAAATTGATTGCTTCTAAAACTGCAAGGAAATTAGATAATCCCTCTATCTCTCTTCTTGCACTGTCCAATGGGGTTTTTCCTAGCTCATCCACAGGAGAATTTTATATAATAAAGGTTGCAGAAGAAAAATCATGCAAATTATGATTGCACTAAATTAAGCTGTTCTCAGCTCTATTAGTGAACTAAGGCCAGGTTGAGTTGGTTCCCTGAGGCCTCATTGTTCACTTTTCTAGGCAATAAAATAGTTGCTCCAGAGTCATTACTGTATATGAAACAAGTTGCTGCAGCTCCCCTCAATGAGGAACCTGACCCAAGGACTTCATAGCAACAAATCATCCAGTCTCCACACAGATAATTTAACTCTTGCTCTTCTCAGTGCAGCAGAGTAAAACTACAGTTGTTTTACTCTAAACAAGTGCTTTTCTAATCTTTCTTTGGTGAAAATGTCCTTTCTAAGAGATGACATTCATGCCACCATATGGCAGGATTAGTGTGTCAGACTATACATTCTGGTTGATGATACTTTAAACTATATACTCCAAAATAAAGAAGCAATGTGCACCAAACTCCAAGCATGCCTTGGGAAAAAAAGAGATGAATAAAGAAAAAATAATAGAAAAAAGAAAGAAAAAGTCAGTTCCAAAAGAAATTTTTAACAGGAAATGCAGATTACTCATCAGCACCTTGAACACTGTATAACTACTTGCACTTGTACAAAGTTGAGATTCAATTTCACAGCTTAGATTTCTAGAAATA
This sequence comes from Argya squamiceps, assembly GCA_037834095.1. Classification (NCBI taxonomy): domain Eukaryota; kingdom Metazoa; phylum Chordata; class Aves; order Passeriformes; family Leiothrichidae; genus Argya; species Argya squamiceps. Next base: position 79,140,607 of record JBBMKD010000001.1, read on the forward strand.
TAGTACTTTGTTTTTTCATAGAATAATTATATTGCAAAGCAGAAAAATAAAATAAAATATTCAGTAGCTATAAATTCCTGAAATTTTGAATTTTGAACTTCTTTATTATTTCATTCTTAAAAGGAATGAATCATAGAAATACAGTGGAGTAAAGAAAGATCATTTGCTTTGGTGCTTTGAATGGTATAAGGAAACATTTCATTTTCTGACCCCTAGAGACAGGAAAGTATGATAAGATACATGTGAACTTCTATTTTGTCTTTCTATCAGTGGAGCAGTAAAACAAAAAAATATTCTTATTTTCTCAAATACACATGTACAAACTCAAAAATATACTCTATTTAAGTAAATTAAATTCTTAAATATTCCTTTTTTACCCTGAGGTAAGAGGTCTAGAAGGTAGAATGGAAGAGTATTATTTTTTTTCCCTTTTATACTTGCTGAAGAAAAAGATGCAGAGAGAGTCCAAGGAGTGAAAAATACTTTTGAGTTATGTTGCACATTATTCTAATCTGCACATCATTAGACTCATCTGACTTTTTTCATCGATATTTTTGTTACTATTATTATTAATAATAATTTTTATTATTATTTTTATCCTGTTACTTAGTTTTCAAGGTCTGCTCTACATATCTATATACAAAAGATATATGGTGTTGAGGATTTTTTCCTGCTTTTCATACTGTTTGCAAAAATGCTAAGATGGCTACATTCAAACTGCTCCAGAAAACAAGAATTAGCAAGCACCTAGCCAATGTACTGTATCCAAATGCTTAGTCTGCTCGCATATTGTAAAGCTTCCACCAATTTCCAAAACACAGAGGAAGTAAAACCTTAGTCCTGGCTATTCATTGGAAAAGTGACAACTCCTGGAGGAAAAATTGCAATTGAAGTTAAACAAATGGGGCAAACAAAAGCAATTGCAAAAATTACCAAGGGCCACATATACACTCTCAAGACAGCTCTGGGATGTTGCAGTTCTGAACAAATCACTACTATGCCACCTCATGAAAATAAACAAAAAACACTGTGGCTCTTGTACCTTAATCAGGTGGGAAAGAGTTGGTTAGACAATTAAAAAAAACCAAACACATTTGCTAGTTAAATTATAACTTACTCCAGCTTAGATGTCATCCCTCGGGTAGCAAAGATTTAATTTGACTGCATAGCTTATGCTGGTTTACCATATAGAATAAACTCTGCCAGAAAAAAATATGTTTTCTCTTTATTTAGTGAGTATAAATATGCACATTTTTGAAGAAAAAAAAAGTCATGTACATTTTATCAGAAAGGAATTGTGATATAGATGTGGTGCAAGCACTTGTAAAGAACTTGTAAATATTTAGAAAAAAATAAGGTTTAAACTTACTTTTTATATTGTTATTTAAATTGCCAATGTCCAACATCCTTTATGACCCTGGCTTTCTACTAAGCTTATTAATTTACTTGTACGATTGCTTTCTCCCCATCTCCACAAGAATGTTAACTGAATACTAAATAGGTCTGCAGACAATACAAAACTGGGAGGAGCTGTTGTCTCCCTTGAGGGCAGGGAGGCCCTGCAGAGAGGCCATGACAAAACAGGGGGCTGGACAATCACAACCCATATGAAGTTCAGCAAGGGAAAGTGCTGGATTCTGCACCTGGGATGGGCCAACCCTGGACAAGCAGTACAGAGAGGGGAATGAGAGGCTGGAAAGCAGTGCCATGGAAAGGGTCCTGTGGGTCCTGGTCAGTGCCAAGTTGAACATGAGTCAGCAGTGCCCTGGCAGCCGGGAGGGCCAAGTGTGCTCTGTGGGCACCAGGCACAGCAGCACCAGTGGGATTGTCCCGCTCTGCTCTGCACTGGGGCAGCCTCACCTTGAATGCTATGTGCAGTTTTGGGTGCCATCATATAAGATATTAAGCTATCAGAGAGTGTCCAAAACACAACAACAAAGGTGATGAAGAGGAGAAGCCATATGGGTAGAAGCCATATGTGGAGGGGCTGAGGTCACTTGACTGCTCAGCCTGGAGAAGAGGAGACTGAGGGGAGGCCTCATTGTAGTCTACAACTTCTTCATGAGAGGAAGAGGAGGGGCAGGCACTGATATCTTCTTTCTTATGACCAGTGACAGGACCCATGGAAATGGCATGAAGTTGTGTCAGGGGAGCTTTAAGTTGGATATTAGAAAAGCCGTCTTCACCCAGAGGGTGGTTGGGCACTGGAACAGCTCCCCAGGGAAGCGGTCACAGCACCAGCCTGGCAGAGTTCAAGACACATTTGGACAATGCTTTCAGGCACATGGTGTGTGATTCTTGGGTATGGTGTTGTGCAGGGCCAGGATTTGGCATCCATGAGCTTTGTGGGTGCCTTCCAATTTAGCTTTTGCTGTGGTTCTGTGAATTTTTGAAAAAGTAATAGTTATTTATTTCTCTATTTAAATGACATTCCTCAGAAAAGAAAAAAGAATTCACACATAACGCTTAATTTTCAAATGTAAGTTTTTTAAAGGAGTAGTATTTTTGTTTGCTTGTTTGTTTTAATCTGTATTGTTTTAAACATTGAAAACGCAAATAGCATAGCTAGATCTTTATTCCTGCAGGTGAACAAGATTCGAGCTATGCATTCAAAGACAGGTGAAAAACCACTCCTAGTAACACTGGAACAGGTTCCCCAGGGAAGTGGTCACACCACCAACCTGACAGAGTTCAAGAAGCATTTGGACAATGTTCTCAGCCACATGGTGTTACTCTTGGGGTGTCCTGTGCAGGGCCAGGAGCTAGACTTGATGATCCTTTTGGGTCCCTTCTGACTCAGCATATTCTCCAATTCTGCGATTCTATGAATATTCCACAGATATTGTGTTGTTATTTTACCTACCTTATGGGCAAGGAGTTGATACTCAGAGGATGTGAGAGGTGGATTTATCATACATCACAGCTATCTAGTTATGAAACAGTGCAAAATTCAGATACAGTATGTGCTTGTTTGCTATTTGTTGCATACTTAAGAGCCTTAAGTAATTGGTATTATAATTTTCCAAGCATCCAAAAAGTATATTTCTTGGCATGTCCAGAAGTCTTGCCAGTGCTTAAAAAATTGATGGATTACCTTATGCTCAAGATTCCTAGGGAACTACAAACTAAATATTTATCTTCCTATTTTGTCCAAGTACTTGCTCTAGTAAATGTTCCCAGAACAAGCCTGCTAAACCACACTGTGTGCAAGAAACAGCTGTGGTGCCATCACTGTCTCCTAAGAAGGCAATAAGAGCAAACCTGTCATTCATACATGAGAAATTATATTTAATTTCCTCTTCTCACCAGGGGAATTTGAATGAGTGCCTCTGAAAGACTGGAGTATGCAATAGCATGTAGAATAAAATATACAGTAGATTCAGATGGGATATTTCATCCTTTCAAATTTAATTCAATTTATACAGAATAATTAGAAAGAATAAAAGTAGGAAGTTACAGCATGAATACAGGAGTGGGTGCAAACAGGCTTAAACACAGAGTGGCTTCATGGGTATGCTGCTGTTTTGCTTTTGTCCCCATAATCCCCAGACTCATGCTGGCTCAACACAGCTGCCACAGGGCACTAGCAGAGCTACCTTGACAGCAATTGGTTTTGTTCGTGTCAACTGATGGATATTATACTTGCTAGAGGGGCTACCTCACTGTCTAGTATTTCCTTAAATCAGAATATATTTTTGAGAATTAAGGAATAGATCTGATTTCATGGTTACAGACCTTTAAATGATTGTCCATGACTGTCCAAAAGGAAGTTCTTTGCTTTTTTATTTGTATCCGGGGCAGAAAGAGACTGCAAATTGTAAATAGATGAACTATGTTTTCTTTAGAGTTAAGAAAATGTCAAAGCTGATATGTTTAGCCAGCAATTAAACAAGAGCAAGTGTCAAAAGAAGAAAATATACATCACAAGTTCAGGAGTCACTGTAAAAATCAAGTTCACAGGGATGATTGCTTTCATTAAGATAGACATTGCCAAGCATGTTACAGAATAGGAATTTATTGAAGACCATGCAAACTTTCTGAGATTTCTCAGGTCCCAGCATGTGCCAAGTGCTTTCCTAGCAGACACTAAGAGTGAGGCTCTAGTGCACTTTCATCAGGAGGGAAAAAAACAAAAATCAATGACCCACTTTTGGAAACATGGAAAAACAGTCACTTAGAACTTGAGTAAACTGATCCAGCTGACCATCTCTACATATAATTGTCCTTCAATACTGATAACTAGAGCTCTATTTCCAGTGGGGAAAGAATTCACTTGAAAATCTAGACATGGGCTTTTAAAATGTCAAAATGTAAAACTAAAAAAAAACCAAAGCCAAACAAAAAGAAATGAGCTTGCAAATGCATTTTTTCCTGACAGCTTTAAAAAAGAATAACAGTCCTTTTGACCTTGACAATTATCAGTTCCCTATCTGACTTTTCTTTTTTTTGTGTGTGTTTTGCTAGGTTTTACAAAGTTTTGACACTAAGGAAGATAAACGACAGTGAACGGTATCAGGTGTCCTGCAGTATTTTCTGCAGTGCCCAGGGGTTCCACTTGGTTTTAGTATACTCAGCACAAAGATGGGCTGTGCTAAGCATTTTACTGAATTTTTAGAAAAGATGCTGGTGCAATTATCATCCATGTAATTTGCCTTCTGGGAAAAAAAAATTGTTAGCCAAATATCCCTTCTTCATTCTTTTTTACTAAGGCTGAGTAGCTTTGACAGAAAGCTCCTCATTTCAATGAAAAAATATTTCAAAGGATTTTTCAAGAAAAATAAGCAATAAGAATCTTTTTCAATATTCCAGTTTGAGAAAAAAAAAAAAAAAAAACAAACCCAGAACAACAAAACAAAAAGCCCCAGCAATATTAAAACTGTAAAAATAAAAAACTGGAAAAATGTATCAGATCCAGCGAGTGACTGAAACGCACACATCAGCCAATAATTTACTCAAGAAGTTTTGCTGATATCTTAAACTGTGAAAATAAGATTACAAAAATAAAACAAACAAATAAATAAAATCTACTGAGGATCTGAAAGATCTTCTAATATTTTGGGCGCAAAGCATTCCATGGAGTTTGTGTCTCCATATTTCATAGTATATGTGCTTTTATGGAAAATCTCCAGTGCTGTGTTTTCTCAAGTAACTTCTAGCTCTATCCCAAAAAGTTTTGACCTCTATTTAATCCAGAGATCATCTCTTGCCGCAGTTCAGTATATGCAATATAAAGGCAGAGTTTTATGATGTATAAATATCACTGTCTAGTTGCATTAGAGGTTTGGAATTGTTACAAGCAACTTGAATTGAAAAAAAATGAACACAAAAAGACTACTTATGATTATAAAATTGAGTGACACACATATAAAAAAGAGGCAAATCCAAGGGCCATAGACATAGCTGATAATTCTTAGATGGATCTAGCACGGTGGATGCAAACCAGTCTAAATATCACCGGTTTCATGATCCGTGTCCCAAACTGATCAGTTTGGTAGTGTTGATGCAAATGCTTCTCTCTTAAACTGATTTCTCTTGTATATTGGCATTTCACCTGGTGTTTACGTCAGTTTATCTGAGGTGAAAAACTCAGAATCCTTTCCTGCAAGCAAGAATTGTATCCATTATTTAAAAAAAACCCAAACAAACTGTAATGGTTTGAAAGCAAAACAAATGAGAGGCTCCAAGTCAGAAATACAATTTAATAAGAAAAAGAAAAAAA
>JBBMKD010000001.1:79146425-79173025 GCA_037834095.1 Argya squamiceps
AACAATTGGTTTCAACAGTTGATGAAGAGGGTGATAGAATACTTTGTGCATATCTTATTCTACAACCCAAGACACAAACCTTGACTCTTTTCTATCAAAAGATAAACTGTGCTTATATTTTATGTAAGTCTACTTAATTCAGAAACAGATGATCAGGATTAACTGCTGTCCTGAAACTCCTGGAAATCTCCCACAGAACTGTTTTATCAAACCAAATGCTTGATAGGTCTGAAGGTAGAAGAGCCTATATTCTTTCCTATATTGTAGACCAAAAAATTGTAGAATTGTTTAGTCGGAAAACCAGTACAAGGACTATCTGAAGGAACAGAGAATAGGAAAAAAAAAAAACTTTCTGCCAAAGTGAGGAAATTATTAGACAAGTATGTACTGACCTCTTGAGGGGAGGGGAAGTACATTGCTCCACTCACCATGCTCTAAGGAGGTTACCATGCACGCCCTTTATGAGATGGCAAAACTTGACAATATGAGTCTCAGGCCAGACTGAGCTTTAGAAAAAAGCTGGGTTTCTTGTCTGGGTAGGTAGGAACTAATGACTAGTTTCTCAAATAAGAGAAACAGATAATAAAAAGAGATATAAAAAGAGAAGGTAGCTAGGAAATTCTGAAGGTAATACAGGGATGGCTGCAGTTATGAGTGTCTTAATTCTGTACTAGTTACTAAATATTTTACTGTTTTCTGGAACATTGATTGTTTATGTGTCAATATGTGATATTTATTTAATTTCAAGAAGTTAAACCACAGTCATTTTCAGCATGTGCAGTACAAAATTCACATTCTGTCTTTCACAGACATGAGCTAGGCTCATACCTCATGCCTCACTTGAAGTCATGACTGTGAGCTCTGAGTCACACTATGTGCAAAACTACTATTCAAGTCAGTAGAGCTGGGATTCATCTCACTTAAATTCTGGAATGTGATTAATCTGCCCTGGTTTGGATGCTGGCTTTAGGATGAGATGAATCACCTTGTTTGTAGTTATGACTATTTTTTTCCACTGACTGCAAAAGAACTCTTGATAACTTTTGCAGGTGAGATTTCTACTCTATGGATGACTAAAGTTAGGTGAGATAAACCTCAGCTGAGTTTCAGTAAAAGCTATGGTCAAATGAAGTACAGGCAGCAGAGGATACAAAGAGCCGTTTTGCTTAATCCTTCACAAAATTTGAGGTTTCATCAATATATCTTTGTAGTGGTTTAGGGCAAATCTGGGAGGAAACCTCTTAAGGGGGCACTCCCTCCCCTCCCCCCAAACAGTCCAAAATAAAGAAACCTCCTCGGAGAGAAGTGGAAAGAACCCTGTTTATTAAACAGGCAAAGCACTCCCTGGCACAATAAATTGAACAATACCCGATGATAAGAGCTTTGTGCTGCTCTGGAGAGATGACAGATTTAGAAAAGAAGTCCCTCCTGTAGGTGGTTGCTCTGTGTCAGTTCCTCTGGTGCTGGGAAGCGTTGCTGCACAGATCTTGGTGGGTTCCAGATGCAAACCCCACACGGTGCTCCCCCGGGTCCTCAGTCCAGAGAGATTTTTAACAGTTCCAATGAAAGACGAAAAAAGGGAAAAAAAAAAAACAGAAAAGAAAAAAAAAAGAAAAAAAAAAACAAACAGGAGGAGAAGGAAAAAAGAAAGCGAAGCTTCTGCTCCCTCTTACTAACTACACACTAACTAACTAACTACTGAAAAAAAAACTCTCCGTGTGTGCTGAATTCGACTCTCAAGGCCAGCCAGTGGAGGACAGTTTCTAAAAACAAACTCTGTGCCTCTCCCCTCCCCCCAGCTCCCAGACCTCTCAGATGATTGGGATAAAAACACCACGTCACCCCAAGACAATCTTCTAGCTAGATTTCTGAAAGAGGTACTGGAAAGCTTCTTTCAAAAAAAAAAAAAAAAAAGCAAAACACAACAACAATGGAATACAATCCTTGCATGCAATAATTGCGTGCAATAATTGTTGGGGTTTTTTTCCAGAGTGTTGTCAGCCTTAAGTAACTGTCAGCAAGGGCTTAGAGTTCTGAAGGAGGATCGAAGAGAGTTGGCATACTGCTATTGCTTAAAATGTGTATGTTTCTAATACATCTCAAGCATTCAAATTGCAGTGACTACAACATATTTAGTGCCTTACCACGATATGTAATAGGTGTTAAGTTAGACCATTTGGTTTCATTTTGGGGCTTTGATTTAGAACATTCCAGTTTGGGCATTGCTATGCTGAACATTGGTTTCTGATATACTTGAATTGCTTTATTCATCACACTGTACTTCTGTTTTTCCTACTGTACTTTGACCTACAGTGAGACCTTACTGGAAGAATAAAAGTTTAAGGAATTGAAGGATTCTCAATCAATTGACAGATTGCCATCACCTTCACAGTAATTTTCAATTCTTATGCATGAATCTCATGTCAGAACATAAATATATTTATCACAAAATTGTAATATAAATTCATTGCTAGCAGAACACATGCATAATGGTTTTGAAATTTTGTAATATATAGAAGCTGTTGCCTAGAGAAAAATGCTTTGTATATAGTGCATGTAGCTATGCATATGTACACATATACACACATGCATACATATGTTTATATGATTGAAGGATGGAGGCAAACAGAGACATTTGCTATAAATTACAAATGAATGTTTAATCTTGACAAGGCTTTACTTGTTTGAGAATCAAATCTTGGTTCCTCAAAAAGCAAATTATCAGAAAGATTCTCTTTCACTACTGCCATTAACACAGATAATGTAACTGACGACAGTTTAGCTTGGTTTCAGCATCGTTCTTGGGCCACAGCTGCTTACCAGGCAATCTAAGCACCACTTGAACGCTCAGTTGCAGATTGACCTTGTGGTAATTGAGGTTATGAAAAGGCTCTTGTTCTCTGAAATCTCAAATGAACACCTCTCCCTCTGGGAGACAGCAGGATATTCAACAATAGCAGCCCTGCTGAACCTGCGAGATTCTTTCTGCCGCTCTGGTCAGTGCTGAGGTCAGGATGACAAACAAATGCCTGTGATGAGGTATAAGGAATGCAATGGAGTAGCAAGTCAAAATGAAATTATCTGGGCTGCAATTATTTTCTTTTAATTGTGCCTCATTCTCTCACCCCAAAAAGGCCTGCCAAGTATTTGAAAACATATTTTTAGCACTTTTCTCACTGGTATCAGGAATATTTTGTGTTCTTATTCTTGATTTTTTCTGTATTTAAAAAAAAAAAAAGGAAAATAATGACATGTTAAGACCTCATTTCTTTAAAACAGAGAACTGTCTTCTGAAGTTATCAATTACTTCACTTTGCAGCATGAGCCAGCATCTGAGCATCTCTGCTCCTGCCAGTAATTAACATTACAGTCAATGGGAATATGTTGAGGCTTTCAGAGGAAGTGGGGATAATTAAACTAATCACAAGAAGTACACAACAATTATTGTTATAATTTTAAATCTCAAGCCAATTAGCTATGCTAGCCACTCTCTTTGGCAAAACCTCACTGTTTATGGTAGCTAAATATAAGATTAAAATTAGTGATGGCAGAATATCTTTTAGCTACCCAGCTTAGGTCAGGACTTTTTGTTTTGATTTAAATGCTGTATACAAAATTAAGGAAATACTCTCCAGTGGCAAAAACCTTTTAAACAACCTATTAATACTTACTTGGCCTGAATATCCTGCTGGAAATATAGAACAGGGTTAGCCCCAAAAGAGAATCGAAGACAGGCACAGGTTCTCAACATCAAAAACTGAAGTATGAACACCACGATTTTAACAGAACGACTTGTCTGAAGATTTTGATCCACGTAACAGGTGTATTAATAGGCATTAAGCAGCCTTAGGTGAAATTGTCACTGTAGAAGACCAGAGCTAAGCACATTTTGTCTCAAATATTCTGAGTATTGCTTCAGGAAAGGTGTGATCAGACGAGAGGGTCCTGGGGCAGAGAGAGCTGGGGCAGTGCTAGCCGGAGTAACTTCCTGCTCCACCTTGAGACTTGCGCTCAGTCCCACCCACCCAGCTCATTTCCTGGGGGAGGGCTGGCTGTGCTTGCAGCAACCAAGGAGTGTGAAAAATCTAGTTTTCATAAGGGGCATGCACCAGGTTAACTACAAAAGGGAGCAGATAATGCCCCCTCATGTTCTTTTTCCTATTTTTTACTCTCATTTTTTGTCCCAGCTCCATGCAGCAGGACCGAGGTGGGATTTAAGGACTGGTGATGTACTTTGTCCTCTCACTCCCTTTTCTTGTTTTCTTACTTTGCTTTGTATGGGCAAAGTACAGTCATCACATTGGCTTGTTAGCCAAAAGCTTTCCAGTCTAAATAGTGGGCTGGTGGCTGGAATTAAGACAACTATACAATAAAAGCATAAGAGCTCCCTGACATGTGTTCTGGTGTTCTCATTCAGTATTATGAGAGTGTGAACATCGTGTCCCCTACAAATGGGTCATGACAATCACTATCTTAGTTTCACTAATAGTTTATTTAAAGTCATTCATCTTAAATGAAGGTGTGACAAAATTTTGTTGTGAATGGTAATTTCATTAATCTGCTTTACCCTCTAGATTATATTTTCAGGCAGTCTTATGTCATAACTCTAACAAATACTGGAAGTATGCAGTACTATTCGATTTAAAGCAAAACAAAATACCATCATTATCAAGACAAGAATGTAAGGATATCATGGTGCCTGGAATGCAGAGAAAGTATTTGTCTTTCCAATACTACAGCTGCCTCCATGCAGGCAAAATATTTAGAATTTCTTTTCTGCAAAATACTGGCCCAGTGTCTTTGAATCTAGACCACATTAAGAAATGACCGGCTGAATTCCTGCATCAGACCTTGTAGTATACAACTTCCTTTGCCTTCTGATTTTAAAAGAAGGCAGGTGCTACAAACATCATCTTCTCTCTTTCCTCTGCCCACCTTCTCTCATATCTTTCAGTTAATCTTTTGTGAAAAGTTGCTCTGGGTAGAAGTTTCTCTAAATGGAGAGCACTTTCTTGGTACACCTGTGTGCATGCATTCATGTATGAAGTATTTCAAGAGAGCAACAATTTTTTTTTTAGATTTCTTGCAGCAACAAAAGACTTTTTGTTGTTATATCATATTCCATATGCTGATCTTGACAGAACTGACATTAAATCCATTCCAAGTCCACTGAGAGAGGAGAGATCCACCTTGTTTTGCTGGATGTGATCTGTGATCAGGGTTTGACTTCTTTACAGAAGAATTTTAAATAGGCTTATTGCACCTTAATGTCAGATATAAAGATAAAGAAGCGTGTTTTATCCAGAAATATTATTTATTCTTTTATTTCTTCCTAAGCTAAAGGGCACATTACACAAAGAGGATTTTTTTTTAGTCAAAATATAAATTTAGATGGGTTTTTTAGAATACTTCTTTATAAAAGGTAATTTTTTCTTCTTCTTTCTTTTTTACTGGCTCATATTTTTTAAAAAAACCCTTTTATTCATTTCCTGTTAAAAAATTGATATATTATGACACATTTCATGTGTTAGCTTTTACTTTCCTTCCTGCACTGCTGCTTCCTAAACCTTAGAGAAGTTCTAACATTGCTTTTCTAAAAAAATTAAATGTTAATTTTTCCAAGATAGCATCTATTTTCCATGTAAAATTTTGTTAGCTTTCTGTCAAATTTTGCTGAAATACAGCAAGCAAAATACATATTTTAGTTCTGTTCTAAATTATAGCCAGGCAACTATTATCCATGAAATGCAAAAATTACACTTTATTGTGCCGATCAGAATCCAGCGTTCATTTCTTACATTTAAAATCCCTCTCTCCTGCCTTCAAGGAATGTGCTCTATCTGAGATAATAGAATAAAAACCTTTCAAGATAAATATTCTTCTGCCTTTTTGTATTTGTTTCTACCATGTTCTACATCAGCCTGTGAAAGGGTCAACAACTTTCCTTCTGAACTGAAGAAGAAAAATGGCCTTGTTCATTATTATAAAAAATAGGAAAAGGTTCCTCCGCCACATGGTTGTGTTATCAGTTTACACACTGATGCATGTTGCAGGAAATTATGAATGAAAAGATAATAAAATGGTTTTTGACCGTCTCAGTAAAACATGCATGCTGCCAACATTTTTGTCATCAATAATTCTCTCATAAACATGGGGCTCTTCTTTCATTATGCAGGCTGTCATGCTTTATTGAACCACATAATTTCACCTAATTAAAATAAGCAGTGTGTAGTTTCCTCCTCCTTCTGTTTTTCTTAGCTGGATGAGTGCCAGTAACGATGTTTAGAGTATCCTAAGTGGACATCCTATTAAATATTCATTTTTATGCACCTCTTTTCAGTCAAAAGTACAGTAACTCCTGCTGATTTCCTTTGTGAATACCAAAATGTACTCTATCTTTTTTTTTTTTTAATTTAATGTGTACTAAACAGTCTAGGACTTGCAGTTAAGGAGGCTGGAAAAGGTTTTAGTTTGTTAAAATGGGCAAAACGATAGGAGACAATGCAAAACAGTTTACTGATATTAAGCCAACAACATAAACCATTCAGTCTCTCATAAGTAATTATGCTGCAAATCACTACATAATCACTCATCTGCTATTGCAGTGGGTTTCTGTTTGGGCAACTCATCTCAGACAAAGTTTGTTTTCTCCTTCCAAAAAAAGAGGAAGATGGCTCCATAACTTTGTGCACACAGAGAATTCAAACTAGAATTATATTGTATTTGCCATATACCATTCAGAGCAGAAATAAATCTGATCCAGCCATGGTGGCTGTCACTAGTCTACATTTGGCAATGTAGACAGCAGTGAGTTCTTGCTACAACACATGCTTTTCATTTTAAGACATGACATTTTTTGTTCATTTTATTGCATTAAAGTGTCTTAGGCATAAATACGGGACAGAGATGGTTTCATGAAAAGAAAATCAGAATTGGAGAAATTATTAATGAAAGGATTGTTGAACTAGTGAAGAAAAGGAAAGACAAGTATAGTTTAAGTTTTCAAAAGGGCTTACAGCCATGACTAACATTTTCATCATAAAACTGCTTTGCTTTACACACAACCATGAAAAAAAATGGCAATAATATATGCTAATACTTTGTTAGATCCTACTATGAGTCACCTTCCTGAAGCTGTCTTTATAAATAATGTCAAAAGTGTGCCAAATTACAGTCATAAGAATCATAAGTTTTCTCCATGCTTCGGTAAGGTACTATTGTTCAGGAATCAAAGGGAGCTCAGATTTACCATATTGTCACATTTTCCCTCATTTGTTCTCATCCATTAACAGCTTTTAGCTTATAACTGAATTTCATTTTCAGAAAGATTAAAACACAGATGGATAATCAGAAAGGCAAAGCTCAGGAATATCAGAAGAATCATTCTTTATAATGTCAGTTATGACATGATTATCACAAGTCCTGAAGTGTAGGAATTTAGGGGATTTTGAATCCAAAAGAGGATAGCTTTTATTGAGTTTCATAAAAAATTGCTTACATGTTCTGTTTATTCCAGGAATTTCAACTGAGGTTCTGTCCTGTAAATTTTAGGAATTAAAATTACTGAAAACATTCACTTGCCTTCCCTAGTAGTTATGGGCTTATGTAGATGCTTAGAGTTCAGCATCTGCTCAGAGGATTTGAAAGGCTTTATTTAAAATGGGACAGCCATTCTTCCTTTGCATGGCTCCTATTATCATACTGAACACCTTATGATGATTAAAACCTTTCTTCTCAAGAAAATTCTCTGATAGATGCTAGTGCTTTCACTGACATTTTACTGTACAGATGAAAAGCAGAACTATATAGCCCAAAGCAACATAAGAACTCTCCAAAAGGTTCTTAGTCTTCAGTTTACTCTATTATGTTACACATTTACAAGAAGTTTGGGTGAATTATATTTGAGTTCTTTACCTACCTATGATACATAAAATAGGAATATTATATATGTGTTTTGTTCTGATAGCACCTATGAGCCCTATTCAACCAGAATATAACTAATAATAGGAAAAAATATTTTTAATAATTGATTGAACATGTATTTAAATTTTGGCTCTTCCTACATTTAAAAAAATGCGGAAAGATTATGATAATTTGCCAGTGAGAAAATCTCTGAAAATTAATGACTGCCTACTGAAACATGGATGCCATATTGTGTAGCTGTAAATTACCTTGCATTATGGAGTGACACGATATTAATTTTTTCCTGTATCAAAGAAAGAATAAAGTACAGATTAATTTTGAAGCATATTCCAATGTTATCTATTGATGGATTTGTCCTGTTTGAGATGAGAGCTTTCTCACAAGCTAAAGATTATAGAAGAGATAAATAAATTGTTTTCCATATGTTTATGCATATAGTCACTATACAGGTAAATAATAGTGCATTATATAGCTATGATTTCATTAACAATAGTCACTCTATGTTTTCGTAACTCAGTCAAAATATTATACAATTGTAACCTTATTTTTTTAACTTGTTTCAATAACAATATTTAGTAACTTCTTTATAGATTTTAGACTTAGATATGTAATAGAAAAGTGACTGCAAAACTATTTGCAACACTGTAATTTTATTTAACTAATTTTATTTAACAAAAAGGAAATTTAAGTTTAATCTCTCCATAGCACAATGTGGAGGGATTCCTTTCAACAATGAAGTAATCTGAACACCTCATATAGTTTTAAAAGCAGTATAAGGATATAATTAAGCCTATGAATCAAAGCCCAAAAATGAAAAGAACCTTTGGACCATGCCTTGCATTTGAAAATTCCTTTACCAGGGCTCACAAAGTAAAAGGTCTTGGGTTTTTGCAGCTTGCTTTATTTCATTACTTACTTATTTTGATTTTTGCGTGTTTTTTTTTCTTTTAAATTATCATTATCACAAATAATTCATTTAAATTATGAAATACTTCCAGAAAAATGTGTCTATTTATGTAATTTTCCTTACCCCCTATAAATACATACATAAAATATCTTGTTAACACCTTAAAGTATAAAGCTCTTGGAAAAAAAGGACACAATAGAAATCAACTGGGTTTTCTATATTAAAGGAAATATTCAGAAATGAATGCAAAATAAAGAATAGTAATGCCAACAGTGAAAATTCAATATTATTCTTTCTTTTGACCAAGAATGATACCATCACAAAAGCTGTGAGAGAAAATAGACACAGAAAAATTGAGTCCTTAACCAACTTCTCTCTGCTTTTGAACTCAACAAATTAATCCTGGTCAAGCAATACCTATGATTCAATTACTATTTTCTTGATCCTCTGCACCCTACTGAAAGGGGGGTTTTATGTCATTCAGTTACCTTTTAAGCCTCCTCCATTTTCTATCAGCACTTTATTTAACAATCATTCTTCAAAAACATTTTTGCAAAGCGCTCTCTAGGGGTTTTAACCTTGCCTCTTGGGTGAAATGTTGGAATAAGAGTAATGATGTCTTATTAAAGCTAGTCCTAATAAGAACAGCTCATCCTCGCCCTGTGGTGCCCTTCAGAAATACAATGCTAATGTAAGAGAGAGGCTCTTCCTAGCATGTGTTGCTAACTTGAGTGTTCCCAGACAGTCTCCTGTTTATTTTCACAGTAAGAAATGTTCACTTTATATTTTTTTTTCATTCTTCTTAAACATTTGCTTCTCTATTTCTTTTCCCTCGGGGAAAAGGACAGTGACACAGGTGTTGTCGCAGATGCAAAAAATAAAGATGACAATATGTTGTACAAGGATGCATTTGGTATTAAAAATATAATAATCAAATGTGTAAGGAAGGAGTTTCTTTTCTTGTATTGTGTGGCAAAGTGAAAATGTGATTGTTTCCTCACACTGTACTGCATGCAATTTTTTGTTATTCAAAATGATAAAAGCCAAAGCACAAGGCATTTTTGATACTTCTTTTGGTGCTGCATAAACATATCTGGGAAGAAAAAAGCTTACCTAATGACTAGATGTGTTGATAACATTGATTAACATTCATAAATGCAGTTCTTTTAATGCAGAAGACTTTGAGGTTGGCCAGGTGTAATTACCCCTTTATAAATCCATGGTTGTCAACCCTAGTCACTCTCTTGTTCTTAAGAATTTAGGAAATGGTTTCCAGGATTATTTATTCCATCACTGTTACAGGGATTGAGGGGATAGTGACCAGTAGAACTGATGATAAAACCACTGGAGCTTCCATAAGCTTGACCGTCATCCTTAAGGCCATGTTGTCACATGTAATTCATCCCTGGTCTTCTGTAGCTGCATTGTTGATGCCCGTACAAAAGAGTGGTAGCAGGTAGTAGAATCATGGAATGATTTGACTTGGAAGAGACCTTCAAAACCACCTTGTTCCAGCTTCCACGGATAGGTCACAAATTCTGTGGGTAACCATTCCAATGTCTTACCAGGCTCATCATAAAAATTTCTTCCTTATCTGCAGTCTAAGTCTAATCTCTTTCAATTTAAAACTATCTCCCCTTCTCCTTTCACTATGGGATAGAAAAGTCTCTATCATTCTTATAACCCACTTTACACACTGAAAGGCTGCAACAAGCTCTCTGTTGCTTTCCTTTCTCCAGGCTGAACAGATCCAACTCTGTAATTCTTTCTGCACAGAATCTGTGCTCCATCCATCTGATTATTTTTGTGGCCTTCTCTGCACCTGCTCTAACAGATCCATTCCTTTCTGGGAACCCCAGAGCTGGGTATAGGACTCATGGCAGACTGGGGCCTCCGTCTCTCCACCCTCCACCACAGACTTATCCACTGCAGTCCCTTGCGTCTTTCCCCTGGAGCTGCTGTGTGGTTGAGATTCAACTTGGTCTCGTTCTTTATTGGATGTAGCTCCCATCCCATCATCTGCTACCAGAGTACTGACCAGGCATTTCTAATCAAGTGTCAGATTGGAAAAAATCTCAAAGCACTTTTTGATCAAGAGAAGCTGGCAGTTCTTTAAGAGCAACTTGTTTTTTCTAGAACTCTCAGCCTTCTGTGACTATATCCTTTACTGAGATTCCTTCAGGAGTCTGATGATCCCAAAGGATATTTTCAAAAAATCCCTAAGATGTGCCCAGAAACTTCTGTTTAAACTGCTGCACCTGCTGATTGCCCTTGATAGTTGCCATCACTGATAAGGGAGTGAAATGATGCAAGACATGGAGTTCATTAGAATTGGTGGATACGACAAAGTCTGAAGGAAACATGGCTTAAAAAAATTAGATCCCTGTTGCACTGGTTTCCTCCTCTGTTTATGGAGTAGTAAGTGCCATTAAAATTTCTTGAATTCTGATTTAGCTAGAACATTGACACTGGTGCTTTGGGCCCTCAAATTTATTATATACTGAGTACATGGCAGTGATGTATAGTTGATTTTAAGCATTAGATTTAGTATAACATCCCATGCACCAAAAATATACTATTGTGGTACCTGTCATAGGTAGTTGGACATTGAGATTTAGTATAAAGAGAGTTCAGATAGTCAAAGATAGAAGTTCCATTTTGTTTTAGTGCTGAATCCGGCTAACATCTTCCCTGTAGAAGAGTCAGTGTGGGTCCGTCATCTTGCCAGACTTTGGAATCTGGAGAAGTTCCCGTAGCCATACCTGTTTAAGACACTTGTCTTTGTTGTAGCTTGACTTAGAGGTACACCAGCAAGTGCTGCAAAATCTGACTTAGTAAGTCAGTTCTTTGGGATTTTTCTAAATATACAAAAAATGTGAGAGAAAGGAAATTAAAAAAAAAAAGAAAAAGATCACACTAAAAAGACAGGAGGAAAAAGGCAGTAGCATGGTCAAAGTCATCATTGCAATTAAGGATGCAGCATATGCTTCCTTTAGGTATGTCCAGATGTGTACACATAAACCAAAGTGTCCAAGTTTGCCTTTGTCAAGTCAAAGACACATAGAGAGTTTGAGAGGTGAAAAAAAGTGATTGCTTGCTTTCAGGTAAGTTAAACAGCTCCCTAGCCTCTATTAAATGTTTGTACCTTATCTCCATCACCTTTGAGTGAAGCTCAGGTAACTGCCTCATGCATAGTCTGTTCTACTTTAAATGTCTGTATATCAGAGCTCAAAGTCTTACCTGGACTGCTGTTCATGTCTTGGCTGAAGCTGTTGGTGACAGAAGTATCATCCACATTCTTTTGTCTATTCTATTTTTAAAAAATATCTTAGTGCATTTTTTGACTACATTAAACCTAAGGTTCAGGTTCATTCCTCTTTTTTTTTTTTTTCTTACTCTATATTTTTATTTTCTTTTAAAAGCATTTTATATAATGGGTAGACAGTCTGAGCTAAATGTTCTGTTACTTCAAGCATTTTATAATACACAGTTTTACTCAATAAATTTCCCATCTCTCCCCTCCTTTCCTGAAGTTTTTAAAAAGATGAATCCACAGGAGTCTCAAAAAAGTTGAGTTTCATATCTTGATATGTCGATTTAAAATTCATTCCTGTATATGTTCCCAGTGTGTAGCAAACTTGTCTTTTGTAAGCTCCCTAGGTGACCTGAATGTGTTTCCTTGCTTTTCATGTGCCACATTAGTTTTAAGATTGTATAGAATGCTAGCAAATGGAGTTAATACATGCTTTGACACTTCTTTTACTGGGGATTTATGAACTATTTATACCTAAAATAGTGTCAAAATATGTTAATTAAACAGAAGTGCTCTGTTACCCCAGGTATTTCTCAGTGTATTTGAAATAAATATAGTATACTGTGTGTTGAGGCCGTGAGCACAGAGTGAATCTTACATCTATTTGGAAAGCAGTCCAGCACATTGGAAGCACAGAAACTAGAAAAACATTTACGTTTTTTAGTTCCATATCTGAGGAATAAAAAAATTCAAACAATCAGATTGTTGGCTGACAGTTTTATTTGTGTTCATCATGAGAGTTTTAGAAGGGGACAGAGGTTGGAGGGGAATAGTGGATTCAGGACTTGCATTTGTAAAAATTTCTAGTACTTCTCAGTGTGACTAATTGGTCTCACTTAGTCATTGTCACTTACCACTCTCCAGGGAGAAACTTACTGAAATAATTGCAGTGTAGAGAGCCATAAAACTTTGTCAAATGCTCTCATGAAAAGGAAAATAATTTCTTAATTTCATCAAGCTAAACAAGTTCCAAATGGATAGATAGCATGTGCATCTTGGATTGACTGGCTTGCCTTTGAAATAAGTGCAAGAAATCCGATCCTCTTTGTTTATCATCTTTGAATAAAATGGGCTTCAGCTAGAATGCCACAATCAGTGTGATGCTTGATAAAATACAGCTAGGTGTCTAGCTACCCAAATTCAAAAGAACTTATTCCTAAACTTAGATTCTCAAACCATTTTGAAATTTTTTTCTGGATATGTTGTGCATTCTGAAATCCTAGAATTATTTGGATTGGATTTAGGTCCAACATCCATCAAAGTTAATGAATTAAGCTATAAGTTTAAATGACTCAACAACATTGGTGTGACCTCAAGTGCTGTGTGCAGTTTTGGTCTACACAATGTAAAGTATAAAGCTATTAGAGTGTCCAGAGGAAGGCAACAAAGATGGTGAGGAGGATTGAGGAGAAGCTGTATGAGGAGCAGTTGAACACTTGGTCTGTCCAGCCTGGAGGAGACTGAGGGGAGACCTCATTGCAGTCCGCAACTTCCTTGTGAGGAGAAGAGGAGAGGCAGGCATTGATTTCTCTAGTGACCACTGACAGGACCCATGGAAATGGCCTGGAATTGTGTCAAGGGCAGTTTAGGTTGGATATCAGGCAAACATTCTTCACCCAGAGGGTGATTGGGCAGTGGAACAGCTCGCCAGGGCAGTGGTCACAGCACCAGCCTGACAGAGCTCAAGAAGTGTTTGACAGTACTCTCAGGCACATGGTCTGACTCTTGGGGATAGTGCTGTGCAGGGCCAGGAGATGGACTCAATAATCTTTGTGGGTGCCTTCCAACTCAGCTTTTTGTCTTGTTCTGTGATTCTGTGACTCCTTGAAAAAAGTATTTGTTGTTTGCTTCTTTATTCAAACCACATTCTTCATAAAAAAAATTAATAAACAATGCTTATTTTTCAAATGTAATTTCTTTAAAGGAGTAGTACTTCTTTTGTTTTATTTTTTTAAATCCATGTTGTTTTAAATATTGAAAACATAAATAGTGTAACTAGAGCTTTATTCCTGCAGGTGAACAAGATTCAAGCTATGCATTCAGACAGGTGAACAACTGCTCCTAGTAACAGAGTTTTAACAATAGTTATCATACTGAACTCCACAACAATGACTGTTTTAGTGTGTACTATCACTGGTTCAATCACATAAGTTTCTTCTGAATGACAGAAAAGACATATGGGTGGCAGCAAAGAGATGTGATCACATTTTGATATCACCCTTTCAGGTCATTCAGTTTGATCTCTTGGTTGAATTGACTCAAATAAAACTAGAGCTAGTTAAAATTTTCTGTAATCACAATTTTCCTTGCACTTCTTGCACAGTTGCCTTCCTGTACCTCCCTGAGAATGAGGAGTCAGGTCTGACTAGTTATGAGCAGCTGGCCTTTGCTCTCAGATATCTTGTGTAAAGTGCTCTCCCTTCCTTATTATCAAGCTGGAGGAAAGGGGTCAAGCCCTGGAAGGCCTGACTGCTCTGGCAAAAGTATATTTTGTAGTCTTTTTATACAGAAAGCATTTTTTCTCAGACAAAGCAAAATTACTTTGTTGGTAATAACTGATTTTCCAAAAGATGTTTTTTCTTTGCAAATCATAAACATGTGCAAAAATGTAAAATAAAACTTCAAAGAGTAAATAATCAATGCTTATATGGAGTAAATAGAAAAAAAAATCTACAAACTTTTTTGTCATTTACTCAGCAAGTAGTTTTTGTTCCTGCTGCAGAAGCCAGCCTGGCAAAATAAAGTCATGTACAGATCCAGAAGATCACATAAGAGTCTAAAACACAACTGAAAAAGGATTTTGGCATCCAAGTTTAAAGCCTAATAAATAAGAGAAATAGTCAACTTTATTCAGTTTATACTGTTTATCTGCACAACCTCATTTGTGGTCCAAAATTGTGAACCTATGTAGAATTTTTCTTCTTTAAGTGCTTTAGCTGCTTAGTTCCTGCTTACATCCCTAAGGGTATGAATATGAAACTGACTGGTATGGGAATGCTCTTCTTGCCCTGAGACTGCGGCTGTAGGTCCGACCATTTCTGAAGATCACCACCAGGACTAACCATCCCCAAAAAGGTTTATTTCTATTCTAGAAGATGAACAAAAGGATACTCTGACTTGGATGTGCTGTTCTCCCTAGAGTGAGAAGAATTCTGGACTCCTTTTTACTAATCTAGAAAGAGGACTTCAATCAACAGATAACTGTTTATGTAGGATTCATAAGAAATGTGGAAAATTTCACTACCTTTCTAAAAGTATGGCTTTCCCTTATTTTTTATTCTGTGCTGTTATTCAGAGTTCAGTCCTGGATACATAGGGATGGAAGGGAACAGGTGTTGTGCATTGCTGTGCTGTTATTAGGACTCTCATTGTAGTCCCTGCTTCGAACTTCATTTCTATTTTCAGTGTTTAATTTCATTCCTACTGAGAAGGACACTAAAAATGCAGACTTAATCAGTAAAAACTGTGTTGCTAATCTGCTAGACATTTTTGTGAACCTTAATTTAAAACTGAATTGTGTGGCACATAGGTACCAAGCTCCATAAAAAAAGGGAGAACAGCGGGTTTAAACACATTTAAAGTCCTGATGACCTGAAGCTGCTGTGCTTACTTAAACCAGAAAAAGTGTCATGCTTCCCTTGAAAGGCTGTTTTGTATCACTGAAAGTCATGGTCCTGTAGGCCTTAAATCTTTATTTTTTCTTCAGCATGTTCCAGCTTTCTGCGGGTAATTTTACCAGGCATTCTCTATAACATGATGTCCTGGTTTTGGACACGTGAAATGTCTGCATTTTAATAAGCTCAGCCCCATTTGATGAAACAGTTGAAGCGTATTTTTTCCAGTCACTGTAACTAGCAGCATTTTTTAATGCTCCCAGTGTTGGAATGTTCAAAAATGGTTGATCTGCACAGACCAATAAATCATATGAATGTAATATCTCCCATACCAAAGACTACTGATCATCTGCAAAGTCTTTGACTTGTACTAAGCAACTCTGATATGTCTGAGTAGGAGTAATTTATCTGTCTGAGACTGTCCTGAATTTCAACATTTAAAGTTGTCAGTCATAACAAATACAGGGTAAAGATATTTATTCAATGACTAGGACACTCTTATGCCAAGTGAAAGATGACAAGTCTGGATGCCTTCAGATTAAGAAGTATGTTGAACCCTGTTCAATATTTTCCTGTAAAAGCTTTCTAAACAGTATTAAAAAAAAAAAAAAAGGAAGTTGTATAAAGTTGTATAGTCTTTTTCTTTAGTAGCTGTTGAGTCAGCCTTTTGAAGAGACATTTTGAATACTCAGTGAAGAAAATTCACTTCAACCCAATGGGTGCTGCTGGGATTTGGAGAGGAGCAGCATTTCCTGTATAACTCTATGGCAAACACCTGTGAAGGTTAAAAATGCTATGGATGATATCCTGTTGAAACACCGATGGATATAACTGTGTCCAGCCTTTATATAAGGTCTACAGACACCCAAGGAGCTTTTGATCACACTGAAGGCCAGTTAAGTTCCGCTATGACTGTTATTTAAACAAAATACACATTTTGTCTTATATGACTACATTTTGTCTTATATGACTATCTGGACCTGAATCCTCTAAATTCTAGAGAAGTTCAGTCTAGTTTGTATTAGTAAGAAAGCATGTTATTCTGAAAATTCAATTCATAGTATGAGTTTATTTGCTTTATGATGTCAAGTGATTCTTTGGCTTCAGTTTCTCTAGTATTTAATAAATTAAAGGGAAACTTCTATGCATGTTAAAAATATGAAGCCCTTTAAGAAAATCCACTTCACAATTTCAGCCCTAGACCTGAAGAGTAAATTGCTGATCCTGCTCTGATTCTATGTTTCTTTTTGTGCCTGATACCTTCTCCTAGTGCTGTGTTTTCCTGGCTGTCCATCAGTAGTGTCATAAAAAAAGAACTGTAGAAATTGAATGGAAAACTCTGAACAAAGACCACAATGCTCGAGGGACCGCCTGTTTCCAGACTGCAGTTGCTCCCTTCATGCAGTGAATTGCAATGACCTATTACATTGAAAAATTTCTCAGTCCTTTCCAGTTTTGATGGAAAAACTTTATTCTTAAGTTCAACTAATGTAAATTTGGAAACTGTGTATCAAATGTGATATGCTTATGTAATTAACATTAAACCCTGTCTGCAAAGAAAAGAATGTTCTTTATTACCTATTTCCAGATTTTTTTTTTTTTTTAATGAAGCTTTTGTTTGAAGAAAAATATTCATCTGTTATTTTCTTCATCAGGATGAATATTGCCTTGAAACACATCAACATTCTTATGAAAATCTGGGAGATTTTTCTATGTCTGATGGACAGATATGGTTCATGGTACTTTAGAGTACTTTTTTTGTGTTGCTTTACGTATGTATATGCATTATAAATAAAAATCTGTGGTAATGTTATGGATTTAGTAATTTTACAAGCAGCCTGATGTGACCTTCATCATTCTGTCCAAAGTCCACAGGTTAGGTCATATTTCCTGATTCATTTGACCTTATTAAGTGTTTTATTGAAAGTGACTGCTTAGCCATTTGTTGAAAAGAAATCAATAAAAAGAAAGTGGATGTTTGTGTTAGAAGAGCTTTTGCAGTAACATTTTTTTCACCAGGGGAATAAAAAAAAAAGTTAAAATAAAAGAACTTCATTACAGAGAGAGTGTTATTTCTAAAAGAGCTTAAGCTTTCAGAAAAGCCCCAACCTTTTCAGTAGCTATTAAATCTCATTGTTCGCTTACAGAAATTTAACATGATGCCAGTATGATGCTGCCAGGCTAAGTAGTAATAAATAGACCTTCTAATAGACTTGAACTCCAGTCTTACAGTTCAGTAGAGAATAGAAAGGTCCTAGGGGTCAGAAATTCATTATGTGTCTAGGAAACATCAAAGAAAAAAAATGTTAGGACTGCATTACTGGTGAGAGTACTAATCCAGCCAAATCCCTAAGTGCTGCTATAAAAGTATCATTGTGTATTGAGCCATTTAATATTAAAAATTGAGTATGCACATCAGTGGATTTTCTTGATCATAGAAAGAAATTAAAAACAAAGTCCATGTTTTCATGGATAAAACATAAGAACTAATAAGGCTTGGACTACTGTTGATTAGGGGTATCACTATTTTTAATTTCTTTGATTCAGGTGTTAAATGAGACCTTTTTACAGTATTAAGACCCATGTAATCTTTTTGAAATTGTCACAGGTGGAATGTGTCTAGTATCTTAATATTTTCTTTTCACATTTCTGCATCTATTTCATATCATTCAGCTCCCACTGCTGTGGTCAGAAAAATGCAGACTCCTAAATTAAGTGAAACACCAACATTGCACACGATAAAAAACAGGTAATACAACTGTTCCCCTTCTTTCTATGGGCCAGGAAATGCACTGCACATTCTTGAGTTTGCAAGCCATAAAGCATGTTAAAAATATGAATTTAAACTGTGACAGGTAAAAAAAACCAAAAAATATATGTTTAATAATTAGTCCTCACAGAAGATTTTGAGTGGGAAGTGTTTTTTGTGTTTCAAATACAGATATTGGTTTTGATTGAGGAAGTGGTAGCAAAAAGAAAAAATGCTCACAACTGCAGGAATATTCTAGGCAAATACAAGTCTTACACTCTTCCTCGGTTATTCATTAACAATCATGGTCAGATAAATAAGTTTTGGATAAATCTTTGGTCAAAATTACTGCAATCATTCCCACATTATGTTCTTTATCTCTGTTAGTCATTTACTTTATGCAGCTAAATTTATCAACACGTAAAATTGATAAAACAATTCAAGGTAAATTTAAGTGTATCATTCATTACCTAATTTTGAATAACTAATTGTACAATTTTAGTGTTTTTTAATATTTCTGAGAACAAAATTTAAAAAAAAAGATTGCATTAGTGTTGTCACATTTTCCAAGCTAATGATTTGTGTAAGAGTATTCCTGCAAAATGCAAAGCCAAGGTCAAGTAAACATTTGAAATAACGTACAGATGTGGGAATAACAAGTACTGTCACCATTACCAGGAGTGTTTAATGTTAGTGTGCTGAATTATTCAATGACATCAATTAGAAAAGTGTACTTAGATATGTTCTAATTTATTGTCCTTATTTTGTCTATCTAGATTATGTAGAAAAAATATATATTTGCAACATTAAAACTGCATCTTTGCAAGATCAACTGTCACATTTTCCTTTGTTTCTTGGCAGAAACATAGCCGAATTTAAAATGTATTTTGTCCTTTTTAAAGTACGCCTTATATGAGAGTTATACTTGTCAATCAGCATAATGACAAATCTAAAAGACTTTAAATCCATCGTGTAGTTTAAAATGTAAGGTCTCATTTTACACATTTAACTCTCAGTAATGAGGGAGCTACCTGAGACTCTTCAGTAGCCTAAGAATTGAGATGTAAATTGGTTTTGTAACGCAGTGATGTTATAATCAATAGGGATTTCTCAGTCCTTAATTTCAGCTGATACTTGCTGGCACTGATGCAGCAGAGCTGCTTCTAATAAAGTAGCAATCACCATTCAGATTTTAAAAAGTGTTGAGGCAGTGAGATTACAAGCCAGTAAAGATTAATTCATTCTGTTCTTGCATTTTATTGCTAGTAACATCAATGCCATCATGCTGTCCCCTAGGACATGACATTCTATTTGTAACCAAAGCATGTAAACTAGAAGCTATATATGCAGTATATCTTATTAATGTGTATGCTATGTCTGTTCTTGCAAGAGAACATTTGCAAATTGTATAACCAGGCATATCTGACTAATCCTCCACACTCATAATTGTCTGATAATAAAAAAGGATGAACTTTTAAAAACTTTTTTATTATCTCCATTTATAGTCACACATCATTTTATGATGCTTCTTACTTCTTCATTTTCAAGAGGGCTACTTGGTACAAATCCTGCTTATAAGTGCATGAAGAGCTGTTCTTATAAGGCTGTGTATTTCTTATTGTCTAGAGGAACTAACATAGCATATGATGGTATGTGAACTTAAAAGGTCTTCAAAAGTATATGATAGCTATTATCAACTATCTAAAGATTATCAAGCAGAACATGTGAGAAATTCCTGTTGTGAACTGTTTTGGGACAGTGTGGATTGCACCACCGTACAACAAATACTGGAGTATGAGGGACATGCCTGATCCAATGATTCTGCAAACAAGGATATAGGAGGTTTTACTTTTATAGATCTTTGGAAAAAAGTGTAAAGCCTTTCAAGAATTTAATGCCTTGGAATGGCTACCTAGAACAGAGGCTAGACAGAGTTGAAATAATAAAGTATTTATTAAAGGCCTTCAGTAGATACACCTTGGGCAGTGCAAAAGCCTCACAGAGACTGCACCCAAGATGGACAATGGTCATGAGTTGCTCAGACGGTCTATAAGTTTGGTCTATATGCACATAATATAGCTTCAGGTACTGAAGTCGTATTCCCCCAGTTTGCTTTCCCTTCCCCAACTTACTTTTGTTTATACTTTTTGGGGCCTGAAGCAGTAGGTGTCCTTGGGTCTCTGGCCTGAGATTGTTTTGTCAGACAAAAAAGTGAAGAGGGCTTACTAACTCTATATGGAGTTCAGAGTTATACACTAATGCAGTATAGAGTCTGAAAAATATAATAGCTAAAAATTTAAGGCATCAAATTAAGTTCCTTATTTTATGCATTTCACTAATATATGAAAGATTAAAGTAACTGTCCCCTATTCAAAAGGAAATACAGGATGAACTGGTTTACACTGTACCATATGAAAAAAATGTATTTTACCGCTTACTTAATTTCCTTCCCAAAATCCTTGACATCTTCTTTCCATTTTAGTAATTTTTCACACTTCAGAATCCTTGAAGTTCACAAGATATAAATCAAACACAACCAATGGAAGAATACAACTAGAACATCTCAGATAAATGTTGCTTTGTTCCTTTTATTCTAAAACCAAAAACACTTATTTAAATTTGAAGGAGTTCCATGCACTAGCATATAGTTTTAATAAACTGTTCTAACATATAGTTCTAATTCTGTATAAGCTGAAAGTTTTCAAGAGTGGAGTAGAGGCAGAAAGTGTGTAACATGTTTTTATTGAGTAAGATATGAGAATACACTAAACAGCAAAAAAAACCCTTAATGAGTTATCAAACCCCAAATCTACATTTAGAGAAAATCAATAAATCTAAACATTGCCAAGGCATAATAGTTCTGTTGGAATTTAGTGCTCTTTGTCTAATCTTCAGTACTTGTGTTCTGTTAGTTAAGAATAGCGTTTGATTTCAACAGCAACACTGAGCTTGTATTGTAAAATCACAATACCTGATTCTGCAATATGATCCTCATGGGAAAGAAAGAAGGCAAAAACCAAAAGGTAATTTTGCTTCCTCAGTGAACTTGAGTGAAGGCAATACCTCAACATGGGTGCAAAGGTGAGTCTATACCGACAAGAAATATATTACTGCATGTTACTAGGAGATGAAAAGCCAGCTAAAACAAAAAAATGAAATATGAGGAAGCGTATTATCATGCAGTAGCCCTCAACTGTTTCAGTAAAAAATAAAAAAAATTAAGTTCTTTCTCATCTTCCTATGTGCAAAGAACAGAAATTAATGAGTTTGCCTTTTCTTCCCTCTAAATCTAGCCTTTTTGTACTATTAGTTAGGCAGAATATGGTTCATGCAAAATGCTTTATTATATGACATCAAAGATTTCTTTGTTGTGTTTCATATTTAAACATATTTATGTCCAACAAGTAACCTGTTAAAAAATTCTTTGTTCTCTCTCCAAATGGACACCTGTACAAATATCTATCATCTTATATATTTGCTTCTGGTTATGCAAAAAATGTCATTGTATTTCCTACTGATTATTATAGATAGCTTATCATCTCTGATGACAATGAAATGTTTTTTAGGTCCAATTTGGAAGCAGGCAAATAAGTTTCAAGAAACTTGTGTAGAATGTACAGTATAAAAAACATTTTAGACTTTTGAAATCAGAGAAATGGGAGACACCATCTATGTGGATTCATGCTTAATGTCCTGATATTTTATTCTTTGTCATTCTCTCTGTTTGCATCACATCTCAATTTAGCATTATCTGTGAGTTTCATTAATATGATATCTAAACTTCTTTTAAATTATTAATGAAGATGTCAGATAAAGAAGGAGGCTTGAAATATTCTACACTATTATGCCCCTAGACATCTCTTCCTATCTGATAACTTGTCGTTCATCATTAACTACTGTTTATGGCTATTGAGCTACTTTTCATGCTGTATCACACGGTTTATATCCAAGGAAATTTGATTTTTCAGAGTAATATCTCACAAGACTCTCAACCAAATGCTTTGCTAAGATGCAGATGCATCATGTTTGCAGAACTGCACTTCCTTCAGTCACCCATTGTGTTATCTCATTCTCCAAAGAGTTCTAGTTTTTCTTTTAAAAAGATTCAATGTTTATTAGAAAAAACTGAACTATTTTTCATGCTTTCCTAAAAGTCCTCATTCACTTTTAAATGTATCGATCATTATTTATAATATAATTTTCTTTTATACTAACCAAAGAAATTCAGCTACTTAAAATAATATGGTGGTTTTAAGTTAATTTACAGAACATTAGATATCCCCTGTAATACTGAATGCCAGATGATATTTGCATGTATAAGACTATTTATTTGCATATAAGCTTTGTTTATAATTTTATAACGTTGTCAAATTTCTTTAGGTAATGATGCTGTAACTAAATAGATGATCATGTGGACTGTCAACTAACATCCTGCTTTTTCCTTTATGCTCATCTTGAATGACCTTTTGAAAAAATAATTCATTTTATTTTATTATTAAAAAATCAGTATGAATTCATTTTGTAGAAACTGAAACTAGGTTCAAGGTCATAGTACTGTTTAAACAGAATTCACAGTAGAGACTGAGTACAGTGGAAATACCAAGTTTTCTCTCCTTGTGTTGTTTTTTTGAGCAACAGTGGATGTTTTTGTTTCACATTAATCCAATACAATGGATATATTTGTGAAATCCACAAAAGGAAATAGCATTCATTATAAAAATAAATTATAAAAAAAAAAAGAAGGAAAAGTGAGAAGAACATAATTTTATTATCTTATCGCAACATTGATCCTTCCACTTGCCAGTTCAAACAGGCTATAATACAAGCATGGAGATCAAATTATTCCTACTCAGCTATATACTTAATACCTAAATTAGAAGCCCAGTCAGCTTGACTTTCAACTCTAGTCCATAGAAATAAGTAGAGAGAAGCTACTTTTATCTTACATGTGGTCTGAGCTGCTCCTTCAATGTGCTTATCTCTCTCCACTGCCCTGAAAGGGAGTCTATGCTGTCTGGCTGGACAGCTACCTTTTGTGGTCAGACAGGATTATTTTATGAACTTTTATGTCTTTTACTCTGATGCACCATCAGGCTCTTAAGAGAAGTGCCCATGGACAGCACCCAGTGAAGGTAGTGCAGTGATTCCAGCTACTAGTCTTCCTCATCACTTCTGGCCTTGGGTGGCTTGGGGCTTCAATTCAGAGCACACTTCCTGGCTTGAGGCAGGGCCCTTCTAGTTCTGGCCATAGTATTTGCTGCTCATTCCTCATAACAAAAAATTAAAAGACCATTGATCAGGATAAAAATAAGACCTGTTATACTATCTGGGAAACTGCCCACTGGAGACTGGAGCAGCAGTTTTCCTGGAAGAACTCACTTTTGTGATTGTTTTTCCTTGCAAATCACATACCTATTTCTCCAGGGTCAAGGAAGATTTTCCATCCCACTACCTCATGTCCTCTCTGTAGCCCCACAGGTAGAACCACAGGATGGCCTGTGGTACATATTCTCTCTCTTGCTCAGAGGATCACTTACTGAGTTCCTGCTCCATCTAAGTGGAGAGTAGAATTTTTTCCACTTCACCTTGCTGGACCATTTTCTCCACATTCAAAACAAAGGAGGAAGACAGATTTTATCTGCATTGCCAGAGTTGGACAGCCAATTCATCCACTGTTTGTCTCTTTCTCTACTTCCAGGTCATTACTGCCAATGAGCTGACATATGGCAATGGTGAACTCAGTAGAAAGTTCTGACACATAGCACAAGAGAAAACTCTCATACGTTAACCATGACATACGTAATGTTCAATTAGCCAGAGCCCTTCACACTTTTGCAGCAATACTTCATAATTTCATTTGTCATTTTTTTAAATTTTATTTTTGGTTTCTGCATTTCTGTGAGGCACCACCTTTCCTTTGACATGTTATGTAGTGGCAGAAAGGTTAATATCTGAGAGGGAAATGTTGCGTTTAAAAGTGCTTTTGAAATGAATGCACAGTAGCTGAACCTCACAGCTTGTTGGTTTTGGATAACTTGTTTGGGGGCTACTGCGGATAAGAAAAACAGCATAGAGAGCAGGGGAGTGACAATAACAGCAGTTTCTCTTCTAATTTCCAGTTGCGGGTAGGCCCTTTTAATAATTACCAGCAAAGTGGAAAACCCAGCTGGAATTCTGAGCATTTTCTTTTTTCTGTATTTTATTAAATTGTTATATTTCCTCCAGGTTTTTTCTGGCATTAGGTATAACAGGAGAGAGCAAAGAGACAGAAGTGAAAATTGTCACAGCAGGATGCCTGAAGTTGCGTTCCTTAATCTTTATCTGGACACCCAACTAAAAGCAGAATGATGTTGAAATGTGTTAAGAATTTTTAAGCTCTCTTGTTTGCTATAACTTTAATAAATCAGAAACAGCCCTGAAAGTCAGATTGTTGAATTTCCTTGTTTTTAAAATGTGGAACAGTAGAAGTAGTTTCTAATAGATTTTGTGGTTTCTAATAGATTTATACAATTGTGATCAGCTTATTTTGATTCCTTGTATTTAGCCTAAATCTTACTTAATTTTCTTCTTTTCTTAATGTTAAGCTTCTATTACAATAATAAAGTTCTTGAGCAGACTATAAATAATAGTTACTTAGGGAACATAATTAGTTTATTGTAAATACCACTGAGGCAAAGGTAAGAATATACTACCTAATGTAAAAGCTTAGACAGTTGTCAGTCAGAACAAAGGTCGACAACACGGTATACATAAGGAGTCTTTTAAAAGGGTTTCATCTCGATTGCCAGAGTGTACTTTTTAATAAAAGAGCTACTCTTTCCAAGCATTATCACCATTCACTTAATGAGGGGCTCCTCATTTTTTGTGTTTATACTATTCACTTGCCTAAACACATTTGTAATGAGCCTGCATTAGTCATAATCACTTACTAGTGAAAAGCTATGCTTTGTCCCATACCATTTCTTTAAGGTTAATTGCATGGTTACAAACAGTTTTTCAAAAGTCTTGATATGCCCTTGGCACCAAAACTGAGATAATAATGATTCATAAAATATCTTGGGAAATCTTACTTTTAATGAGAGATCTGTCCAGTTATGCTATGAAACCAGATATTTAGAATATGTAGATATTTAGAAGATATTACAACAGGGATTCATCTATAACCCTGAAACTTTATCATATTTATCATATATCACTATTGGAATGAAAATATTTTTGGTGACTTATGGTCCTGTATGGTTGCATTTTTTATTCAATCTAAAAGGTAGAAAAAAGCAGGAGAGTGGAATGCTATGTGGAGATCAATCAGTAGGTCTCTTAGTCCCACTTTGATTTGCAGCAACTGCTGATGAAGAGAGTCTAGAAACCATCCACCAGGCTGGCTGGTAGCTTGAAGCTTCAAAAGAAAATGACGTTCAACGACCTTTTTCTCCACTAAGTTAGTTATTCTGCCAAGTTAAAAACCCTATGGCTGTCTTTGTTATGACACATTTCTGTGGGTTAGAATGAGCTCTAAAACCTCCAGACTAAACTGCAATTGAGCTGAATAGGAGGGAACAGTCTCTACTGGTTGGTAGTATTTATTAGGTTTATCAGACTTGGCTAGGAGCACTGGGGCATTGCTTAACTTCTTCTTCTTTCATGATAAAAATCCTTGTACTAGTAAGGGTATTCAGAGATAACAAATAGTTTAAAAATTATGTAATTTTTTTTTTTATTCAAAGAGGATGAGATATCAGATAACTTGAGCATACATTTGACACCATGAATCTGAGCCCAGCACTAACTGGACAGATTCAGGAATTTACTATTTATTACCCGGGAAAAGTGATTAACATACTTGTGAAGAAGGTTAGACTTTCACTGTGTTTTTTTATGTCTAACAATTATGTCCTAGTGCACTTCCCAATAAACAGCATTAAGCTTTTTTTCTTTTTTAACCTCAAAAAAACCCCGCAAAAAAACCTGTAAAGCAAACAAAAAATCCTTCAATGTTTAAAAGCAAAAAGAAACCCAATGTAGCAGTGAGAATTTCAGGTTTTTTGTATTTGTGTTTTGTTGTCTGTATGTATTTGGTATGACCCTTCCCCCCTT